>JBBBDQ010000554.1:1107500-1642500 GCA_037127315.1 Ascarosepion bandense | reverse complement strand
ATAGATCAAAAAATTATCTACTGCTATCTAACTTACATTATTAAACAGTATAAATTGATGTATTGAATGTATTTTTTTTATAAAAAGCTGCTCACGTGATTTTCAGTTGCGCGCAAGCACCGGTGAGCTTCGAAAGATAATTCATTTAAGAAATGAACACCAAATATATTTCGTTACAATCGAGATATACTGAAAAATAAAATCAGCGAAACCAAGAAACCTTAGAGAATGGCCGCATAAGTGGATGAAAGCTCCTTGAAAAATTGTAATCGTAAGACTAGCCAGTTACTAATTAAATCCTTATTCAAAAGGAGTGATTACTTTTGAAGATGATATTTTCAATTTTTTTGTTTTTGTTTTTTATCCAGGAAACACAAATTAATTAAATCTAACAAGCACCTCTCTTAATTAGACAAACAAACATATGCAATCGATGAAATGCCTCCGGTAATATTTAATAGAAATAGCGAAACCTTTCAGCAACAAATTCAATATTTTCCGTTTCCCATAATGTTGAGTAAACCTCTGCAAATTTTGCACATTCGGACCAAATATTAATTCTGTTCTTTTAAATGTTTCCGTTAAGGAAAACATATTAGGTTCCATAAAAGTCTAAATATGGTAACATGTCAGTTCTTAGCATTGAGCAAAGAATATTTTCGGGGATGATTGAATTAGAAAGGTTCTAGAAAGCTGGCAGCTGACATTGCTACAAAAATGTGTAAATATTTTGTTCATTGATGGTAACATGTTACGCCATATGCAAAACGAGTATTAGAGTTACCGTATATTTTAAATGGCAGTACTATTGTTATAATGAATACTAATACTCTGAATAAATTCTTTAGACAAAAGATGAGTTTCATAACTGTAAAAAGGGAAGATAATTCTTGTAAATATATATATATATATATATATATATATATATATATATGCAAGAAAGAAGAGAAAACCTGTAAAAACAAAGATGATCTAAAAAAGTTTATCTAATTAATATATAATATAAGAGAGATGAAAATTGAGAGTTCCTTATTATACAGAAGAATATAAAATCTTGAGAGGAAAATTCAAGACATAATTAAACGGTTATGCATACAGATTATATTACTACAGTAATAAAATAAATAATGCTACTTTCAGATTTTGAAACAATTAAAAAAAATTGAAATAAATAAAATATCTAACTTAGCTTCAGATTAGCAGATTCTAATTTTTTTACAACTGTGAAAATATATTCTGGATGTATAACCGATTAATTATGTGTTTAGTTTTCGTATCAATATTTTATATTTTTATGTATAGTAAGGATCTATCTATTTTCATCACTTATATTTATATCAATTAGATAAAATTTAATTTTGTGTTGAGCTTTCATTTCATATTCATTTACACACACACACACACACACATATATATATATATATATATATATATATATATATTCTCTTGAATAAACTCTTTGTTCTGATCAGACATTATCTTTAAGGACCAACGATCGCATCTAGGAAACAGTCAACCTAACCACAATTTAAATTCCTCTGTAACCTGAACCACATACTGAAAGAAAATAATAAGGTTTAACAATATCTTAAATAGTAGCGCTTGTGACGATTCTCAAACAATAATTGGTAGTCTTGTACGACAGACATAAAAGTCCTTCAGCGCGCAAACATATACAGCATAGAGAAACTATTTCTCCGTTATCAAACAGACTAGATATTTCTTCTGATATGTTTGGAAGATGGCGGGTTGTCCAAAATATTTTTCAGACGAAGTAGTAAAAAGTAAATGATCCGCTCGTAAGCCCCAAAATTTTTCAAATATGTAGTTATGATGATTTTTAAAAATTGTTACCTTTGATGTTGAAGGCTATAAAACTGTTGCTGAACACCACCCATATATAGTTTTATATATATATATATATATATATATATATATATATATATATATCGGGAAGTTTAGTCTAGGAAAGCGGGAAAATATTTTGAGCAGGAAATATTGAACATTCTTAGAAAATGCGTGCCATTAAGAAGGGAGAAACAGAATTTGTCCTGGAGCTACTCGGATGCGAGTAAATTTGCAGTATTTGTGCAACGTCACCTCTTCGGTGGCTCGTTTAGCCACTCACATGATATCACACTAGAATTGTTCGGTGCTAGCTTATATATATATATATATATATATATATATATATATATATATGTGTGTGTGTGTGTGTGTGTGTGTGTGTGTGTGATTTGGAAGCTGTGTTGGAAATATTCCGGCCTTAAAAATAAAAATCATGGTACGTTAGAGTTTGCTCACATTTTTAAGTACGTGTTTGCTATCTATCTATCTATCTATCTATCTATCTATCTATCTATCTATCTATCTATTTCACTAAATCTTTCTTTCTCTCTATCTTTTTCACTCAGTCTCTCTCTCTTTCATTCAGTTTCTCTCTGTTTCACTCAGTCTCTCTTGCTTTCTCTCTTTCACTTAGTCTCTGTTTCACTCAGTTCCTCTTTCTTTCTCTTTCCCTCAGTCTCTCTTTTCACTCTTTCTCTCTCACTCTCTTTCACTCGCTCCCTCTTTCACTCGCTCCCTCTTTCACTCAATCTCTCTCTTTCACTCTCTCTTTCACTCAGTCTCTCTCTTTCACTCAGTCTCTCTTTCACTCTATATATATATATATATATATATATATATATATATAATTTTATCGGTCTTCGTGTGTGTTGTCTATTTGTATGTTTAATGTTTTTATAATGAATTCTGGTATTCAAAATAGACATTCAATTTTTTCATTTTAAAGAGAGGATTACTTCTATAAGTCTGCCTTTTTGAGAAATTTTATGAAAGGAAATATTATTTCCACAATGATTTGAATCTTCTACCTGGTTTATACGAGATACCTTCGGTTGATTATATCAGAATTACAACTGGAATTAAAAAAATAAAATATTTGATTCAAAATAATCATGCAATATTTTGTAGAAATTAAGCTGTAATGGCTAAATAAAATCAGTTAATAGGGCAGCATTAAAGACACATTAGTTATCTTAAACATTCTCGGAATCAAACTTTTATATATATATTTTATATGCTGAGCAAAGAAAACGGTATATATAAACCGCAAAAAGAAGGGATTCCTCATCGCTAAAGATATTACACGTACAACATTTTAAATATCTGGGAATTGATTTCTTACAGAACAGAAAATCTGACACTGGTATTCGAAATTACATAGGGGTTGTAAAATAAGCCTTGAACAACTTAAGCAGAGTATAAATAACTATAAAAATTTTCTTTAAAACAAAAGATGGGTCATTTGTATAGTATAGTATTAGTATAGTAGGCCTCCGTCTGTGAGGGTTGACCATGTGTAGCATCTTAGTTACCTGCTTGACTGGAACATTAACGTCTGTGTCGGTAGAAACCGATGCGAGAGTGACAGAGTGACAGAGGCTGCATTTATGTTTAGTTTCTGGTTTGTCGGCGCTGTCGTTTTGTTTCCTGTAAACCCGCCTCTCCATGGCAGCTTGTCTTAGTTGTTCCTCCCTTGATTTAAGTTGTTGGGTCAAGGTTCCCCTCTATTTTAATCGGTGGACTGCTACACTTTCATATAACTCCGTGTTCATGCCCACAGATTTCATATCTCGTATGTGTCATTAACCTGTGTGTAATATTTGTCTTTCTTTAAGGCTGAGAATGCTGGACAATCTACTTAAAGAGGAAGAATGCCGAAGTTAACATAAATTGAGTTCTACAGAAATATGTTGAGGTTATTATAAAATGAATATTTGAGAAAAACGATGTTTAATTAAAATGAAATCAAAAAGAACCATTTAAATGGAAACAAAAAGAAATGTATTTAATATCAAGAAGAGCCAGTTGCAATTAATAGGGAATAAAATGAGTAAAGAGGTCTTCGAAAATCTAATACACACATGACAGCATGATGGCAAGTCATACAGATATATATATATAAACAATGCGCGACCTCTTCGGTGATAACAAAAGTCCAAAATGTATTAAGTGCTGCAAAGATTAAAAGTAATGTGGAGAGCCATGATCACCAACGTTCTATAGGGACACAGTACATAGAAGAAGGAAGAAGAAGAAGAAGAAGAAGAAGAAGAAGAATTTCAGTTACAGATTCTAGATTACAGCCAAGTATCTGACGTGATCAAGAATTGAACAAGACAAATATATTCAAAGCCTCATTCACAGGATTCGTGACATCGAAGTGTTAAAGCTCACAAAACTTGGGTCAACGTGTAGTACAGTTTTACGCTGATATCATTTTTTACGCCGATATTTTCTAAAAGTCAGTCATGGTGAGGTTAGAATTAATACGTTAACTTTCTAACCTCTCGGCCAACCCCTCATATAAATGTCGAACCCAATCTGTTTATGTCACAAGAAATCGCATCCGAAAAGAAACGGACCTTCTATAACCCTCCACACTATCCAAGGCATAAAGCAGTCAAAGAGATTAAAATTTTCTTCGATGGCTTGAGTAATCTACTAAGTATATTTCTGAATACAATGTCACCGCAACACGTATTGTGCCAGATTTACATTAGCAGCGCCATGAGTGTAATATCGGACATTTGCTTTGGAGGAAAGACAAATGAATAAAAATATAATATATGAATGTAATCATTTCTAAATCAATGAATATATTTACTCAATATATGTTGTAAATTTAATTTCAGTTTTTAATATTACACCGCAAAATGACAACACTACATTAATTATTCTAGATGGTAATAACGTTATAATTACTACTTGTGAAGTTCAGTATAATATCATGATCATAGTTTCGCGTGGTATGTTTTATCATTTCAAGATAATAAAGCAACATAGACAAAAACTTTGTGAAAAATATGAGAAAAAGTATTATTAAGAACAGAGAACTACAATGATCGACAATGATCTATATTTTTGGAGCTCAAAATAAACGGAAAGCGCGAGGCCTGTAAATGGTTCAAAAAGCTACAATTTCAAGAGAAGAAACTGTTAGAATTAACTCGTACATCTAGTCATTTCAACTGTAAAATGAGATTTAGTACTGTATTCATGAAGCAGACTTAACAAAGAAGAAACTTTTTGAGAAAAGTTACGAGTAAAATAACAGTTTTATTACGCGCAAGTAGCCTTGGGAAAAGTATTAATCCATCTCATCGTTTCAGTTATGGGAAAAATAATAGAACAGATTGGCTCCTATAACCTTGGCTGTTAACCACTACACCGCAGAAAGTATTGGCCACCTAATACGGGATAATAATCTGCCCAGTCAGTCATGTCTCTTTCAAGACATGACGATCTAAGCGTGTATCATATACGGCACTTAACTGACTGACTGACTGACTGACTGACTGACTGAGGAATTTACGATACGGCAGTGAAAAATATCTGAAGCCGGTGTGCCAGTTCAGGACATATATTATTTAGATTCTTCAAGAATATTCAAATACGTAGTAGAAGTACGAGACGACAAGAGGCAGCAACATTCAAACCATAGACGAATAATTTACTTATATATATGTAAGGGATATTTTGGTGTTAAAGGTTGTCTTGCATGACAGTTAACCAAATTCTCTAAAAGTTAAGCTTGCTATTGACTCAATATATTACTTCCACTTCATGTCAGCAGAAAATGTTAGTCAAAAAAGCAAAATGGTTTATTCTCCTGGACGTTAACACCAGCCATGTTGATAGAAGCAAAATAATGTCAGTCAGTCCATTAAAAGAAATCAGTTTCTTTAGAATTATCAAGACCATTTTTCGTTCAAAATAACAACATATTGTGGGTTTTTGTAATGAGTATCCAAATTGGCCTTATATAAACAATTAGAATGATCATTAACAAAGGAGTTAATAGATGTATCATCAGAAAAAATAATGATTACATAGACATTACCGGGAAAATTGTTCATCAAAATTCGGTAAAACTTTGGTCCGTAGGTCTAAGGATAGAGCGCACTGGTGACACACATAATGACACAAAAATTTTGAAAAAGAAAATAACCCAATCATTTGGGATGTTTAATCGAGATTTGATCGTGAATCTGAACTGATTTTTAATTCAACCACAGAAAAAGAACTGAATGTTTTTCCTGTAAACAGGATGAAAATCGTTCAAACTATAGCTTAGATCCTTCAAGAAAATTTTAAAAAGTGGAATAAAAAGGGGAATATTAAATAATATTTCATCTTCTTCTATGTGTCATATCCTCTCAGGACGTAACCTATCATGGCTTATCACATCTCGCTATCCCTGGTGGCATTTAGCACACTTTCTCCAGTTACACCGTCCAGATTCACCTCTGACATGAACTTGCTCAACCTCATCAAACACAGCTTTCTCATGTCTCTCTTTCTCGATAAATGACCTGTGAGTAACAAATTTTCCATTCTCTGTCTTATTACATATCCCAGGAATTTTAGTTGACTTTTCCTGATGATCAATTATTAATTTCCTTTTCGGTTCCATCCCTTTCCTAAACCTTATTCTTGATCACGTGCTCAATACATGATACCCAGGGTATCCTTCTGTAGAACGACCTTTCACTTGCTTCAACTTTTTTCCTTCATCGTTGATGAGAATATCCAGCATTCACTGCCATATTTAAGAACATACATCACATACAAATCCAGTACTCTCTTCTATGTTTCTAGCGAAGTTTTTTCTGTCTCTGAATAATCTACTCATGATCTGAAATGCGTCTTTAGACATGATAATTAGCCTTCGGATCTCAGTGTCTCACTTTGCGTTTTCTGTTAAAATACTTTCCAGATATTTTAATGTAACATCTTGATTTCAGTATCCACATTCTAACTTGGCATTTTGAGCTCATCTTTTCCTAATAAACATGAGTTTGGTTTTCTTGTTAATTTGTAGTCATTTCTGTCCACTTTCTATAGCTACCTTAGGGGAATGAACAGATGCAGAAAATAACATAAAATAGCGATTGTTGGCATCTTTATCGAAAAAATTAAGAACAAAAGAGTAAAGACATACAAGGAAATGAAAAATGAATACCCACGGAAGCGTTTATACTCAGTGGAATATAACGATTACCAGAGAAAATAAGAAATCGTTTAGCTCATAGATATTTAATCAAGTTTTACCAGTTACTGATTATGAATAATTCATCGAGTATACAAATAAGAAGTACAGACGAATTGTTTCGATAAACTGTAACAAGTAGAGGTACAATGATAATATTAATAATGTTAATTATACGAAAATTGGAAACTGAATAACTTCTCTTCAGAGCAATACGCGTCTATAGTTATCGCTTAATTTAAAACTAACGTTTTGTTTGTTCTGGAAATTCTGCCGAATAAGCGGATTTAAATGGCACCTGAGAACCCATTACTGTAGTCTATATAGGCGCCTTTTTCAGATCGAATTCAATGTTAGCCAATCGAACAAAATGTTCCATCATGCAAAAGTGTAAATTGCATTGTTCTAAAGTTGCTAAAGAATCTTTCTCCAAAGAAACTTTTTCTTTCAGGCTGAATTCCAAGGAGAAATGACATTAATGACATTGTTCTGCAAGTTTCCATTCCGTTCATTTTGAGCAGAAAAGTCTTTGCGGAGGTAATTCCAATTGGATGGAAAGGAATTGATTTTCCCAACCACATCGTCAGCATTAAGTTTTTAATGATATACTCTTATAGCTTATTCAGTGTAGCATGTTTTGTGAACTTGAAAGTTAAAAAAATATAATTATTTACAGTTTATGTTACTAAAGTGGCATTGTTATTGATCTTTTCTGGAATAGTCGGAACGAAAACTTTATTTATTTTTTTTTTTGGATAAACTTATTTTCTTAAATCCTTATAAAACGAGTACTTAAAAGAAACCTAAAACATTATCTCTCTCACCCTCTCTCTCTCTTTCTCTCTCTCTCTCTCTCTCTCTCTATATATATATATATATATATATATATATATATATATGAAGTAATAAATCTAATCTAAACTTATTTATAAACGGAACTTTGTGTGTGTGTGTGTCTGTGTGTCCGTTACCTATAGACTCCGAAACGGCGAACCGATTTTCTTGAAAATTTACACAGTTGTACTATAAGCATCTGCGAGTGTTCGTAGCTAGGTTTTGTGTCGAGGTACCCATGATAAATATCGAAAATCGATAATCTAAAAAATCGGGTTATAGAATGAGTGATCGGATTTTAATCAAATTTGATACACTCATAGCTAAAAACATAAGAAACTATATTCAGAAGTTTTATGGTTGCAGTCCTTACAATAGTTCAGAAAATATATATATAAAAGGCAAGATGTTTGTGTGTGTGTGTCGGTTTATCTGCCTGTATGTCTGTATTATTTCAGCCCTTTTATTTTAGTTTTTGTTTTGGGTTTGGCTCTAAGTAGGTATAATTGTATTTCATAGTCTCAGCCATAATGCCATTTACTCAGAGGACATATTTAGCCTTCAATATTCAGTTTACGACGAAAAAAAGTATGTGACATTGATATCAGGAAATCAAAATTTGACTTACATCCATTCATTTTTCATTCAGTCTACGGTTTCGCTTTAACAAATATTGGTTTATAGTCATTCGTGCCAACGTCAAAAAATTCTGAGCTCCAGGACGATGGAGTAGTTTTGAAGCTTTCATAACACCCGTCCAACGCCGGGCTATACTGCTGGTATACCATGGGTATACATTTAATTATATGCACATATATAAAAATATTCATGTGTTGATAAATCAGTGCTCAATTAGTATAAATAGAGCATGAATCAATCTCTAGCAGCCCGCAATTTCGGGTCAAAAGACTGCTGACGACTCCCTGCAAAAGTGTGTTAGACAACAGCAACACCCCATCTCTCTTTTAATCAATAAGTTTTAGGGTACTCACAATCGCATCGGACAAGGTCGACTGCTTTACTTGCAGATTTTTGTCAAACTCTACATTTGACTCGTCTGGACTATCGGTACATGACACTCCACCTAGAACTGAGGGAGTGACGTATATATAAAGGGACTTACGTATATATAATCCCCCTCGATGGTATCTAACATAATTTCAAATCTTGACCACTACAAGTAGAGTGGAGGAGATGGAATCTCACTCATGAGTATGAAGAAATGTACTCCAGAACTCTCCCATGTCCTATTCAAACTCAACAACAAATACTTCTGTGTTTTTGTTTTCCTGCCTTTGAGTTTCTTGTTCTGAAGAACTCTTGACAACGCTCAGATACATCAAACTATCGTCCTATCAGCCTTTATATCGATTTTTGCCAAAGTATTTGGAGATATTATCAATGCTTAAGTGGTTCCACTTTGCACCGCCCACAGCCAAACTGACAAAATTATATCGCTACTGTTAATATGTTAACAAACATCACCAAATACATGTACCAGGCTCTTGATAAGAACGGCGAGGTTCGAGTTGTTTTCCTGAATTAACTTCAAAGCATTTGACAAAGATTAGCACGCTGGCCTTCTGCGCCAGCTACAGATTTATGGTATAATTAGACGCTTGTTTGACTTAATTCAATTCTTCCACTCAAATTCGCGTTATGAAACACGTATTGAATGGGCATGTTTCCATATCCTTTTATACGAATGCGGATGTACCTCAGGGCTATAACCTAGACACTACGTCTTTAGTGATCTATATTAATGATCTCTCTGATGTAATCAGATCCCAATTAGGCATTTAAGCTGATGACACGACTATTTTTCCGGCTTTAAAAGAAATCTGCCAAGGATGACAAAGCAAACCTCGCTGCTATCTCCAAAAGAAGCTTCAATTTGTTGTAAACTGATGTGAGAAATGGCTTTTAATTTTTGTAAAAAAATTAATAAAATTACTGAAATAAAGTCTGGATTTATAATATATATATATATATATATATATATATATATATATATATATATATTATAAAATCTGAACATATTTGCTCTGGATAATATCTATTGAGCTCACTATTTTTATCTAACTGATATATTAATTACATGAAATTATTTGTATTTTCTTTTCCTTCTTCACGGTTTGCCATTCACACACACACACACACACACATATATATATATATATATATATATATATATATATTATGTGAAAGTAATAAGAATTTAAGGTTCCTTAAACTTTTTTTAATTTTACACTTTTCAATACAAAAAAGTGCTGTATATTATTGTAATAGAAGTAATCTAACATGTTCGCTACCATAGGATTCCTCAAGTTTCGGAATCATATTTTTTTAAATATATGAATTAGAAACAGGGGAGAACGTTTAATTAATTATGTTGTATTAATATTAACTTCATATGTATGTATGTATGTATGTATATATATATGTGTGTGTGTGTGTGTGTGTGTTTGTGGCGAGAGTATGATTGTCATATATGATCAGATTATGTATGACAGATAGATAGATAGATAGATAGATAGATAGATAGATACGAACAGAATATAAAAGATACAAATTTGAGTGGCGCTTGTAATAATATAATTATTAATTACATATGATTATTTCATCTTTATGCTCTTCTTGTCTTTTCTCTTTGTATATACAGCTTAGATTTTATTATTGGTATGCAGACACCCAAAAGTTATAACTTTTCAAAATGGTGCAGCTCATAATAATTATGAAAATAATAATAATAACAAGAAGATGAAGAAAACATTCATGAATTCTGCAGCTGCAAATAAGCCTAACAAAAGAAAGAAACGATGGCAAGTTGAAAAATTTTACAGTAAAAATCTGCCTGAAAGAAGCAACAAAAGCGTGCTTCTACAGAAGGATGCTGCGGATATCGGTGGCCAAGCATGTGAGTAATGATAAGGTTTTGGAAAGGATGGAAACAAAAAGGAAATTAATATTGAGCATTAGGAAGAGACAACTAAAGAATGGAATTAGGAAGAAGGGCTTGGATAACCGGATACTAACAGGAAAGTGTAAAAATGACAGATGAAAGCAGCGGATGACATATTTGAACGAACTGAGCAGATGGATGGCAGAACGGGATTGTGTGGTGTTACAGGAGAAAGTTGGCTCAGATCAACCAAAATAGAGAAACCTGGAAGGCCATGATCGCATACGTCCTGAAAAGTCAAGGCACATAGAAGAGGATCCATCATTTGCTAAGTAGTGCCAGTTTACAAACTAGAAATTACTAAACACACACACTATAACGTTATGTTTGCTCAAAATGTAGATTCTTTTAATAATTATGCATAAATAATCGATCATCTTGTATCAAGTTCCATGGTATTCTTATCGACTGAATATAAAACACTGCTTGACAAAGTGAGCCAATATCTGTAAAAGAAATCCTGGAACATTTACTGAATGACAACTGTAAGAAAATTGTTACAGGGATAGGATCTGTAAAAAAAATTATGCATCTTAAAATACATATAAACAGAACAATCAAATATTATCGTCAAGACATCGTGATCAGAAACAGAAAAATAAAATGTGGTCTATTATTGACAGTCAGTCCCTGCAGAGTGTCTTGTATCTTTGAAGATCTTTAAAAAACTATCAAAATATAATGAACTTGAAATCGAAATCTCTAAATGTGGCACTTGAAGAAATCAATATTTCCAGTTCTTGTTTGAGTTTTCGGATAGCAATAGAGATATTGAACTCATTCTTGGTCGCCAAAGCCTTAGAAAATTGAAAAGGAAATTGTACTCACATTTTCAGAGAATGCAGAGATTGTGAAAACAAGAAAAAAGATCTTTGTTGTGAAAGACACTAGAACATGAACGGCACTTTAATTTTGTGCTACCAAAAAATAAAAAAAAAACAGGATAAATTTGCTTTGAAGAGACAGTATAGATTCTGACGAATGTTTTAGTGAAATCAACTCATTATACAATACCGGTTGGAAATGTATGAATCTGCCGAAAAATATGAAAATTTTATCAGATATGCTGGAATCGTTAGAAAGAAGTGTTAAAGATTCAGATTTAAACGTACTAACTCCGGATATTTTGAAACGTTTAATTTTTGTTCAGGAGTTAAAGAAATACGGGCGATAATTCTAACGGATCTTAAGCAAAATAATAAACTTACCATACAGAAAATCGCTAACAAATATCAGAGAATTCTAAATTAAAGACGTGCATACATAATATAAAAATAAAAATGGGACAAAAGAAAATGAATGTATGGTTCAGACGTGACTTTTCTACATTTACGAATTCGTAATACTAAAAGTGTGAAAAAGTAGGACATAAAACGCCACATTTTAGAACTAAAGCAAGGAAATGATATCAGACGAAATCGTAAACAAAGTTGGGAAGGTGTTATGGTGAAACACACCTATTCCTCAGATAAAGGACTCTCTCCTCCTATATTATATATTATAGTCGGGTGATGGTAAGTGAACATGATTTGGACGATATTACAACATAGGCGGAATCGACAGTTCGTGTTATACTGGTGCCGAGGCGACAGAGATTAGACCCTAAGGTGGCCACAGTAATTTCGATGAGAAACAATGACAACAAAACAGGTCGACGCGAACATAGCTGCACCAAATCAAAGACAACAAGTGACGACAAAGTTGACAAGGAATGATAGGCAACAAATCAACGAGAACGACCGATAACAATTTAACGATAACAAGTGACAAAGAAGTTGACGAGAAAAAGCGTTAACAGGTCGACGAGAACGAGCGCCATCAATCGAAGAGAACAAGCGGCAACAATTTGGCAGTATCAAGTATTACACTGTTCAGATATTCCTTTCGATTGCAGATTCTGTGGTTGAATTCACCAAGAGGAGTCATTGTTTTTTATCGAATTTTCGGATTTTTTCTAGATAGTCAATAAGTAGTATGGCAGAATATGAGTGTCTGGGATTGGACAGGAATAAGGTAGAAGCGGGAGTGAGAAAGCTGCCACACACCTCCAAAATAAGAGAGATAACTGCGTACCGCAAGTACTCACGTTTGAAAAGAATCCCAAAATTTAAGGGAGTGGCTGATGTCAGTCCACAAGTACCAGGTTGTTTTAGACTTTCGAACCGTGAGACCGTACACGTGGCATAGCAATCTGCAACGGGGAAGGCTTCAGAGTTCATAGGGCAGTTCCTGAAAGGGGAACCGCAGATGCCATGAGAATATAGGATCACGAGGGTGTTTGCCGACGTAGGTTCGCCATAAGGCCATGAGAACTCTCCTCAAAACTAACTTTGTTGGAGAATGAGATCCCCGAATAGTTGGAGGCTAGGGCATATAAGCTGGCAGGAATAGCATTCCCCGAAGAGGTGCTGGAAAAATGTGGTAATGCAAGCCCCGTTTGCCAATTTGTACGTAGGAGCTCCCAGAGAGAAGCGTGTTCGCCACGATGTATTCAAGGATGACCAGCTAAGATTTTTGACTACGATAGGCTTAGCAAAAGATTGCACTGGAGCATGGCGGAAAGGAAAGATTTAGGGAAGAAGATTCTACAGTAAAGTATAGGTTTTATAAATCCACACAGAGTAGATACGGATTAGTTTGCTGGACGTGTAGCCGCTTTGTCGGACAAGTCATCGACCTGTGACCTTCATGTAATGACATTCGTGTTTGTGCTGACTTTTTGACAGGCTTAAACAAGTTTTTGGAACCTAATAACCACACATTACTAAGTCCATAAAGAACTTTTTTGAAGTTAAACGGTAGAATATTTTTTTAAATATGCAGATGGAATTGCCTTAGTCCACCGACATCATTTTGGTAAAAATAGCTATAAATGACTCTAACTATATATCAACAGGTATGCTCACAGATTGTAATTTCACAGTTGCATATTTGAATGATATATTAATGAAGAGTGTAACGAACGAAAACAATATCTGGTATATGAAAACGGATTTTGAAAAAATACGATAGTACGGACTCAAAATCAGTGAGGAAAAGTGCAAGTTGTTTTTTGACGATAAATAATTACCTAGGAAAAATCATTGACACAATGATCGTTAAAAAGGTCCGTCAAAGCAATTGCAAATAATAATATGCCTCACCTAACAGACATTACTAGATTACAAGCATTTCAGTGGATAGCAAACTATTTTAAAATTTATATATTTAATATACAGCATTTGAGAGCGTCACAGAAAAATTTGTTCAAAAAGGGTCGAAAAATGAAATTGGATAGATGGGTGCCACATGGTGGTATAAAAATGAGAATAACGTCAAAATTATCATTAACGCATTACGACCCAATAGCAAAAAAAAAAAAACATTGGCTTCAGGTAATAGTGATCATGATATAGAAGTATCAATTCTTCATATATATGTTGTTGGTACCATGAAAAAAACTAAAGCCAGATCAAAAAGATGTGTTAGAATAGAAAAAGCTTCACAAATTTATACACGGAAGTAGTTTTCTGTTGCAGGCAGACGACAGACATCTATTAAAATTAAAGTTTCGAAAAAAAGAATTCCTATGCATCCTGTGAAGAGATTACAACGTTGGGGCGCTATCTTATTAAATAACAATTTTGGGATGCAATATTAACCTTAAAAATTATAACATGCATATGGATTATCAAGTTTGATACAAAAATACTGAACTGTTTAAGGACACTGTCATTGCAGCATTAAAAATGAAATAGAAATTGCATAATATGTTATGCAATATAGTACGCCAATTACCAGTTAACTTGTATGTTTGAGTTTGAGTATTGTTTAATGGCATATCAACACCTCTGTGGGTTACTTAATTGGCAAAAAGTGGCGTTTTACGTTTTTCTTTCTTTTTAATGTTCGGTTATAGTGAGAAGGTTGATTTAGTAAGAATTTAATGAAGATCTTTTTTGTTTTTATTTTAGAAAACTGATAATGTCTTTTAGTTTTGAATTCAAAATGTGTTATGGTAATTTTTCTTCAAAAATAAATATTTTTCTTTAAAAGAATGTTTTTTATGTATATATTTCTATGAAAGTGTATTTCTTATACTTTCATAGTTTTTTGACCCCAGTTTGGAGGTTAACTATTTGTCCATAGCTGGGACCCTAACAAGGGGTACCACTGCTGGTCAGGGTGGAGCTGAGAACAGTAATTAAGAGGTGGTTTCATGCTCCTCACACCCTCCCAATCAGACGCATTGCTGCTGGATGCAGTTTGCCGTCATACCCAGGACACCAGTTAACTTGGAAGTAATAAAAGTAAAAGCTTAACAAGACATGACTTTTGCAAAAATAAAAAAGTAGGACTAAATTATAAGAAAGAGCGTAATCCAGACTTGAACGTCTGTTCAACTTGCTACAGTATACGGATGTTTGCGTAGAAAGTATTAACACATAAAATATTGACATGTTCCTTCCGAAAATAAACAGAGAACGACTAAATTATAAGAAAGAGCGTAATTCAGACTTGAACGTTTATTCTCCATATGACATAGTACGGATGTTTGCATAATACCTAAAATATTGCAAAAACGAATATTAAATGAATTTCATATTGGACATCCTGGAATTTCAAAGATGAAATCTCTCATGTGAAGCCAGGTCTACTGGACCGACATTTCTTTTTTTTTAAACGTGTCACCCCAAGCAAGGCATTCCACTGCCACCATAGCACAGGGGATTACATAGAGCGATTGGGTATAGGAAATGTCAGAAGGAGGGTGATACACGACTTAGGATGTACATAGGGATAGAGTTGGAGAGAGTGGGTGTGAGTTAGAGTGTTAGGAGGTGTCTATTGACCTTACATTTAAACTCCTGGAGGTTGTAACCGTCGGGGAATCAATCATGCGGTAGGGAATTCCACAGGTGGGAAGTGCGGGGAAACAAGCTGTTGGAGTAGAAAATTGCGGTTACATTTCATAGGTTTCACTTTAAAGAGTGGGACCTAGTTGCCAATCTAGTATCTCGTGCAAACTCACATCTAGAGGGCACCAGTGATTTAAGTTCGTCAGAGCAGAAGCCATGAAAGTATTTATAGAAAAGACACACGGAAGCCACGTCACGCCGGTTAGAGAGTGACTGCAGGCGGTCAACCAAGTCGGTATCAATCACATTACAGATTTTACGCTGTATTCTGTCAAGAGTCCGAGGAGAATAGCAGGGGCAACCGACCAGATGTGGCGGATAGTAGAATTATATAAGTGCAGGATAGATTCAGACGGAAAGAATTTCCGGGCCCTGCAGAGAGAGCCGACTTTCATAGCAGCGGATTTAACAATGGATTCGACGTAGTCATTCCACTTGAGGTCCGCTGAGAGCGTCAGGCCGAGCAGGCGTAGTGCTTTACTCTCTGGGAAGCAAGCCAGTTCCATGTTAATGGGAGGAAGGTGCTGTTGACTGTGGCGGTTAATTGACAGCAGCTTCGTTTTGGAAGAACTGAATTTTACGAGCCATTTCTTACCCCAATCCACCACGGATTGCAGGTCCTTTTCAAGCTCGGCAGCGAGGTTCGCCTTGTCACCAACCCCAGATTTTTTAACAAGGCGAGAGTAAACTGTGGTATCATCGGCGTATATGCCTACTTGTGATCTTATGGCCTCGGGGAGATTATTGATGTAGATTAGAAAGAGCGTAGGACCTAGGATAGAGCCTTGGCGGTCACCCGCGTTTGTAGGGTAGTTTTCGGAGGCATGTCCGTTTAATACCACCTTCAGTTTGCGGTTAGACAGGAATAACTGGATTAAGTTCCAACAAAAGTCCAGTTATGCCATAGCTTCGCAGTTTCTGTAGAAGGCCGGCATGTCGAATGCTCTAGAGATATCCAAGTCGAGAGCCTGGTATATATACTCGGTGATGGTCGTTAGCATATTAGCAGTATACCTGGTGAAGCGGAAGCCATACTGTTTGTACAAGAGGAGCCCGAACTCGGCATTGTTAATGGCTTCGAACACTTTACCGAAGACCGGCAGAAGGCTGATAGAGCGTTAATTTGCGGGGTCCGAGGGTTCACCAGTGTTCTTGAATATTGGAAACAGAGAAGAAGACTTCCAACAGGTACGAAAGCAGGAGGAAGATAGGCAGAGGTTGTAGAGCTTAGAAAGGATAGAGGAGAGTTCAGTTCACAATTCCCCAAGATTATGATTGGGATTCCATCCCCACCACTCGTTTTGTGAGGGTCCAGTTTCGAGATTATGCTAGAAATCAGCGGGGACGTGATGTGGAAGTCATTCAATTGGGCCTCAGTTCTAGATGGGAAATCGCGTGTATGGATTCCAGACAAATCCAGACTCGAATTGGTCAAGAATCTACGGGCAAAGCATTCAGCTTTGTCCGCTGAGGAGGTGAGGACCTCAGACTCATTGATTAGTGGTGGTATTGAGTACTTACTCTTGTTAAGCCCGCTTTTATTGAACTTAGAGGATGCTCCATTCTGGCGGCGAACAGGATCTTAGCTTCGTTAAGTATCGTTTTACACTTCTTACGTGCTGAGGCGAAGAGGCATCTGTTTTGGTTCGACGCGTGGCTACGATAAAGCCGGAAGAAGTGATTTCGGTGGGCAATGGCAACCGAGAAGTGGGTGATACTCGGGAGACGAATGGGATTTAAGCTGAACTTTCCTGGCAGGGATGAAAGCATCGATGCCAGACTTAAGCCAGGAGCAGACCTCTGATGCACAGTCTTCGATGGGAAGACTAAAAACATTGTTCCAAGGACGTCGCAGAGGCAGTCACGGAACGAATCCCAGCCTGCTCTTTGATAGCAGTAGGATATTTTGTTGGGTAGGTGTGGAGTTGAACGAGATGTTGACAGAAACTACGGCGTGGTCAGAATTTCCGAGAGGGCATAGCTGTCTGGTGGTGCAAAAATTTGGGATGGAAGTGAAGCAGAGGTCTAGAAGCGAGTTCCTTCCGTTAGGGCTATTAGAGAAACACGTGGGGAAGTCCACCACTTGCGTAAGGGATTGGGAGATTGAAAGATTAATGGTGTGGACACCAGCAGGGTCTGTTACTGTGTTTTCCAGCCACTTAGTGTGGTGGGCGTTAAAGTCACCAAACCAAACAAAAAAATATGGGCAGATAGGTGAGAAGAAATGGCCTTGTCGATATTGTCAGAGATGCTGTCAGGTACTGAACAGAGGAGGGAAGGGGAGCGGTGAGAGACGGAAGCACATGAAAGACAGGTCCAGGGAATTCCAGAGTTGTTACTCTAGCTAGGGGAGGTGTTCACTGACATATACACCAAGCCCATGCATATGGACGTTGGAGTCCTTCCTGAAGAGGGGAAATTAACCAGGAACATAGAACTCAGAGGAGGGGTTAGACGGGAAAGGTTAGTTTCACATAGGGCTAAGATATCAAGTGAGTTAGTTTGGAGGAATGATTCTACGCTATAAATGTTAGTGCGGGTAGCGCGTATGTTAGTGAAAGTGACACAGACAGGTTTGGGTGTTTTCCGAGTAGCGGGTTTGATTTTGGTATTTTGTTTGTTTTTTTCATGGTTTTTTGGTTTTGGTTGAGGAGAGAGGTCTAGAGTAGAATCAGTTGTTCACTATTTGCAGCATGTGAGGAATGGGGACTGGCGCAGCCTGCAACATAATGTGGCCTCGGGGTTGCCCACCGGAGGTTCATGAAGGGACGCCAGTCCATGCGCGATATGGCACTACAGGAACCCCGATATTATTCAACAGTTGATCAGAGCAGCCTCTCAAGACGCTACTCAAGAGTTCGGGCTCCTAACTACCAGTCGGAAACATCAACCAGGGAACTGCCAACCCGGTACCCTCATCACTAACAGCAAAGAGCTTCCAAGTGAACTAACACTAAGACCGATGGAAGAGTTAGAAACACCGGGAACCCCCTCCTAAACAAGAAACAAGGTGACCACCTCTACTCCTGTTCAAAAGAAGTGGGTGGAGTGTGAAACCGGGAGATAGTAGGTACTTTATCATAAATGTATCATAACATTACAAATGTAGTAAAAGCCTGCAGAGTTTTTGCTCTGGCACCAATTCAACTACTACGAAATTACAAAGACAACAATCTGTGGTCAAGACTACATAAAGATTTAGCAGGCCCTCTACATAATTTTATTGTTTTAAATAAACATCATTTATTGTCGACTCTATAGTACCTACGAAATACAACACATACTTTAGCACATTCTGGTTATATTTGCTTGAATTAATAATCATACTTACACTATCAAATATTACCAGGCGAATGCAATAAAACGCCAAAAACTGAAACAACCATTTTTATTCACTGATAACAAATCACCAAGATCCTCACTAATAAACAGATCTGTATGTATATCAATTACTACTGAATAATGTGTTTGATAAGCCTTGTGGAGCACTGGGTATAGGCTCGGAACAATAAATCGAAGAGCTGAGATCGAATTCCAATTCGTTGAATTCACAAACGCAAATAACATTGAGAAAGATATTATTCCGTCACTTCACTTCAGTTATGGGTTAAACAACAGGTTTATAGGTTTTAAACAACAGGTTTATAAGGTTTGGTTGGTAACGAGTCTACCGCAGAAAGAAATGGCAACCTAGTTGAAGTAACAAAACTTCTGTGCCGTTGAGACATGTTCGTATTATATAAGACTTATTATTATTATGTTCGTATTATATAAGACTTATTATTATTATGTTCGTATTATATAAGACTTATTATTATTATGTTCGTATTATATAAGACTTATTATTATTATGTTCGTATTAAATAAGACATTTAACTGACGAAATAATTGAGTTCGACATTTTCTCGTTGTTCCGGATTTTAGCCTTTCTGCTTCATCTAAGCTATGATTAGAAAATCATTTGCGCACTTGGAGGTGGTATAATGCCTTTACAAACTTGTCTAGCTAGAACCATTACGACTGAACAACGAGCTCGATTCGATTCTGACTGTGCAACATGCTTTCGTGTCGCATTAATGTACGCTTAGTAAATCACTACATAGAGCGGGAAGGTCTTTAATGGATTGTTTTCGTGTCATGATAAGTATTTCATGATAAAATATGTTAATCAATGGGTAAATTTAGGGATTGTTTTGAAGCCTACGAAAAACAGGAAAGAAATTTATTTCATTTATTTATTTATTTTTTGTAGGTGCCGTCTAATTTATCGGAGATTTTATCAGTAAGTATCGTATTTTTTCTTGAAGACAAAGTGATTCATAATCAATTCAGCATTAAAAAGAAACCAGATGATATCAAGAATATTACCAACATTCGGCAAAGTATATAACTCCGCCGTGTGTATAATTCACGCAAACTACCGATCCTCAGAGAAAATTATGAGGAAATGATTGTCAATAATCACCAGGGAAATACCGTATTGTATCCTAGTTATAAATCTGTGAAAGTACATCTGAATATTTTTCATTTAAATAGCAATAGTCAGAATAAGCTTCATATTTTACCTCTTTAATTATGTGGTCTCTAATAAAACAGTGAAACTTCACTTGAGAATCAATCCGTGGTATAATGTAATATTTCGATACTCTTGTATCTCTATAAGAAAAAAAACAACAACTCCAATGCTAATCTACATTTGACAATATAAATAAAAATATATTATACGATGGAAGTGTGTTATCCATTGTTAAAAAAATTCTCACTCAGCAAATCAATTTATTCCGAGTAAAGACATAAAATATTAAATTATTCTGACTCACGTTAACAGTACCCATAAAGCAAAGCAGCAGAGATTACAATCTAATCTTGTTTACGCTGATTTAAATAAGCCTAAAAGATTCTATGAACTAAAGATGGAAACTTAAGAGAAGAAATAGTAGCGATAAATTTCATAAAAAAAGGTCTCACTTTTAACGACTTCGTCTTTTGTTTGTTTTCCGAGCAACAAAATTAAGTAGAACAGAATTAAAAGAGCGTTAACGAAACAAAAAATAAAAGAAAAATATATCAGTATATAAAGGTTAGCACAACAAACGTCAACTTGCTTTCTTTCCTTAAATACTTTTTTAACTTAATTTTTACATGACGTCATTGTTGCTTTAAGGGAAACGGTCATTCTCTTTTTTAAGTTTAATAAACATTTATATATATTTGCGTATTTTTACTGTGCTTGCTTTCGTATCCTAAAATATAATTAAAACACAACTTCCTATTTTCGTTGACTACGAAAAGAACCAAAAATAATGGAGAAAATAGATTTTGGAAGAAAAGAGAAAGAACAAGAAGTGCGTTGTATATTTTGAAAGAACAATGTCAGGTGGAGAAAATCTTCGGGTCAGTCATTGTATATACAAGCTGCGATAAGTTAATTTTGTGCATCAGTCTTGTTTGTTTATTATTTTGTCGACTGCACAGCCAAGTACGTAGAGTGGAGCACGTTCTCTAAGAAACAAGAACACTATGACGCATTTCACTTCGCACGAATTTGGAAGCTTGGCATTCAAGCCGAAATTTTCAGTACGAATATTGCTGTGCTGTTTGTGTCAATCTTAGAACACTTCAGAGAATTCGGAAAGAGTTCCATGATTCTAATGGTAATGACGAAGTTATATCGAGAATCACGAGTAATGGTGATGTTTTCCCTCCATTCATATTCCCACAGGTCCTCAAATTCAACGTGAAAATCTACATCAATTAACTTTGAAATATAGTCCTGCTTTGGGTGAAGAGGGTGGCAGCTAGAAGACCAGATATTTATCAACACGACACTGTATTATGCACACATAGACGAGAACAGAATCTTGGGTTTCAGGCAATATCTACAATCACATCAGCGCCTACATCTGGTCAACTTCTGTCTTCGAGACATTCAATTCGTAACGGTTGGTCAACGAACGGAAGCCGCATAACTCGACTATACTCTGTAAAAAATGGTTTAATTTCTATTTTTGTCTTCAGAACTTTAATGAAATCAACTTTTCAGTCTTAGCTGCTTGTGGTAAGTCAACCGGGATTCAGTCCATTTTTCAGTCTGTTTTTCTGTAATTTTTGGAATTTTTTTTTTATTTTTTTTTTCGTTTTTTGTTCGTCTTTGATTTTTTTTGGTCAGTTACTTTGTGTAAATTATTTTGCAATTCAAGGTTATTTTTGACTTAAGATAAATAGTATCACGGTTCAATTATTTCCATTAGTTTTGTCTTGTAGATGAGTTAAATTTCTGTCTTCGAGACATTCAATTCGTAATGGTTGGCCAGTGAATGCAAGCCGCATAACTCGACTATATTCTATAAAAATGGTTTAATTTCTATTTTTGTCTTAAGAAATTTAATTAAATCAACTTTTCAGTGTTAGCTGCTTGTGGTATGTCAACCGGGATTCAGTAAATTATTCAGTCCGTTTTTCTGTAATTTTTAAAAAAAAAAAATTCTTTTTATATTTTTCGTTTTTTGTTCGTCTTTGATTTTTTTTTATCAGTTAGTTTGTGTAAATTATTTTGCAATTCAAGGTTATTTTTGACTTATACAAAGTTAAAACTTTTGTAAACCTCAGTCACTTTTTTTTCTTCCTTTTTTTTTAATTGGAGTAGATAGTTCCTACAATCGCCCGATCTCACACTCCACCCCCTTCTTTTGAATGAGTTTAGAGGTGATCGCCTTGTTTCTTGTTTAGGAAGGGGTTCCAGGTTCATCCCCCTTCTCCGGTCTTAGTGTTACTTCAGCTGGAAGCTCTTTGCATTTACGGAGTATGGTGGCAACGTCTTTACATTCTGAGGGTAACGGGTTCGCAGTTTCCTGGTTGCTGCTTCCGACTGGTAATTAGGAAGCCCAAACTCTTGCGTAGCGTCTTGAAAGGCTGCTCTGATCAACAGTTGAATAATACCGGGGTTCTTGTAGCCCGCATGGACGGGCGTCCCTGCATGAACGTTCGGTGGGCAACCCCAGGCCACATTATGTTGTAGGCCGCGCCAGTCTCCATCCTTCACAAGTTGCAAATGATTGACCGACTGTGCTATTCTAAGACCTCTCCTTAACTGAATCACAATGGAAAAAAGCAAACATAGTAGCAAAACGAAACCAGCTCATTTGAAAACGCCCAAACCTGTCTGCATCTCTTTCACTAACATACGCGTCATCCGCACCAAAGTCCTCAGCGTAGATTCATTCCTCCATAATAACTCACCTGATATATTAGCCCTATGTGAAACTAATCTTAAGCCTTCTATCCCCTCATCTGAGTTATACGGTCCTGGCTACCTTCCCCTCTTCAGGAAGGACTGCAATGTTCATATGCATGGGCTTGGTGTCTATGTCAGCGAACACCTTCCCTTAGCTAGGGTGTCTTCTTTTGAATCCCCAGATCATTCTTTCATGTGCTTCCGCCTCTCACAGCTTGATTAGCTATCTCTTCTTTCTCTACCGCTCTCCTTCCTCCCCTGACTGTTTGTTAGTTGACATCATTTCTGACAATATCGACGAAGCCATTTATTCCATCTCTCTGGCCATGTATTCTTGTTTGGTGACTTTAACGCCCACCACACCAAGTGGCTGAAGAACGCTGTCACCGATCCTGCTGGTGTCCACACCATGAACTTTTCAATCACCCAATCCCTTACGCAAGTAGTGGACTTCCCTACGCGGTTCTCCGACAACCCTAACGGAAGGGACTCACTTCTAGACCTCTGCTTCACTTCCATCCCAGACTCTTGCACTACCAGACAACTCTGCCCACTCGGAAACTCTGACCACACTGTAGTGTCCGTCAATATTTCACTCCACTCCCGCCCGACCCGTGAAACCCAGACAAGTAGAATATCCTACTGCTATCAAAGAGCAGAATGGGATTCGTTCCGAGACTTCCTCTGTGACATCCCTTGGAACAACGTTTTTAGTCTTCCCATCGGAAGAATGTGCATCCGATGTCTCCTCCTGGATGAAGGCTGGCATCGATGCCTTCATCCTTGCTAGGAAATTCCAGCTTAAATCTCATTGGTCTCCATGGTTCTCACCCGCTTGCCCGGCTGCCATTGCCCACTGGAATCATTTCTTCCGACTCTATCCTAACTACTCGTCGGACCAAAACAGGCGCCTTTCACTTCAGCTCGTAATAAGTGTAAAAGGATATTTAAGAAGCTAAGATGTTGTTTGCTGCCAGAATGAAGTAACGCATAGCATGCTGTAAATTCGGTGCTAAAGACTACTGGCGACTCTGCAAAAGAGTACTTAACAAGAGCAAGTCCACAATACCACCGCTAATCAAAGAATTTGAGGTCCTCACCTCCCCAGCAGATAAGGCTGAATGCTTTGCCCGCAGATTCTCGAACAATTCGAGTCTGGACTCATCTGGATTTTTTACACCCGACTTCTCACCTAGAACCGAGGCACAACTGAATGATGTCCACATTACACCTTCGCTTGTCTCTAAGATAATCTTAAAACTTGACCCTCACAAAGCGAGTGGTGGTGATGGAATCCCAAACATAGTCTTAAAGAAATGTGCCCCTGTGACTCTCCTCTGTCCTTTCTAAGCTCTACAACTTCTGCCTATCTGCTTCCTGCCTGTTGGAAATCTTCCTCTGTAGTTCCTATATGTAAAAACAATGGAGAACCCTACAAATTACTGCCCTATTAGCCTTCTTCCGATCTTTGGCAAAGTGTTCGAAGCCATTATCAACGCCTATGTGGTTCAGCATCTCACAGCACACAAGCTCCTCTCGGATAAGCAATATTGTTTCCGCTTCACCAGGTCTACTGCTGATATGCTAACGACCATCACCGAGTACATATACCAGGCACTCGACAGGAATGGCGAAGCCCGAACCGTTGCATTGGGTATATCTAAGGCGTTCCACAGAGTTTGGCATGCTGGCCTTCTATGTAAACTGCGGAGCTATGGTATAACTGGACTTTTGTTTGAACTAATCCAGTCATTCCTCTCTAACCGCACAATGAAGGTGGTATTAAACGGACATGCCTCCCAGAACTACCATACAAACGCAGATGTCCCCCAAGACTCCATCTTAGGTCCTACACTCTTCCTGATATACATTAATGATCTCCCTGATTCCATTAGAGCCCAAATAGGTTTGTACGCCGATGACACCACAGTTTACTCTCGCCTCCTACAAAAATCTGGTGTAGGCGTCAAAGCTAACCTCGCAGCCGAGATTGAAAAAGACCTCCAATCCATATTGGACTGGGGTAAGAAATGGCTAGTAAATTTTAATGCTTCTAAAACGAAGCTACTCTCAATTAACCATCATCGACAATCTCACCTACCTCCCATTAGCATGGACCAGGCTTGCCTCCCAGAGAGTAAAACACTACGCCTCCTTGGTCTCACACTTTCAGCGGACCTCAAATGGAATGACTATATCGAATCCATTGCTAAATCCGCTGCTATGAAAGTCGGTTCTCTGTGTAGGGTCCGGAATGTTTTTTCCGTCTAAATCTATCCTGCACATATATAAATCTACCATCCGCCCGTGCATTGAATACTGCTGCCATATCTGGTCGGGTGCCCCTACTATTCTCCTCGGGCTTCTCAATAAGGTTCAGAGGAGGGTCTGTAATGTGATAGATACCGACTTGACAGACCGCCTGCAGTCTCTCTCCCACCGGCGCGATGTGGCTTCCCTGTGCTCAGATGAACTTAGATCACTAGTGCCCCCTAAATACGTATTTGAACGAGATACTAGATTAGCAACTAGATCCCACCCTTTTACAGTGAAACCGATAAAATGCAACCGTAACTTCTACTCCAACAAGTTTCTTTACTCGCACTTCCCGACTGTGGAATTCTCTTCCACACGATTGCTTCCCCGACGGTTACAATCTCCAGGAGTTTAAATGTAATGTCAATAGACACCTCCTACCACCCTAACCTGCTCCCATTCTATCAAACACTCTTCCCATCTACCCAACCCTCATCTACGGTATCCTTACTCATCTGTCACCTGACATTCTAACCACTCCTTCTCTTTACCTTCCCCTATGTAGCCCCATACGCAATAGTGGCAGTGGATGCCTTGCTTGGGGTGAGATAATTAAAAAAAAATTAACTCCCCAGACTATAATCCCATTGATTATTTTGTGCAAGGGGTAGTTGTATTAGAATAAAAAATATTCCTCCTAATACAAACAATACCAAACAGGAACTAAAGGCGAGGATAATAGTAACATTTACCAACTTGTAAAAAAAGACACCCCAGAAGAGATACAGATTATTACGAAATTGTCTGGAAGCTGTGTTTGAGCCCAATGACAAGATTATTGAATGAATTCAGATTTTAGTATTTGTAGATAATTTTGTGTAGTTTTACTTAAAATGTGGTCTCAGTGATTATTTAAAGCTTGCGTTAATTAGACGACAATTTATTAATCGCGCCCAGTAATTGTAGTATAAATATTTTAATTATCTAATCGCATAGAGAGACATACACAGGAACACATATAGACATAAAACATACGTGCATATATAGTGCATGAGCAAGATCGAACGTGAGAGCGAGTGAGCGCACACAGACACAAACATATATATAGTTTTCAGCAGACACGTCTTTTTCGATGTATTACAGCTCATCACTACGGTTAGACATCCGATTGCTTTTTACCCAAGATTGAAACCCGACCGCATTGGCGTCAGTCGGCAATTCTACCTCTGAGCTATAGCCGCTCGGTAGAAGCAGGCAGACATTTTAGTGTGTATATTATCATTATACACACCCATATATATATATATATATATATATATATATATATATATATATGATTAATGCAGACATTTTTTGACTTAGCTGAGCAAGTTCCTGCCGTCTGTCTGCAAACAGAAAACCCAGCGTGACGAGAGACGAAATTATAACCGTGTCTACAACAAACTTTAAAGTCGACATGAATCTGCTCATTTAAACTGACAAATTTTTGGTATTAATTCTATTAATGCTGTATTTCTACCCCGATAGCGAGCACTTTACGATAACACAAAACTGATAGCCAAAATATCTATAGATTCTCATCAATCAGGCAATGATGATGAAGTTGTGCAGATGATTTACATTTTAATGACAAAATCTTTTGGTTTACTGTGAATGTATATGGATGTTTTTTTTGTGGCTAATCAGAATAGAGATTCACTTTGGGGTTTGAATCCGAAGAATACATGCTAAGGGTGTTTTTCTATCTATATATATATATATATATATATATATATATATATATATATATATATAACAATGTACCAATTTCGTTTCAACACTTCTTGTACCTTGTTAAATAATTCTGTTGATACCTGGAGACGTACTTTTTGTTGATACCTGGAGACCATGTAACGTACTTTTTGTTGATACCTGGAGACCATGTAACGTACTTTTTGTTGATACCTGGAGACCATGTAACGTACTTTTTGTTGATACCTGGAGACCATGTAACGTACTCTGTAATCGCCGATCTAGCAATAAATAAATGCTATTTTGAAAAACGTGAGAACATACTTAAAAAACAAATTCTTTGTGTATCAATGTCAAGGTTTGATTAAAATAGAAATTAGTATTTAGAATTGACTATTAATTTTAGTTTAAAATAAAACTTGAAAATCAATTTTAAAAAATTATTAACAAATTAATATTAGAATCTACCAATTTCAAATTTTAAGTTAAACTGAGGGTCATGTTTAAAGTATTACAAAATTATTTAGACAGAAATGGTGGAAAAGGAGCAGATACAAATATATATATATATATATATATATATATATATATATATATAAGCAATCGGAGTCTAACCAATTACTGATGAGCTGCGATACAGCTAAACAGATCTGTCTGCGGATGACAATATTTACGCTTTCACACCCTGATTGAGCACTCTGGAAGAATGGTAGACTTTGAAAAACAGTAGCTACCCTGGCATGTACGCATTGCTCATTCAGTGTAATGAATTAGATCACAATAGCTATTAAGCGCGTATAATGATAATATACCCGCTAGAAAGGTCTGCCTTCTTCCACCGAACGCCCATAGCCCAGAGGTAGAATCGCCGACTGACGCCAATTCGGTCGGGTTTCAATCATGGGTTAAAAAGCAATCGGAGTCTAACCGTACTAATGAGCTGTGATACAGCGAAACAGATCTGTCTGCGGGTGACAATATATATATATATATATATATATTAAGTAATTCATCGAGTTTTATTCAGACTCAACAGAATGCAGAAAGTCATAGCAACTGTACCACTGGGGCCTATGCAACAGTTGGTATGACATTCGCTTAGTAACGCAACTCTCTGGGTTTCAATTCCTGGTAGTGGATGCGCACTGCTGATGAGTCCCAAATATCGGACGAAATGGCCGTCCAGTGCTTTCTGCATTCTGTTTTTTTTTTTAATAAAACTCCAGGAATTATTTACTTAATATTTCAAATCCTCCTACAATTTCTTATTAATTTCTCATATATATATATATGAACATGATTTTTTTGTGATATTTTTAGTGTCCAGAAATAAAATAAAGACACAAAGATAGAATAGATTTAAGAAAATATTAATAATGAACTTTAGTACAAAAATATACAAAATGAAAAAATCACTAGTGTGAGTGTTTTTGATCCGGGTTTCAGAGCTATCTGCTTGCAATAAAGCGGAAACTGCTGCTTATTTATAGTTGGAAGAGTTCATGTGTGCATGGCTTAATTACCATAAAACCCCTCTCCTAAGTATGAACTCCGCCGGTGTCTTAATATTCTTTATCTTTCGATTAACGACGATAAATCTGTCATTTTTTTTATTCTTTAAACGCCGATGTTCCGATGTTGCGGAATTTGTATGGCAAATCTATCGTAAATATTATCCATGATTTCTTTCTTTTCAGGAGGAACGCTGTCGGCATTGTCCCAATTTGCGTTTCCTGAATTAGTTTAAATGTCTTTTGAGATAAACTGGTTAACTATTCTTTTGTAGAATAATTTGTTTCTCTTTTCTTAATCGTACCCATTTCCCAGAAAGTTTTAAAATCCAAAAACACCCGAAACAACAAAAGCAAAAAAAAAAAAAAACTTTCACTCTAACATTTTACCACGGCTGTGGGTAATTATGAGAGTGTTGTGTCGTTGGTCGTGATTCTGATTTAGGGCTTTTTTGTGGGTGTGCTTTTTTCAACGTGTCAATGAAACGCTCGGCATGTCCGTTGGACGTTGTGTGATATCATGATATTTTGATATGTTTAATCTGTAATGCCTCACAAAAAACCTTAAGATCACCCTACATAAATTGTGTCCCAGTGTCTGACTCTAAACAATCAACGCCCGGAGAATATGTAAAATGTCTATCTTGTATTGCGAGAACGAATTTTCGTTTTCTCTCATGTGTCCTGTTGCCAGTTCATGCAAGTTTATTTCCTGTTGAATTTGAAGTGGAATTTATCTTTAAGCTTTGTTTTTTAAATTCAAGCCTTTCTTATTCAGCTTGCATTTGAAATTTGTAGTTCTTTTTTATATTCAGTTGGTGTTGGTCTATTCTTTTTTGTTGCTCAATTTCCTTCTCTTGCCATTTAAGCTCCCGTTTGGTTTTTGCTGCTCAAGTTGGAACTTAAGGAAATCGAACATGGCGGATTTAAATTAGTTCCATAATTGTCAGTGTCTATTTCTTTAAGGATTAAACCGAATACCATTAAATTAAAATAAAAACCATTTCTTTCCATGGAAATAATAAATTAAAAAGCCTCAGTAAAAATAAATATAGATTAATTGAAGTGAATAATAAAAAAGTAATTTAATTTCTTACTCACTCAGGGAATTATGACTGCGCTGTTTTTTCTCGAAAAAGCCCAATTCTCGTAATTTAGCGACTCGCGTTCACCTCTAGTGTAAGTTAGTTACTATTTTTTTCTTCCTTCTTTTTTTTTCTGAATAACAAGTACTGTAAAATAGAACAAAGTGTGACGAAGAATAGAATTCCGAGAGTCCAATGTTGAAACAATATTGACAATTTCAACGAATACTTTTGATTTTCTTAATGGTCTTTAAGATTCCTCGTCGCCAAGTTGTTGTGGCCATGTAGTGGGCCAGAAATAAAGAAACAAAGAATGAATAGAGTTAAGCAAATAAATTAATAAAAAACAGTAGTACAAAAAATATACATAAGCGTGACTGCTTGGTTGAGCTGTCAGCGGTATCTGCTGGAATAAACTTCAATATTTACTACTGCACTCACCATGCAACAGATGCGACACAAATTCATATTTTTTAGATACATCTATTAGTAGTGCCGTAGAAAAATGTTCCATTCCCCTCGGCACATCCCCGTTTGGGGACGCCTCAGGCAACGGGCAATAAACTCAGCCTCCTCCCGAGAGAGAGTTAAAGCCTGAGGAGATTGCCTCCTAGGTTTGACATCTCATTAAAATTATTTTCAGCTGCATGTCCGCAGAAGGAGGAGTTACACCCAAGCTGCACTCTGCCAGATGACAGACAGGCTACTGAGAGGTAACTGAAATTCCAGCCTCAGCAGAAATAGACTTTAATATTTGCTATTACGGCCACGATATAACATATGCCACAAAAGGTGAGTTTTTAGGTGGATTTTTTCAGCAGTACCGTTGAAAAATTCCCAAACTCGCTCGGAATTTCTGTTTGGGGACGTTTCAGGCTTTGAGCATTAAAGTCAGCCCCATCTCGAGGAAGAGTTAAAGACTGTGCGGATAGCTCCATGGAGTGTTGCACTCCACAGTGAAATTTTTCTCAATTGCCTGTCAGTCGTCGGCCAGACGTACAACCAAGCCCCACTCAACCCGAGGACATAGACGCAACTAAGCGGTGACTCGAATTCTAGAACTAACTGGTATAACCTTCGGCCACAAACATGAATGTAAGTTTAGTTCTTTAATGTGTTTGCAGTTTGTTATTGAGGGATGAGAGGTGATTGTAAAAGGGATTTATAAAATTGTTCATTGTGTTTCCCATATAATGTTTAGCATCCTTAAGATTCTAACACGAGCAAATGAAATATAACATCGCTAAGTATTTTTGGTACTTAAAAAACAAAAATAAAACAATTAAGTTTAATGGAAAATCCTCGAACAGACCAGAACATCGATAAAGGAACCGTGTTTCCTTTGTCGCAAGAAAAATGGAAATGATTAGATACATTAATAGCAACATACTATTAAACCAGAGGCATGAACCCACAGTAAACTGAAAACACATTAAAGAAATAGCCTTACAATCATACTAAAATCTACAAGAGCCAAAGTTAGGATCCCTAGAAAGGATAAATCTTTATAACATTAACAACACTCTTACTTTAATTTTACTTTCATTTCATACCACAAACTGTGATCTAATTTAAAAATTTATATAAAAAATGAGGTTTCATAAATTTTGAATTAACATTAAATATACAAAAATAGATGAATTACGAAAAACTAAGTCTAAATGCAAATACATTTGTGGTCTTTCAATTGACGAATGAAGATATGTTTACTAAGTAGCGTTCTCTATTCCCAATTTGTCGCATCCACACTTAATTCTCCCCTACCCAGATATATTTCCTTATTATATCGTTTTATTAAACCCAGGGAACTAACCATAAATTTGTAAAGGACCATACCTATCTTCTAATGGTAAATCTGCTACAAAATTTAAACACGTCCATTAATCACCTCTATCCCTTACCTATTCCCTCTTTTTGTTCGAATTCTAACTGACAACTTACAACCGTTATTTGCCCATCTCTCCCCACATACATCTCACACACAATTCGCCAAATATAAGCAAAAGAATTCCCATTTCTTTTCACACTTCCTGATAAGACATTGTCCTTTCAATGTCAAAACAAAATGTTCACATTGTAGTAGATAATAATTTGTACATGTTCTTAACTATAATTTATAATGAATCTTCACAGATTCTTTTTGTATCAAGCACTGTTTAAAAATTAATGTTTTGAACATTGTGAATTTTCTCTTCGTTCATTATTCACTTGTATATATATATATATATATATATATATATATATATATATATATAATTTTATCGATAAGTTTATCTATTTCAATGTGACTGTGTTTATCTTGTGATCTATATAACACTATACTCTGCCAATCTTATCAGTTGAATTCAAACTTCCATGTATCACATATTGGCTTTCATAGATAGTTCTTCAGCATTTAAATTTAACAGATAAATTGACACGTCGCTAAAAACAACAAATAAAAATCACATAAAAAAGTTAATCACCTCACCTACCCTATTAATTTTAATGAAACCTGCACATATATATATATATATATATATGTGTGTGTGTGTGTGTAAATATATAAATATGCCTGTTCCTTGTTCCTGTTCATTCTTTAAATATATTTGCAATAATTTGAAGATGATGCTCAGTTAAATTTAGAATTTGAATTCATATATTTTAACGTTAATTAAAAATAATTTTTAAAATTCATTTTTATTTTTTAAGTTCAATTACTGACGATCTCTGATATAGCGAAACAGGACTGTCTGCGGATGTCTATATCCTGACAGATTATATATTTTTTGTCTTAACGCGACATATTGCTTATCAATTCAAACGTTACTTTTAGTGGTTACTCGTATTTGAGTAGACGTTTGATTCATTTGTTTTAAAGTGCAACTAATTATTTCCGTCGGTTAATTTGACTGATCGAGTAATCTTATTGAAGGGAAGTTTAGCAACATTTATCTTCAAAAAACTGACCTCGATTACTGTACTGATTCGCTTTTTCGGATGACGATTCAGCCAATCCTTGAAGAAATCTTAACAATGGATTAACTGAAACATTGTGTAGACAATAGAATGAAGATTAATAATCAGTTTAATAACATTGCCATGAAATCATAAACCGAAAATCTTATAGGGGACCCGATATATTTCAGTGTGATTAAAATGTTTTTTCAGCATTAATCATATCTGGAAAACACACAATTTTACTTTTCTTCAATTGAAATATTTAAAATGATATTATGATACACAATGTCCTCATACATGAAGAATAAACTTTAAGCAATAAAAATTATGTTCTGCCAAAGTATGGGGTGAACATAAGACCAACAACGAAGTTTTAGAGAAAATATCAACAGAAATTACATTTATAATTAACATCGGGAAGAGACAGGTACAGTTCCCAGGTCACATAAGCAGGGATATAGGCTTAGAAAACATAAAACAGTTGGAAGCCTGAGGGACAGTTGAAAAGATAGATACGAAAAATACGAAGATCTATAAAGCACTAGAAACTGAGGAAAGCCATTATCGACAATGTCCTGAAGAGAAACGTCACATAAAAACAGTCTTCCAGAAGCTGGATGTTCATTTTAGTAAATGTATGTGCTTGGTAATTATGAAAATAAACCTTTTTTGTCTAATAAGCATTGGTAAAATAATTATGGTTATGTCAGTTTGTGCTATGAAATGAATAAAGAAGGCAAGTCGTCCATTACATATATCTGAATAAGTGTATCTCCAGAAAATGTGTTCTAGTATCTGAGCAAGGAAACATCACATTACGTACCAGCAGATTGTGCACATATCGGGAGTTGTGTCGACGGTTTTCTTCATAATTTACATTCATAAAATTCGCATCTTGATTCTTTCTCCGTAATACCGTATCTGAACCGGCGTTTCGTGCTTGTGTTAGTTGAAAAGTTTTGCCACAAAATACATCTATAGAATAAAAGTTCGATCTCTCGTATTGAATGATGCGTGTTCGTATGAGATCATTCGCTCTAATCCAGCGATATTAGCTGAAAGGTTAATATAGAGAAAATTGAAACATTTATTAAATGACCAAACATCGAATCAGTTTTTGTTTATCATTTCTGGTTATCTGAATGGTTTGGACCATCCATGAAGAAGACTGAACAAATCAAAGACAGCGAATAAGTTTAATTCTCCGGTCTGAGCATGGACGAGAAAGATGAAATTTTTATATAAATAAACAAGTTATGTCTTTTCCCAAATTGCAACATCACATCGTAAGTAACCTAACAGAAACGAACGAAATAACATCATTCATCATAAATGATTGTATGTAAAAGTAGTACAATACAAAGGACCAGAAACAAGCTTTAATAAATTATATCCTGTAATGCGGGTAGCACCACGTTCTTGAAAGAAATATAATATAAATTTAAAATAATTACCAGCAGATATACACAAATCTGTCAGATACTATTAAACAATTTCGAGTAGTGAGAACGTACATTTTCTGATCATGAAGCTCAGGTTCGAATCTCACCATGATCGATTTGTCAGAAATTTGACTTCTTGCTGTTATAGATTTGGAGGTCTTGCTGTTATAGATTTGGACGATCTAAGCGTTTATCACATTTAGAAAATGTCTTTAAACAATACCACGGTTGACTCAAACCTTGCGAGTTAAACTGGGCAGACGAGATCCTTTGGGAGCCGTCTATGGTTGTGGCAGTACAAAGTTGCACGTCATTGTGACTGACGGTCCAAGCGTATTGGCCATGTTCAGATTGTTGATCACTCCAGATAAAGCGATCGCTCCTGGTAATTGTAACTAGGTCTTCTCAACTCAGTTGCAGTGTAATCCACAGGTAGGCTGTATGGATATTAAACAAACACAAATATGACTGAGTAAAATTCTACAACGTGAATTAGCTAGCTACCCTAGAAGACGGGCATACATGGATACGAATGACCGGCATTCTATAAAGGAATAAATCCTATTACTAATTTTAAGTATCAATAATGATATTAACAATACATCGTGGGAATAGCTTAGAATAGCGAAAGAAACTGCCAATAGTATTTTTCTCATTATTGAAATGAATTTCTAAGTATCAGGTCATAGCAATCTTGATTGTCCCATTTAGATTGAAAATTTTTTTCTCAAAAGTTTCTCCTGGTCTAGACAAAAAATTCTAATTTAGTGCTGTATTATTTCCTGAAATAAAAAATTTTTTGTATTATCACCCTCATATACATAGATTTCTAACCTTATGAATAAGACCCGAGAAACTGAATAGAAACACATATCCCTAAATCAGTTACTGTAAATATTTTGCACAATGACCTGTAGCTGAATCTGGAATCCAAACGTTCTATTCATGAAATGAATATAAATATATATCCAAAATATTTACCAATATTATTTGACTAGCAACAATTTTCTAACAAAATATCATTCTTTACTGTTAAACCAAAGTCCAATACCAACACAGAGTAGAGTTACTCAATGAGAATATCATTTGAACTTAAGAATGATAAGGGGAGGAATAAGGGAAGATATGGGAAATATATAAGAAATATAAAGGTTGATTCTGGACATAAAGTGATTGAGAATGTAGATATCAGAGAGGCATCCTTTGCCGGAAAATTATTCAACAAAGCAGGGAATCTCATGAAAAACTTCCCAAATGTTATTTAATTCTTTCTGATGGAATGAGGAAAGAAATTGTAATGAATTCCTTAAATGTAATTAGTGTGACTCGTGTTAATGGTGAATGTTTTATTTGTAACCCCTAGTAAAATAAAGGTAAACTGAATATATTTTTAAGTACTGTATATCCATTCCTTACCGCAAAAAGGCTTCCTTGCACATAGCATATTTACGAAATTTGACGATAAAAGGCTAAGTCCAAAAACTGAGACCTATGAATGACATGGAATCACCTTTTGGAGAAATTCATGAAGATTAATGAGTGTCCTATTCTGGAAGCCAGCGAGAAATCTCTGACGTCAAATGGATCGGTTGTGGCAGAAAAAAGATTTCTAGTGAATAAGAATTGATTGATGAGCAAACATGCCCTGGAAATGATGGGATGACTTAACAAGAAAAAAGAGAACTAAATGAAAAATTGCAAAACAAAAGAAAATAAGAATAGAGAAACTGAAGAGGAGTATGAAATAACCTTAGAAGCAATATGCAGAAGATCTTCTAAATAAAAGAAAATATTTAATAAAATATATGAAGAAATAGTTTACATCAGACTAAATTAACCATTATCTTTCTTCTGGTATATGCCGATATATGAACAGAAAAATAATAAATATATACATTTTATGGTCAAACAGGATTTTTCTAGTGGAACATTAGCGCTATACAATAATTTTGTATAATTTTTTGGCTTTTCAATCTAAATGGGACAATCAAGATTGCTATGACCTGATACTTAGAAATTCATTTCAATAATGAGAAAAATACTATTGGCAGTTTCTTTCGCTATTCTAAGCTATTCCCACGATGTATTGTTAATATCATTATTGATACTTAAAATTAGTAATAGGATTTATTCCTTTATAGAATGACCTAAGTCATCATTCCTTAATTATCAAGAATAAATGTAAAAGTTATATGAGGAAAAAAATAAAATATCTAAAAAAAATTAAATAATAAACATTGATAAATATTTATCTTTCAAACAATGATCACAAAGTTCTGTAAAGGCTCATGGACATTGAAAATATATGAAACAATGGTTTCGTACACAATTTAAGAAACCTTCTTTGCAATTGTTGACTTTCCTAGCAGTTTGAATCACGAATGACGCCCACAAGTTTTCTGACGCCAATGAGATAAATGTAGGCCCAGTACAAATGTTCTCCTCTCGTTCCTACCCTCATTCTGCTTTATATTAACGATTTCATAGGAATTTGACATTCTCAGTTCATACGTAAATATATATACAAAAGAGACCACAGATTGTTAGTACACCCTTCCAAAAGTTGAGATAAGAAAATGATGGTTGATCTAATCTCTGACGAAAATCTAACCGGTCAATACTTGACATTTGCTTGCAAATTTTAGTATACTAATTAGAAATTTAGTAAGGTTTTACTATTAACGAGAGGAAATTTGCATTTTCTCATGCCGAAACGAAAGATTCTCTTTTTAATAAGATTTCGTACCTTTAATATCTACGGGGTCTTACATTCCATCCAGGCATTATACATAAAATATATCGCTACAAAAAGAAGAAAATAAGTAATTTTTACGCTTCACTAAAATCCTTGACGGCTGCTGCTTTGCAACATCGTTACAAGAATCAGATTAAATCAGAAATGTAGTATTGCTGCAATATCTGGGCTGTAGCTACTCAATCCACACTTTTCAGGCTCGACGAAACTTTCACCCATCATTTTCGGCTATTACATATTTTCAAATTTCAACATGTTTTCCACTGAATCATGTCGTTAGTTCAGTAATTTACTGTTAAGACTAGTCATGCCCATCAAAAGATCTTCTCTTTCCTTTTATATTATTTTCGTAAGAAAGGCAGGACAATTCAAAGAGCGTCTTCCAAGAACTACCGAGAGGGTCTACCTTGATCACTACAATGTTAACTGCTACAAGTTTAGATTCAGATTGTATATATCCCAATTTCATCAAAATATTCATGTACGCAGTGTCCCTCTATATTGAAAGCCACATGGGAAATGTTTGTGTTATCATTTAATAGAAAAATCCTTTTTTTCAAAGGTTTGAATTTTATAAAAAATAACAATTGTCCATTAGACACTTAGTCTCGAGATAACCAAAAACACTTTAATAAAATTCAAACACTAAAAAAAGCTAGTTACTTACATATAGTTGATTTTCAATGCGTCACTGAGATGAGGTAAAACGCCAACAGCGTATGGCACCCAGTAAGGATTGAACTCCCTACTCATCTATAATAGGTTCTAGCAAGAAAAGCTTTCTAGCCATTACAACATGCCGAGGTGCCCAACCAATTTCTTACATATAAAGGCTGATTGAAAAGTATCTTTCATTTTTATCTATTATGGACACACTTGCCTTTTAAAAATTATAGCTAGACGGGTAAATTCATCAAAAAGAAAATGAAAAAAATAGGGTTTTCAATGTTCCTTCTAGGTAGACAGATTCTCAGTAAATTTAATCCAGCAGAGAATAAAGTTAAAATAGTAGATATGTAAGACAAAGTTAGCAATGAAAAAGAGATAAAAGAATATATATATATATATATATATATATATATATATATATATATATATATAGCTACAAAGAGTTTATCTCTTTAATAGAGCATATTCTTATCGACTTTGAAGTTTCCTGAAAACACAGTTATGTTGTTCTCACTCTTCAACACTGTTTGACCTGTATACTACCACAATTAAATACTACCAGAATTAATGAATATATATATATATATATATATATATATATATATATATATATATTCATTAATTAATGAATAAATTAAATAAAGGGTAACCATATGGTGGTTGAAAAGTACTGAAGCCACGGCACCAGACGATGTACGAAATATAATGCTGAGATCGAAATTCCAATCACCTGAAGAAGGTCAGGATGAACAAAGACCGAAACGTCTTGCATATAGAAAGAGAGATCAGGAGAACACTACAAACAATGTAAATAGTGTGAAGATTTTTGTTTCACCTGATATTTCTTAGAAATTAGAAAATAATCGATGTCGTCTTTGACCCAAGAAGAAACAGCACTGGCACACTTCTCAGTAGGATGTGTATCGATTCATGAGGCGTCTCGAAGAAAGTTATGAAATGAATCCAAGTCAGAATGCTGGTATCGGAAGGAAGTCTTTTGAATAGGAAATTCCTCTGTATTAAACGACTGAAACGAAATATCAACAGCGTGATCCGAATTGCCAAGGGGATAAATTGTTAAGAGTAAAAGAGGAATTAGGGAACCAATCAAGTAAGGAAACACGTAGATGGATTTATTAGGCAAATGTGTATGGCAATCCATTATTCAAGTAAAAGAATATGTAAAGGAAAAACAGAAAATCTGAATAGCACCAACAACAGTAACAGTAGAATGATTAACCATCTGGTCATCAATAACATTAAAATCAACTAACACGAAAAATCTTCGAAGCTGAGTGTTGAGTAAGAACCTATTCAACACTTTCAAAAATATTGTCCAATCTATTGTAGTTCTGGGAAATTGCAGAGTGATAAAGGAAACAGTTGTAGCTGACAGAAAACAATAAGAAAAGGCGAAATCACATGATAGAATAATCTCGATATTTAAGTGACAACTTCCTTGACATGAGTAGATTTTCCCGAATATGTAGACCAATTCCATGAATATGTCTCAGTGAATCTTTTGGACAAAGGGGAATATTGCATTAAAATAACCAATGCAGTAGTAGCAATTGAATTATTTAAATTGTCTTTAGAACGTGCAAAGATTTCCATATAAAATTGACTTGCCTACACATACACACATACGGTCTCTCTCTCTCTCTCACACGCACACACACGCACACACACACACACACACACACACACACACACACACACACACATATATATATATATCCCCAAAAAAGTGTTTAAAAATGAATCAACATTTTTGTAGTTGCTATTTTATTTTTTGACACAAAACTTGTATACTTAAATTATTATGGACAATAAGTAAAATGTTTTGCTTTATTTCAAACCAAATTTTAATTGATTAAATTATTATTGAAATTTAAAATTAAAATTTTTCCATATTGACAGACTAGTTTACACAGTATGATACTCCTCGTTAAAACTATTTAAAAACTAAATTAAATGTTCTGAAAACTTTTGAAAAAGAAAATCTGAATTAATGAATCAAAACATATATTACTTCTTTTAACATAAATATCACAGAAAAGCATTTGTCAAAGAGGAGGTGGATGTTTTAAAATGTACTGACATATTTGTCAATAGTTTGAAGTCTGCGACATTTATGTATGTTGCAAATACTTGTAAAACTGCATGGTGAGTTTTACGTAAACACATTTTTTGGCTAATTTTAATAAATAAGGAACTTTTCAAAATTAAAATGTAATACATATTATAATGTCTTGTTGAATTGTAGTTATTTTAACATAATAATCATCTTTTCAAAGAAGCTAGTTGTGAAAATGTTTAAAAATTATCAACACATTCTGAATTCCTTAATAGTTGCAGCTTTTATTTTCTGTTAATATTGTGTACACACATTTGTATTTTTAAAAGTTGGTATATACACACAAAATATTCAAATTTCATTTTAAATTTTTGGGTCACGGAATCAAGACAATTCATTTAAATGTTAATTATTCATCGATTTTTCTCAGTAAAATTAAGTCCATATTATATTTTATTCTTGAAAGCATTTAAAACATTTCTAATTAAATAACATTTTAGATTTATTCTTTTTGTATTTTATTATTCCGAGCAAATTTCTGTAGTTAGTCTTCCTTTTTTATTTTAAATCTTTGATGATTTAAATTCTTCTAAATGTTGGCTTTATGACTACTGTAAACATTAAGCGCCACAAAAAATAATTTTTTCAATTTTTTTTGTAAATTACATAAATGTGTTGGATCAAAGGTTAAAAATCATATTTTATCATTAAAAAGTAAAATTTTAAAAAATTCTCGGTCACTTGTTAATAAATTCTGGAAACTTAATTAAGATCAGAAACTTAACTGATTTTTTGGAATAATTACAAAATCAATGTATTTTGTATCAAAAAATATATTTTCCATAGAAATTTACGGTCTTTTATGAACGAGAGAAACAAAAAGTTATTTCAAATTTCGAAATATCTACAAAGAATAATAGAAAAGCATAGAATGAACTCATGTTATGCATGATTAATATTATAGTTAAATTAGCAAGCAAAAAACACTAACGACATGAATTTGGACATAAAAATAATTTACCGTCTTATTTTTATTCAATAATTGAACAAAAATATTTACGGTCAATGCACGTTTACATATGTATATGTATCTTCATTCTACATTTCTTTCTCAAAAAAATATAACATGAACTCACGTCACATATAGCTTTCCAGTGATATTACAAGTGATTTGAGACAAACAAACGTCATAATTCCCACTGAAGTTATTTCATTTTAGAGCCGGTACATCTTGGACTGAAATTATACCGTTGAGCCCATGTAACCTGTGTAATATCTTCGTCGTTCAGACAAAGAAACACAAACTAATTTAAAATACATATTATTATTTTCTATTCACATCTGGATTTCGTTGGTGGTTATCGTACAATTTTAGGTATTTTCACCGAATGTTGATCCCCACACAGGCTTGTGCGAGAGTCTGTGTGTGCTATTGCGCTCATCTATACTTTGAAAAACAGTAGCTAACGTAGCATTCAGAAATGAATTAGAACACTCTCAGTTATTGGCCTCTATAATGATAATATACACGCTAAAAAGTCTGCCTCCTTCTACCGACCGCCCATAGCGCAGAGGTAGAATATTCTCCAATTCGGTCTGGTTTCAATCCAAGGAAAAAAAAGCAATCGGATGTCTAACTGTACTGATGAGGTGTGAAACAGATCTGTCTGCGGATGACTATTTACGCTCTCACACCCTGATTGAGCACTCTGGAAGAATGGTAGACTTTGAAAACAGTAGCTATCCTAGCATCTATGCATTGTTCATTCAGCAACGAATTACAACACTCTGAGTTATTGTGCGTGTATAATGATAATATACACGCTAAAAAGTCTGCCTCCTTCTACCGACCGTCCATAGCTCAGAGGTAGAACCGCCGACTGACGCCAATTCAGTCGGGTTTCAATACTGGGTTAAAAGCAAGCGAACGTCTAACCGTACTGATGAGCTGTGATACAGCAAAACAGATCTGTCTGGGAAAGAATATATATATATATATATATATATATATATATATATATATTGTTTGTATTAATATTCTCATAGTTATTGCCATTATTGCCATTTTCGACGGACTTTTTCAGATAATAAAAATTTCGAACTGATCTTTTTGATGACATCACTTGCATATATAACTATCCTGATATGAGGCATGCAACTTCCGGATACCTTAGTTATTTCCCTTTAAGTTAACTCTTTAAATTATTTGTTTATCATTGCTGTAGTCAAGTTTTGGCGTCACAACTCATTGGGTCAAACCACTGAATCTAACCAACGCTTATATTCACTGGCGAATGTGTTTTTCAGAATATATTCCCCAGTAAATGAAAGTGTTTGATAGATATTTAAAGCTCTTATCTACTCGGTCATGTGTGCTTGAGATCATTTGACCCAGTGGATAAAAATGTTACTTAGATCTAGTGACTATGAAGAGCTATCAAGAGACACGTTCATAACTCTTTATTTCCTCTGTGTAGTAGATTACACATTCTGTTTTACATACTCTGTGAAGCGTTCGCTTACTTTCTCCACGACTTTCCATGTCATTGGTTATATATTTATATTTATCATGTACCCTATCTTTATTAAAATGTTTGATGTTTTGCTGGTGCAACTACAACTTATTTTGAAGATGGTTAGGTAGAAATGTTTTTTCAACCATCAGCCGTGCATGAAATACTGCTGTCATATATGGTCAGGCGACCCGGCTTTTAATCGCAGTGTTCTGGACAAGCTCTAAAGGAGAATCAGTAAAGGTTTGACTCCAGTCTCTTTCCCACCGACGGGATGTGGCTTCCCTCTGTCTGTTCTATAAATATTTTCATGGCTTCTGCTCCAACGAACATCAGTCACTGGTTTACTCGTGTGACCCGACTGGCAACCGGCTCCCACCCATTTAAAGTTAGACCAAATGTAGACGACAATTCTACTCCACAGCTTCTTTTCTCGCACTTCCCGCCTGTGGAACTCACTTCCATATTCTTGATTTCTCACTTCCATATTCTTGCTACAACCTCCATCAATTTAAATGCAATGTTAACATTTATTTTTAACCACTTGCTCGTAGTTCTTTCTACATTATCCTGTATATATTTTTCTTTCTCTCTACCATTGCAATTGTCTTCACACTAGTATTCCCATCCTTTTCTTGATTATTTCTCTGACACCCTCTATAACTGATTCATCCTTCTCTTTTCTCTCCTATTTAATCTTTTACTATTATGGAGCCCCCTGCACATCAATGGCGTTACCGCGATTCTTGGTGTGAAAAGATAAAGAAATTCTGATATTTGTTCGAAGTTTTTATCATGAAATTTCAAAATATTTTCCTTTACCTGTTTTTATTCTTAAATTGAAGTAGGGATAAACGATGTTTGTTTTCCCTTTTATGTTCCCATAGGTTGAATCGTATGGGGCTTAAATTCAAGTCTATTTTTATGCCCACATTCTATTAATGCTCTCGTATTCTCTGTTTTTTTTTCCTTGAAAAATATTTTCCTTTGAAGAATTTCTTTGTAGCCTGCATTCACTGCCATTTGGAGCATGTTTGATCACAGTTTTTTATTCAGTGTTTACATATTATACCTTCTATTTCGTTTTATGTATACATGACTTAGCAACTTTTAAATTAAATTCCATGGCAAGTTATTGGGTCATCTTTAAATTCATATATATCTCAATATAATACCATTATTAATTCGTCATCTCCGTATAGGTTGTATAATATTTTATTAATCTTACTCATTATATAAACGCTAATTAATTTTGACATTTCTGCATCGTCAAATCAACATTGGGGAATATTAAATATACTTTTATTTTTTATATTCATGTATCATTGTTGTAGTTTGCTACAATGTATATAACTTGTACTTGCTCTAATGTTACATAAACCGTTACATAAAGTTTAATGATACAAACAACCTTTGTTCAGATATAGAAGGATGTAAATCTTTTTTATCGTATTTATTGAGAACAAAACAGAAGTTAAACAGCTCTCTTATATCTACTCAACATTTTGCAAGAATTATATCAACTTATCAGAGCTAATGTTTTAAAATTTGACGATCAAATCAGCTGACAAGTTTTATTAATACTTTACGGTTTAATGTCCAGCGCTATAAATACGAAACTTGCTCGCCTTAACTGTACTTAGAGAAATAATCTGGTATACTTTTCGTATTTTTCAATATTTTTCGGAGTTAAATATTTCTCATAGTGATGGCATGAAACCACCAGATGTTAAAAATATGTTTCTGTCTTTCATACATGCATGAATTCATGCATATCGCCGTGTATATTTATTGTAGTGGTGTGATTGCAAAAAATAAATACGCTTAATTCCTCCTCTAATATCCGAATCTCGGATGGGGCATTTTACTCATGTTAGATTCTTACATTCTATTCCTGAGATGTAGAAATGTTGAACATTTTTACGGAAGATATCTACATATATACATACATGCATTTTTGCACTGAAATTTTGGCAAGGTGGTTTTGGCTAGATCAGTTACGACTGAGCAGTTATTACAACACTCAGTAAGTACTCCGATACTCAGTAAGTACTTACTAGGATAGCTTAAAACCTATTATAGTAATGTATGTATGCATGCATTATTCACTAAATGCATCTCATAATTTCCAACTCTCAAAAGAACATTTCAGAGAGGCTATCCATTTTGTTTATGACGTCTTAAAAGTCTTATAGCAAGCGCCAGTAACCTTCAGTACATTATACATTAAATGCAACCGAATCTTTGGACAGCAACCTGATTATTTGGATGTATTTTTATAGTCCGCTCTCTAACATATATATTACAAATGTGGTACGGAGGATTTTGCTGGGAATCTTCTTAGTAGATAGTAGAGCAGCTGTGTATACATATTGTGCACAGTCAAAAATACATTCATAAAAAGAGAGGCATCAATTTGTGCTCCTCTTTGAAAGAGCGTTGACATATTCCTTTTATCAAACATTTCGTTTCAGTACGGCGAAATCAACTCTTTTCCCAAATTTTTCTGCATCAGCAACAATCAGATGTTTCATTCTTTCAAGATTATCTCAAGAGTTAGTATCTACGGTGATTTTTTATAGTTTTAAAATATACACATACATACTGCCGATACACAGACTCATAAACATTTATACATTAATGTTTGGATATTACTGAGAAATTTTCTACAGCTTGCAAAAATCAGTCAATAGTTTTCATGACTTTTGGAAAATTCAGTTTCCCATAAAGATTATGTTTTTCATTGTAAAATTCCACGAACTTCTACGTAGAAACTTATATACGTATGCATGTGTTCTGTTACATATATGATAATAGTTGTTTCTGGTACTGAATAAGTTCATCCTTATATATTAGTGTATGACATATTTCCTCAATACGTTTGTATGTCTTTGTATATAACTGACTGATACTAAATAAACATATTAATTTATATATACGTTTGAGCAAATTGAAAAACGTACATATTAATATATATTTAGATTATGATTTCGTTTAATAGACATAAGAAATATGAAAAATATAAGGAAATGTAATTTCAGCCAAAGTAATTTTTTTAAACAATCATCAATCTGCATTCTGTTTTTCTCTTGTTCTTTCTAATTTCATTTTTTATATTATTTCGCATATTATTCTAGCGTACAAAAATGTTCCGTGTATATTCAAAAATGCTATCAATAATTTATGACAGGCAAGCATGATTTCTATTTTGTTTTCTTGGTGGTAAGATTAATATTGTCAATTTTATTGATAGTGCTTAATATTCTTTCTACTACCTTCACGTGAAAGACTCCATTTATTATAAATATTCAACTGACAAGTAAAATATAAGTGTCTGACTATCCTGGAAAAATATTCCTTCAAAGCGCTGATATTTGTCAGGTAAATTTAAATACCTAGGAATTGTTCTAACAGGAGATGGAAAGTGCGACACACAGATCCGAAGACGAATTGGCATGGCGAAGGACGTGTTCCAGAAGCTAAGTAAAGTACTAACACAAGAAAATTTCACTAGAAACAAAGAAAAGAGTGCTGGATTGCCATGTGATGTCAGTTCTTCAATACGGCAGTGAATGGGGGACAATATCATCGAAAGTGAGGGCAAAACTGGAAGCAGCGGAAATGTGGTTCTACAGAAGGATGCTGCGGATATCGTGGACTGAGCATGCAAGCAACAATGAGATGTTGGAAAGAATGGCAACAAAAAGGAAATTGATACTGAGCATCAGGAAGAGACAACTGAAGTCCCTGGGACATGCAATGAGGAAGGAGAGCCTGGAGAACCTGATACTGACTGGCCAGATAGAAGGAAAGAGAGACAGAGGAAGGCAGCGGATAACAAATTTGTAGGCCCTGCTCAGCTGGATGACGGAACGGGGATTGCCAGCAGTAACAGGAACAAACATACAACAGCCACAAGGAATAGGGAGACGTGGAGAACCATGATCGCCTAGGTCCTGAAGGGACAGCGCACATAGAAGAGGAAGATACACTTTCAGGTTTGTTTCTTTCAAATTACTTGGCACTGTATTTGGTGAAATAGGGAGGGAAATTACTCCCGCATTGTTTGCCTATCTATCTTGTTTGTGACGCAGGATTTCCATCAGGTTCGTCCAAAACTTTTAATGTATGTGATATCGTAGAAATGTAATAAAACTTATATTCATTTTTTTCTCTCTCTCTCATTACATATATACTAACTAGTAATGCCAGGGGCGGGAGAACCAACTTAGACACTGAAACTTTATTATATCGCCTGCGTAGCATGTTTTCTACATACAACTTTCACACTTTGTATGTAGAAAAATATATGCACATGAATTCTTAAATATTCTCAGATATAATCTGTAAATGGGACAATGGGAATAAAAAGTGACAAGATGTAAACTAGATATAGTTTCAACTGACGCATTCGCCCATTGACAGACCTATCAAAAACGAAATAAATTTATTTGAAACAATGTATCAATAAACAAAAACAAAATATTGTTAGTTACTACAAAACTTTCAAAGCGTTCATAAGCATTCATAATATCAAATAAACATTAATAGATATTTCATTACGTTATTTTCCATACTCGAGTAGAACAATTCATGTAATAAATATTGTTTAGATCTTTATAGTATAAGACGTTGAAATGATGGATTTAACAGTCTTACTTTCTGGATATGTTTGTTGTATATGTTGGCTATGAAAAGTAGTTGTTCTATTAAGAAAGATAAGAAAAAAACAGCGGTCCAGATTAATATGTTGACAATAGTGGCACTCTTGACGATTTTCCTTTTAAGTAAAATATTTTCTGTTTAAATTAGTGTGTTATTTTTAAGTCGAAATTGTGGTCGAATTTATTTCTCTGCATCACCATTGCATTTGTTACGAAGTTGGGAGGTAGCAGTATGTATCAGTTTTTATTTAACAATGCTTATATTTTTATTAAATATTGTGCATTTTAAGTGGCCTTTTCTTTTGAATTGTGGATAAATTGATATGTATATCGTAGGGATTTGATTTTTGGGGTCTTTCAACATCATAACCCCCTCACCCCGCCGACCTGACCAGAGATGATCAGTTTCTGACCCACCCTCCATAAGCGCTTTCAGACACTGGAAAAATTACGTTTAGGCCCGGTACGAAACCTAGCAAATGCTTCTACTTGGCGACAGTCAGTGCCACTTTCTATTTAGAGGCGAACCGTACATGAGCTCGTCCGAAACATTCATTTAAACTTATTTATGCATTTTATCTTATTTACGAGTACTAATAAAATGAAGAGAAATCAGAAATGCGGAATTACGAAGAACTTTAGCTGACGATTTGTTTTGGAATCCAGGAACTCTCTTTTGGTCCATAACCAATTAGCTGTTCTTTCCGCTGTTTCGGTTATGGACTTGAGAGCTTTTCTTTTTTTTATTCCCACTATCCCAATATCTGTTTTTTCATAAGGATCCTGCTGCAAATCCTCTAGTCCCCACTTCTATAGGAGTGCAGCTAGCCCTCCAGCCTTTAACCCTGCAACTTTCCAGCAGTTCGTCCTATTTTATCTTCTTCCTTTCATGGGCTACTTCTGCGTTTTCTTCCCAGGGGACCGTCAGTTTCCACAGCAGTATTTCTTCAATTTATGTGAGAAGAAATCAATATCTGGGCGAAGTTTTGTGATGGCAATTTGCTCTTTCAAACTTGAGCCTATATCGGCCCTTTGTTCCCAGTCTGTTGCAAGAGATAGTAGGTTTGGATTTATCTTTCTATTTCGTGAGATTTTCGAGCCCGCTTTAATAAATTTTAACTGCCTTGTGTCTGGGCTGTAAACATTCCTTTGATAGCATTTTGAACTATTTTCACGATCTCTTTCAGAATGTTGTCATGGCGCCACCTGTAACGCCCATCAGCTAGTGCAGATATACAGCTACTCAGGATATGTTTTAATGTACCATTGACAATTTTGGCGTTTCAACATAGAGCTCCATTTGGTCCATAACCCTAACCCTGTCTCATCCCGACTTGGATTGCTATTCGTTTCTCTTCTTCGCCGTTTCTCATTTCTTCCTTCAAGTGATGACTTTTCTTTTTTTCTTGCAGTTTGTCATATTGTTCTCAGGGAAAAACCCGGAGACCGGCGCGTCCAGTAGCTATGGTCCCTAGTATTGCCTTTTCTCGGATTCTTTCTTTTGCTGTATTCAGTTCTTTCGCGGCGTTCCATGTTTTACCTGCATATACCGGCTACTTTGGGATCTTTCGAGCACTCGTACTGGAGTGTGACTCTCACTTTAGCTACCTTAAATTCTTCTTGTAGGCTTTTAAACGGGTGTTTCAGTGCGTTTGTTTTCCCGTATAACGCTGTGCTGCATAAAGATCTTGGCAAACCTAACCACCTACGTAGTCGTGATGTTATGCTTCGTCTCATTAGTTCTACCGTGGAGGAAGTGATATCGTAGATAGTTACAGGCCAGAGTATTTTTGGAAGAATGACGTGTTGATAAATCCAAGCTTTATATCTGCCAGTTAAGCCAGACTTATCAACCCTGATTAGCCACCGTTCTAGATTCTTCCTTTGTTAATATTACGGATCTTGAATCTTTTAGGGTTTCATCGAACTGCATCCCCAAGCTCTTTACTGGTTTTTGATGTATTGTAGTTATGTCATCTCCAAAGAGCTTAAATCTTTGGTTTTTCGTTTTTCTTCATTACTAGGGAACGTGATTTGGAAGCGTTAAGACTCATTCTCGCCCAGTCGATGAGTTTTTGGTTGCCCTTCAGCAATCGCGTTGCCCCAATGGCGGACGTGCTGGTTTATGGTCATGTCATCCATATACGCGCAAATCGGTGGTTGCCTTACACGGGATCTGGAGACTGGTCCTTGACATTCCATTTCAGCTGACATTCCATTTATCAGCATATTCATTAATAATGCGAAGAGAGTCGCTGAAATGGTGCAGCCTGTTCTTATCCCTCTTTCAAGATTGTGCCATGCTGAAGTTGAGGTCGTTGTTACTGCCCTCATTCTAAAATCCTTATAGTAGTTTAAAATGAGCTTGGTGAAAGCAGTGGGTATATGGTACCGGATTACAGCCTGTTCTACCAGACGATGGGGAATTGAGCCATAAGCATTCTTAAGGTCTAACCAGAGGACTGCAATATCTCCCTCATTTTCCTGGGCATCTTTTAGTAGTTGGGTAAAGACCCCCGTATGTTCCATGCATCCTAGCATGCCTGTGACTCCTCCTTTTTGAACAGAGGTGCCAATGTAGTTATTTATTATTAGATATTTTGACAGCCTACTATTTAATCAGCAGAAGAAAAATTTTCCTTCAACATTCAGCAGCAAAATACATATGAATTGGTTGATTTTTTTGCGGTTTTCCTCTTTGGGGATCCATATCCCCTCGGAATACTTCCACTGGTCTGCTATCTTCCCTCTCTTCCAAATGACCTTCAGTAACTTCCATATGATACGTTGTAATTTCGGGCATTTTTTGTACACTAAGTACGGTACTCTATTCGGGCCTGGAGCGGAGATTGACCGAGCTTTTTTAAGCACTAATTGCAATTCAACCAAGCTAGGTAGTCCTATGTCAAGATCAATTGAAGGAGGATCTGGTGTAAGAAGTAGATGGTTTTCGCCAAGTTGTTGCTCCTGTTAGGGGTTGCTTAAGGAGTCTTTGAGAAAAGCATTTATTTTTCTCTGTGCTACTTTGTAGCGTTCCACTGCGGGTTTCACCCAGTAAATGTTTGATAAATCCGAAATGATTGGATATGAAGGCTGCTCTTTGTCGTGTTCTTTCTCTCCGCCACCTACGGTGCCATTCGGCTCTTCTTAATGCTCTTAAATCCGATCGGATCGAGTCTCTTAGTTCTCTTAAGGCTTTTTTTTTTCGTCGGGCTTTGCATTCTTATATAGTTTTTCTTTTAGTGATTTTAATTCTGCTCTGTGTTTTTATTCGATTTTCTCTTCGATCCATGGTACTATTCGCCACTTTTTTTTCGCTGTTTCCAAATCGTTTTGCTCCAAAGCTCACGACTATTTTGCACATAATTTCTAGTCGTTTATCAACGGAACCTTTCAAAATCAATGTCAGGATCTCGCTGAGGTCGAAATCAAAAGCTCGCCAAGAGTTTTTTTCTGTTGCTGCAGGCCATTTGATCTTTTTCCGAAAATTACTTGATGTTATGTTGCTGGACATATTGACCCATACTTGGAAGGACTGGTTACTGTGGTGTGCATCCTGGCCCTGCTTTTTTGCGTCTCACCAGGATAGTATCCTGTGCATTGCAGATTGCCCATACATGCTATGCATTTCATTTTCGTCTGATGTATCTTCAGGCCACGTATATTTTTACATTTCCTGCCACAAGGGCAAGTCAACTTCGATTGATGTGGTAAGCCATGGTTCGTAACCGGTATATCTGTCCAATTAGGGAACTCATTCCCCCCATTCTCAGGATCCCTTGGGAGTGTCTACTTGTAATTGTGTCTGTAATTGTGTCTGTAATTGTGCACATTTATTTTGACATGCTGGGTTGCTAGCCCAAGCATGTAACCTTTGTAGTCTTTCCTACCGTCAATTGTCTTATATATATAAACAATATATATGAATGCATATATATATATATATACATATATGTATACATGCATCCAGACGTGTATATATTGTACAGCTAATAAAAATTTATATATATGCATATATTTGATAATATACATATATGAATATGTACATCTAAACACAAACACACACACACACACACACACACACACACACACACATATATATATATATATACTCAAAAATACATAGAAATACATACATATTTAAACATATGCATTTACACGTATATGCATATGCAACTACACGTGTATATATTATACAGCGTACATATATATATATATATATATATATATATATTTGCAAATATACATATAAGAATATGTACATTCAAACGCACATATATACAGATATATAGTCAAATAAAATTCATATATACATATAGAAATACATACATATATAAACAGATGCATATAAATAAATTTATCCATATGTTTATATAGATGTATACATGTACATTCATGTATACATTTCTGCACACATATATATGCACATATATACGCATATATACACAAATATACACCTATATAAGCATTACTATATATGCTAATATGTATTTACATGCATATATATATACACTTCTATATATTTGTATATATATATATATATGCATATATACAAATATCCATTTATATGTATATTCTTATATATATATATATATATATATATATACATATATATATATATTCTTGTGTACTAGTGCGATATGTAGATTGTTTGCATAATCTGCATTTAATTTCTTGCATGCTTGTTGCTTATATTTTAATTTAGTCGAGAGCAAAACATGCTAAATTCAGAAAAATAACACCATGAAAGAAATATCTTTGTCAGGTAATTTCGAAAGCCATGCTATAGTTATGCTTTTCCGTATCATTAAAAATAATAATCTTCCTCACCGGTAGTACAAATCATGAAAGATTCGATGTTCAGGATCTGTGAAAATTCTGATTACTACTTAATTTAAATGCCTGATTTTCGGAACGCTGCCGTAGACATATCGTATACCCGAATTATCGGATTCTCTGATTTAAATTTAAAAGAAAGTATATATTTGACCTTTAAATTAAACTATCTTTACATATGAATTTTGATACAAAGTTATGAATATCAATTCTTTTAAAATGAACATAATTAGCGAACATAATTTAGTCAATTAAATGCCAGACATGATACACGGTTGCGTGAACATGACTGACTAGGCATTATATTTTCCCGCACAACAGTAGACTGCTTGCTAAACACGGCAATAGAACCCAATGTGTTCTGCTATTTAATAGATAAAGTGATAAGATATGTATTAATACGATTTCCAAGGTTATTTACGCGTAAGTGAATTCAACCAATTAAAATGGATTTCGAACTCAGATCTTTAGATTTTATCTTTCCGGGCCGATATATATTACACCACCACACACATCCATTACTAGTTTTTTTTTTATTTAACAAATAATTATTTATATTAAACATTACTCCTTATTAAAAATTAATTTGAAAAATTAATCTACATCAACATATTTCACCTAATGTTTATTTATATGACTAACATGTAATCGTTAATTCCTTTTATCTTTTATAATAATGTAGGGTTATTTACAATTTTTCAGCTAACACATTTTCAACCTGATATGAATTGAGTCTATTTCCTTGCTCGGAGTAAGAACGTCTGTTGCTACAATTCTCCAGATGATCAAAATCCTTTTATGATTTACATTTAATTTCAGTGGCGGTACTAATTTGTTTTTGGCTCCATATATATTTTCATAATAATGAGTTGTTTATTTAGCTCTATGTTATGAAGCAACCTACTAAACAAGGAAAATGAGATAAGTAATATATATTGAAACTCAAATAAACATTTGCCAAATATAAACTCAAACAAAAAAATGCAATATAAACCGCAAATACATTACAAACAAAATGCACAATACCAAACAAAAATCAATCGGAAAATATAACATTTTCAATAACAAATAACCAATTTTCCCCACTAAACCTTTTTACAAAATAAGAGATGAAAAACGTGAACACACTTCTACCGAAATATAAAACCAAAAGCGTTTGCACCAATTACAACACAAAATGCACATAGGCAAAATGATAAAAGTGACTATAAAAACAAATAAACACACACACACACAAACACATGCACACACACACAAACACACACTCACACACACACACACACATATATATATATATATATATATATATATTGTGTGTATTTAGGCAGCAATTATTCTTTAATGCATGTTCATTAAATGATAAAGAAATTGTGTCAACTTATGCAAAAAAATTTATATTGTCTGATAAGGTTAATAGCATTATCGTAAAATGAAGGGAGAAAATTAAAATATTGATACATAATGTTTTTGTAATCCAGTCTAAGCTTTTGACATACATAAGATGTTTTCAAAAATGTGAAATTAGATTACAGTATAAAAATTCAGGGACAAAAAACAGTTGAAACACACCTGAACAGATTAAATTATGAATTATCCACAAATATACTTAAATTTCCTATGGTTAATAGTAAAATAATTGTTTTATTCCAATGGCTTCAAATACTTAATATCAACTGTGGTGCGATATTCGCTTCCAGCTTCTTCTATGCACAAGTTTCGTCGTAGCTTGGAAATCTTAATTGTAAACGAAAAAGATTATCATTATTGTTTTTCCCTGAATTGTTATATTATAATGAAATTCATATAGCAGAAGTTAACTCAAAAAGAAATTCACACAGCGGAAGTTTACTCGAAAGAAGGAAAAATAAGATCAATTAAGAAAGATTAATGGGTGGGTGTTAAAAGGGGGAGTAGACTATATTAGAAATTTGTCGTCTAGACTGTGATACGGAAGTAGGGAAAAGAGTAATAAGTGAGTCAGCGAAAATGTTTCAAGACTTGATTATTGAAAATACTTTAGATTACATTAGACAGAAAAAGAGGTAAAACAGAGACGAGGAAGAAAATAACATTAAAAAAAAGGCCGCTATGACAAAATTTCGTAAAAGGATTGTGGAAAGAAATTGATTTGAGAATTTATTCTTTTTTTTTCTTGCGTAGTTTCCTGCATTCCATTCCATAACTTGGCATTGTTTTCTGTGTCCTTTTCATCATTTTGAAAATCTCATTTGTGATCTACCGTTTTTGTTGATACTTCTATTTTCTTTTTAAATAGTGTCCTTTGCTGATGTCGCTAAAGCTTCACACTATCCATCAGGTTTGGCTCATTCGGAAATTAGTTTCTGAAATCTGGCTGCTGTGATAGTCTTCAATTTCTCTAGAACAGGGACGTGGATGCTTCCGAAGGCGGCACGTGCGTAGGTTTTGCAGCGAACAATTTTATTTCTGAATATCCCTTTGGTAGTTATGAATCGATTTGACTTAGTTTTTCTTCCTGGGTTTTTCCATCTATATAACCTTCTTGAATTTTCTTGCAAACAGGTATTGGTTATTACCTTGTCATTTAACGTTCACTATTGGGCCCATTTTTTCTGCGTTCGTTGCGGTTCATAGTCCAAATTGTGAGCTATTGCCTTTTCCATCGCCTCAAGGATGTGCTTTGTGGTGCAATGGATATAACCTCGGAAAGAGAGATCGGGGTGCCGAGTTCGAATTCCAGTTGAATTCCTTACATTCACTTACGGAAAGGTATTATTCCGTCTCCTCCCCCCACCAGTTATCGGTTAAATAACAGGACAGATTTGGTTCTATAGTCTTTGCAGGGAACCAGTCTATCGCAAAAAGCAATGGCAACCTACTGCGGGATAATCAATGTCATGTATTTTCCGAGACATGATCGCTCAAAGCGTGTATCCCGTATTGCACTTAACTGACTGCTCTTACGAATGCATTATTATAATTACATATTCATTTTTATTTACACTTTAGCGTTTTTCCGTGGAGTCCAAAGATTCGACTTTTTGTTGTCCTTTTGTCGGTTAATATTTTGAAGGGCTAATCATTCAGTTTAACTACAATAATTATTTCAGATAACTGACAGTATCTCAGAATGCATTCCTTCATGTCTTAATCTAGATTCACTCCAACTCTATTCTTATTTTTCTCGACACATTCATATATAATCTTTGTCAGTCACTGACCAAATTACAATTATTTTGCCGTCTAGTTTCACAAAAACCTAAAATATTTATATTTAACCTATTCATCAGTAATTTTACATTTTTTAATTGCGAACAGTTGTTAAAAATTCTGATATTCCATGTCCCGATTTTTTTTTTTTTTTTTGAGTAGTGAATTGATAACAGTCAGGTGAGACTTGTTGCTTCTGCCGCTTCTTTCCGGCTGAGGGATCATTTCCGAGGAAATTTTAAACACTTTAAACATTTACGCCGTTTATGCTAAAAATCGACGGAGGACAGTCAGCTGTCATTTTCGCCACATAGGGTTTTTACTGGGCAAGGATTTAATTCTTTTAGACTTGGCGGCCCTTCATGCTGTTAGGATCCACATTTTGATTATTTAATTCCGTGATTCTTCTTTGGAATAATAGCAGAGTTGTTTTCTTTTGCCTTTCCACTGTAGTATATTGAGTTAACTGGCAGATGACTTATTGGAAATCAGTATGGGCTTTTTTTTCATCCTGGTGGCTTGCTAACGATGCTCCTCACTCACAAGAACACGGAATGGGTTATCCGGGTTAGTCGCCGAGAAACCCAACGGTGAAACAAATTTGTACCCAGATATATATATATAAAAGCCCACTCAGAAATTTTATACGAACGAGCACGGCGAATTATGAAAAAAAGGTTTTTTGTCGAGACACTTATCTCTTAAAAGAAATATGGTTTTTCATATCCGAAAACCAAATCAAGGAAACTGCGTATCCATAACAACAAGTCAGTATCAACACAGAAATAAAATAAGTGACGCGGCATCAATCAATTAACAATCACATTCTTAAACTTATTATCACTACGAATATAAATACATATACACAAACATATATATGCATATACATTCAAGCACATGTAGGAAGATTTTGGAGTGTTAAAATATTAAATTTCCTAAAAATATTCACAAATAATTACTTTACATTCTAAAATGTATGAATTCTTAAACTCATTATCAGTATGGGCATAAATACATACATTTATGCATATAAATTCAAGCAAATGACTTTGGAAAACCAACATATATAATTTCTTTAAAATATTAACAATTTAATCTATTACATTTTAAAATGTATGAAATCTAAAACTTATTATCAGTACATGACATAAATGCATATATATATATATATATATATATATATAGGCAAAAATAAGTCAGTGACGTTATTCGATGGTAAAGTGGAAGTGCGGGGCTATTTCAGGCAAACCATCTTCAGCTTCAGATTCGTCTAAAATCTTCTGTACAATAAAGACAGTAGCTGAAGATGGGTCTTCTGAAATAGGCCTATATTTCTACTACTTCTACTTTACAGTGGAATAAAGTGTCCGTCTTATTTTCAGGTATATTTGCTCTCTCTCTCTCTCTCTCTCTCTCTATATATATATATATATATATATATATATATATATATATATATAGTGATCTGGTAGTAAGTTATCCTACTACTTTATATACAGGATAGTCCTTTAGATTCTTCTATTCTGCACACACACGCACACACACACACACACCACACACACACACACACACATCCATTGTCTTTCTACATTTACTTGAAACTATATATATATATATATATATATATATATATAAATTATAAAATAGTTTAGATTATTTCAATGGATAATACATATTTCATTAATTTTTAAAATAATAATAAGAGTAGTTATTTTTTCAAATTGTATTAAAATTATGATCTACAATTATTTTGTACCGCAAATATATCCCAGTATATTTAAAATTAAATTTCATAGTTAAATTTTTCCATGTTTTATTACAGAACAATTAAGTAGTTTGAGACCTTATTACGGGAAATGATGTCAACATTTATTTCTCGTGATACTGTATTTCGTTTTATTGTACCTCTTTGTCTATACATTTTCTCTTCTTGCTTACCATTCAGTTGTTTCTGTTACCCTTTTTTTCTTTTTCTTTTTTCTTTTTTTCTTCTGTCCCCTTTTTCCCTCCAGCTTTATCTTCTTTACATTAATCAATCGTCTATATTTTCTTTATCCTTGCTTTCCTCTTTCTTTGGGGTTCTTTTTCGAATGAGAGAAAAAAATTTGTAAATGACCGTTACAAATATCTATTCTAATAAGAACATGTCTATGTAAAATTAAATAAAAGAAAAATAATTTTTTTTTTGGCGGGGGGGATAAATTTGAGGACCAACTGTTGTAACATTTGGAGCGGACCAGCCGCGATAATAGCATCAGGACGCGGGGAAATGTGTATTAATCATTGTAATATTTTAAAATAAATGATATTACTCTGTTAAATAAATGAATTTGACATTGAATTCTCTTGAGTTCGTGTCTATCGGAATTTACCTGGATTGTATACTAAGTCTACTATGTTATATATATATATATATATATATATATATATATATAGAGAGAGAGAGAGAGAGAGAGAGAGAGAGAAAGAGAGACACAGAGAGAGTTTTAAGCAAATGTAGAAAGTCAGTGGAAAACAAAATTATTAAATTCTTCAAAATTTTCATAAATTAATACATTTCATTTTAAAATGAGGTACAGTAGACGTCGAAATTCATCGTAACCAATGTTTTCGCTGGTTAAGGTGCGCACCATACATGTTCAGTATAATATATATAGCAGACGTCTGCAAAGTGGGAGTGGCTATCCGTTCTAGTAGATGTGTTTTCTCCGATACGAGTGGCAAGCATTTATTGACATTTGCATTAGTTTATTTTATTTAATATTTCAAAAATAGCAAAAGTAGTTTGTAAATTTGTAATGTGGTTCTATGATGTCAAAACGCCTGAGCGCTCGAAATGCTAACAGAATTATATATTTAAATGCAATGTAATGTGTTATGACCAGATTTAAACGAGATTTTATTAAGTGTTGGTTGTTTGGATTTAATGTAGGTGGCCTCCAATATCTGTAGGTTTTTTTACTGTGTATATGAGTGAGGATTATTGTATTATTGACTAAAATCTCTCTTATATTACCTACATGACTATGTTTTTCTAAGAAATGTTGTTTAATTGTACTCTGATCATGTGCTGTTTTTTGGTAACTGTTATTGTTGCTTAGCAAAATTTTATGTCAACACAAGATAAAATTGTCGTTGATGATGTGTGTTTTTATGTTAACGTACTCGTAACCTTTCTGAAGATGGCTCCTGTGAGCCGAAAGCTTAGAATCAACTTAATAAAAAATTATCCAAATGTTGGAGAATGATTTCCTTTCGCTAGAAAATGTTATATAATTATTGACTTTCCAAGTACTTTCAGCCACTTTACTGGCCATTTTCAATTATTTTTCCCGATGTTGTGATTTCATCCTCAATGTTTGACTGAAATTTCGTCCTCATGTTTTCACGTAATTTATTTTGTGTTTTTACAAAATAATTTTTCTTTTAAACCTGTCAGCGTGGCGTCAGATATTGCGTGTGCACCTGTTTTTTTAAATGATAATCTATTTTATTGTATCACATTATATATATATATATATATATATATATATATATATATATAAAATGTTAAAAATACATATTGTCATCCGAGGTAACCTTCTTAATTTAAATATATCTATTTGCAGTGTGTGTTTTTGGATGAGTTCAAATTTTTGTGTGTGGAGACGGAATATGATTTGTGACACTTAAGTGGGATAAGGATGAAAGATAACATTTCAAAATATTTCACGAGTCAAAATTTATCATTAGTTATAATATTCTCGATATTTATACTGATGCAACAAACAAAAGACTGTCTTCCTTGGCCCTGTTCTGTTACTTTATACATTTTTAACATTGATCCACAATCTTTTCTCCTCTTTTTTCTATGGTATTTATTTCTTTCCGTTTTTCCTTTGTACGTACATACGTATGTGTAAAGCGAGCCTTGCTTTTTACCCTGTATACAAACAAATTGTTTATATTAACAATGTGTCGTTTGATAAAGTCTATGCAAATAGGCGAAACATAATTTGCCTAAATTAAGCGTATACAATTTTGTAGATTAAAATAATTAACAATATACATGGCCCGGTTTTGGAAATATTTCTGCAAAGTGCAATATTTTAGCCAAACACATATAGAAAATATTTAGAATGATCAATTCCTTTGGCAATTTTGATATGTATTTTATATTCAGAAAGTGTTTTACATAAGTCGAGCGAAATTTCCGAAATTACAGAAAATTTAAATCGCAAACAAAATATTTCCCAAAATTATCAAAGATTAACAGAAACATTTCAACATGGAAAAATCTGTAAGTAAATTCATAGACTATTTAATAAAATATACAAGGTTCAGTACAAATTTCCGTGTTTGCCTGCAAACAAAATCAGAATTTTCTTTTTTCATAATTATTTTAATTGAACCAGAGTTTCTGAATTTATCAATATTTGAAGTGATCGTTGAATTCCAAGCTTTAGGATATAGCAAAATTTCACTAGAAGTAAAGAAATGGTGGCTGAATTCCTATGTAATATCTAAACTCGATGTATATTGGTGAATGGTCGTCAAATTTCCTGATGGTTATAGAGAAAACAAGAAAGGATAGATTTATTACCGATGGTTGCTAAGTATGTCAAGGACTGAAGATGAGAGGAGTGATGAATTATCAAATAAAATAGAAATGTTAAATGATTTTGGAAATAAATTAATAAAAATCGGTTGAAACTTTTGGGGTGCATAAGAGGAAATGAATGATTGGCGAATATTAGATTTGCCATAAATTTCTGACAGATCTAGCACGCCGAAAGAAAACAACAATCTGTCTGTTAAATTTTCCAACTAATACTGCATTTTATTTTGTTTCACACTGGCTCGTCATCAATACTATTTTGAATGTCCAGCAGATAGAAACTAAGTGTATTAAAAAATAAAAGAGAATTATTCTCCTTTGGTCAATCGATGTTAGGCTTTGTTTCAGTAAAACATTACAAGGCCATATACTATTAGTTTGTCAAAAACAATTCAAATAGATGGCTTATGTTAATATTCTTTCAAACCTCTTGTGTGCTTCTAGGAGATAGACTAAGTTTTTTTTAAAATAAAATAGAATTATCCTGCTTTGTTCAATCGATGTTAGGCTTTGTTTCAGTAAAACAATGCAAGGCCACATACTACCAGGTTAAAAAAGAAGAAGTTCAAACAGATAGTTTGTTTAAAGATTCTTTACATCCACCATTTTGTCACGAAGCTGTTTTAATTAATTATGTTCATACATCTTCATAACACACTTCCTCCTCGACCAGTGTCTAACAGTTTTGATGGAATGGCGGACGCTTGTTTACCGTTTGACAATTCAAGAATAGCAGACTGATGTCTGTGATAGTAAGAAGGTCGTATTGAATGATGCACTTTGATTTGAAGAATAAACGTTGGTATTTCTCCATAAAGATTATGTCATTTACTGTCCACTTCATATGGGAGTCAAAAAGTTCTGGACTCTTTTGATATAAGAGTCACGTGGTAATGACAGTAAAAGAAGCAGCGAAGAACATGTGTAAACCGCCTAACGTGTATGTTCAAAGTGTTCGACAGAACAAGATAGAGGATAAATTAGTAATACGAGTGTATTTAAGTATAAAATGAAAGGAAGTTAGAGCGAATCAACTTCGACGGCACCCCACAAGGAAAGTAATTGTACTAGTTAATCAGTTAAGTGCCACCCGTGATACACGCTTGGGTGATCTGGGCAGAATATTTATCCCGCAGTAGGTTGCCATTTTGCCATCCAAGGCTTTATAACACAATCTACTCTGTATTATAACCCATAACTAGAAGGAAGAGACGAATTAATACATTTGCCAAGGTTATTTGCGCAAAAGTGAATACAGGAAAATTCAACTGGAATTCGAACTCATGTCCCCAAATTCTCGTTCGGAGACGATATCCACTGTTCCACAACCAAAACCACAACGCATATCATGTTATATATAGGTTATCATATTGTATTTTAGCATGAAACTTACTCATTTGAGTAATAAATATATGCTTTTGAAAATGAGGAAAACATTCTTTTAGAACGAGCCTCCTTGTCAACATTTGTTGTGAAATATTCGTGGAAACAACGATAATAAAAACGGTGAAGCTGAAAAAGTAATACATGCAGGCCGGGGTTAAAAAAGGTGTCAAGACAAAAGAACATCTATTGCTACAAAACAAAGAAATCGCGTTAAATAAGACCCGAAACCATCAAAAAAATTCTCACGTCTCATCCAAAAAACACTGCAAACAAAAAATATCTTTCCGTTTTCATAAAGCCGGTTGACGAAACTTCATGCAAACAGCCTCTGCAAACCTGAAATATTTAACCGACCGAGTCTTGTGAAGCACAAGAAATGCCTCGTCGACATCTGAATGGAGGCAGAATATGATGAGGGTGCATATGATTAGGGTACTGCACACGACTCGGTTGGTTAAAACTTTACGGTTTAAAAAAATTTTTTTTCGTAGTCACAGTCTCATGGGTATGTCGGAAGTATTCTCTTTCTGTTTTACACTCACTAAAAGGAATACACTCCTGATCAAAAATTTAAGACCACTTTAAGAATTTTTTTTTTATGGATAGATTTTAAACTCCTCCCACTTAAGGTTACCAATACTACAATCTAAAAGTTTATGGAAACAAAAAGCTACATTCCAAAGATTTTATTTCGAAATTTACATTTTTATAAAATGAGGCGATTTACACATGATCAAAATTATAAGACCAGAGACAAAAATATATATATATATATATATATAAGCTGCCTCTACACGCCCATGTTTCCTCATCGTTGCTCGATCTATGATTGAACATGTGTGCGCAAAACACCTGAAAATTTGTCATATGATAATTGAAATAATAGAGAAACTATCTTAAAGACAGCAAAATTTTGAGTCTTTTAAGTTATTCTGACCTTAAAACTGGAATTAAAAAATAATTTTCTGAAAACTGAAAACTTTTTCAAAATTAAAGGAGAAATAAGCCAAAAATACATTCGTGAAAAAAATGGTTTGAATATTATATTTTAAAAAGTGATTTCTAATTTTTCTCACAAGAGTAATAGAAATTACAACAAATAAAGTATATATATATATATATATATATATATATATATATATATACATCTACGCACCATGTATCTTTACATTTTAGTTTTATTATCTGGGAAAATATTTTTATATGACATTCTCAGACGATATTCGTAAACAAAATTCATAGACATTTCTACGTAACTATAGATATTGAACCAACAAACCTCTCTCAACTTTGACATATTTGATGCCACCCCGCTGTCTTTGAGATTTAACACTCAGAAATCTAATATTTTTTTAACAATACTGTTGACAATCTTCTTAGTCATCGCAGAAACTTACCTGTCAAGTCAGAGTAAGGTAATTTTTAATATGATTTAACTTTATCGGCTTCTTTGAATCCGATAATAAGTAAATAACACAATGATATATTTGTGAAACACAAACATGCATTGTGATATAATGTTTACTCGAAGTCGAAAGTATAAAATCTTAGAAAATGTTCAACGGTTGAATTGATATTTACTGCTGCCCTAAGGGATATTCAGTTACTTTCGCGGCCATCAGAGAAATAAAGTTTTAAAAAGAAGCCACCATTTTATATGACATTTTTAATTTATTTCGTAAAAGTCTCTAGAACTTATACTGTTGAGGTTATGCTCGTTTATTTTCATGAATATACTGATGATGATATAGGTATTTGCATAGGAAAAATACTACTGTAGTGATTTGTATTTTATTTCTGATCACTGAATACTACTACCACGACTGAATATGTCGAGTTACATGCTGCGTCTTGCAAGACGCCCACATCAAAACATATAAGTGTATCAGGCTGTTAACAACAGCTAAATCTGAACGTATAATTATAGTCTGCCAAACTATGTGGAACTTGAGATACGCATGATATTTACCAGCTTCATCACAAAAATAAAGATATTTTATTCAGTTCCGAATTTCTGTTGGAGCATCAGCCAAATTTCAGCGATGTTTTATATATCTTTTAGATGTAACTATAAAAAATATTAGGTTAATGTAACGGATATCAGCGAAAAGAATTGAAATTCTATTCTTCTAACTGGCATTTACTATAGAAATAATATTATTGAGGACAGCATTGATCCATAGATAACTTCCGCTCTAAAACAATTTGGACGTCAATGTCAATTCCTCTTTTCGTTGTTTACTGAATACATTTAGCATCAAATGATGGATATGAAACAAGAGTTCAAAATTTCAGCTTTTATTTAATGGTAATTGCATATAGATGTGTTAAAAGCTTAAGACTACAACCTTTTTATTGAACCAACTCATTTTGAAGTCAACAATTTTATTAGAACACACAACTGACAGGTGTTTCATTTTGGCCAGGTGTTACCATTTAGAAGATAAAATTGAATGAAATTAGATAAACGCCGTTCGACAAATACTTTTATCGTCAACGGAACAATGTCGATGCGCTGATAAAGAAATACATTTTTAGTGTACTGAGCTACAGACAGAGAACGGGTGAGCTAATTAAAATAACGGCAATTGATGGCAAAAGCATTGAGAGCTGTGAGGTAAACATAAAAGTAGTCAGTGACATCAGCAACGGCTCCCACAGTGGACAGGTGTAAGTTTGTCAATCCACTAACCGACGAAGACTTCGAGACCAGAAATATAGAGGGCATATCACAAAATATACAATACTCATAAGATTCGGAGGCCCAGATTCAAATTTGCAAAGAAGTACAGAGATTGATAGAAGTTCTGGAAAAATGTTTTATGACCTGATGAGACCAAGTGATTAGCATAATCTGTAGCATAATGACGGAAAAGCAAAAATGTTAGAAAAAATCTGCTTAAGATCCATAGCCTACAACCTCAGTTGTGGAGTATAGTGGAGTGTCTTGTATTGGGCTTACGTATGTGCTTCAGGAACATGCTCATTCATATAGATAGATGTGTAAGAAGTGCAATCATAATTGGGTATACTAAATTTGTTTGACATTCACTCTGTCAAAAAGACAACTGTATTTTTAAACACTTGCAGGGAATAACGTAAAGATTGTTCAGGAGAGACAGGATTGCTTCTATCAGAAATAGGGCATGCTACGTAAAAAAGAAAAATAATAACAATATATATTATAGTTTAGAACATGTACAAATTGTCAACGACTACATTTTGTTTTGATATTGAAAGGAAAATGTCTCATCAGGTAGTGAGAAGGGAAATGGAAATGTCTTGTTCTTATATTAGTAAACATAAGAACAAGTCATTTTTTAATAATTCTAGTGAGTCAAGGTGGCTAACCCTTATCCCATCTACATGACATAAGGTCATCATTTAAAATTAAAAATAAAGGATATACGTTTAGGGAATACAATATTTCTGTTTTTAATCTTAACGGTTAATTGTCAATATATTGAGCTACAGTCTAGGCTGCACTTTTCCGTCATGATTTTACAATTATTGTATTTTAGCTTTCTCTTTATTAGAGCATTTATTAAATACAAAAAATAAATATTTTTCTATTTTTTTATAGGACATAAAGAGACTTTGAATATTATTGTACTATTTCAGAGTGCATTTTATAATCAATGCATTTTATAATCAATTTTTCATAAACTCTTAATTAGTAAAAAGGTTAAATTCTATTTCATGAATATTTTATCATAATACATATCAAATAATAGGATACATATATGTTAATCGATAATTAGATTAACTTAATTAAATTTAATTAAATCATATATCGGCCGTTTCCCTTAAATATGTTTTTTCTAAAAGTTTTTTTCTAATACTTTAACCCATTTATAAACGTTTGTTTCCTTTGACACGTATCGAGTGTCTCTAAAATATGGAAATTTTTCTTTTTTTCTTTTCTTTTTTTCTTTGTCCTTCTTACTCCTTCCCTCCTTTTCCTTCTGTTTTGTTTAACCCAATGCTCAATTTAACACCACTTCCTATTCCATCCTTTAACCTCTTTCCCTTTGTAAAGCTAGACAAAGCCCAATTTTCCAATTTTTTCACTTACAACTCTATCTAAAAGAAAAATTGTCCAAAATCTAAAAATAGACGTTGATTGCTAACCGATTTTTTGTGACGTAATTTTTTAAATTCTTATCCTTCATTTTTTATTTTTATTAACGTTCTTCATGACACTGTATCGAATAAAAAACACAGCCAACTGCATTATTAGTTCAAGATTTTGCAATGTTTGCACATGAAATTTATTTCGTTACGTATATTTAATAGATTTCTTTAAGAAATTTAATAATATATCGTTTTTCATATAGACACAAGAGACACGGGTCTTTTAACAACTTACATATTCTGTCCGGGAAGAAGTTGCCGATTTTTTCCGTTCATGTTCAACATACTTAAACAAGTCAAAGTTATCGTCATATATATGGGATCATATTTCAAACTATATCTTGAGAAAGAAAAATTAAATTTTATATATATAATATATATGTTAAAGAACAGAACACACAATTCTTACTTGTCCAAACAGACCTGCTTCGTCAAAAACTGGATAGCAAAATAAGTGGTGTGTGTTCTGATTTTGAACATGTTCTTAGCCCTTATGCCATTTGTGTTGACTGTGTATTTAGCACTTTTTTCACATAATCGTCCGCTGGTTCTCCCAGCCAGAATTTAGCTAGTGTGTAATATATATATATATATATATATATATATATATATATATATACTAAAGTCATTATAAACATATGTTCGCATATACTTTCCGATTTGAACTATGAAGATTTACGTTTACTGTAGATGCTGTCAAATGTACAATTCAAGGTACTGTCAAAAATATTTAACAGAATTTGGGGTGTGTTTGTCACAAAAGTTAAAATGCCCATATAATGACATGACTAAAATCTCATCTTTGTACATCAACTCACCATTCATAACACATGTTCAGAATGTCCTCAGAATCCTTCTATACACACATTTGCACTTTGGATTTTACTATCGCACCCTTTTAATATTACTACACGGCGTCGAATACTTCCGTTGTCCCCATGACATGTTCATGAAATGTCTGTACATTATCTGTCTGCTGCAAAAAGATTTCTTCGGAGAAACCGCGGGCTATGGAACCAGACATCACCTACATATCCTTATTTCCCTTATCACCTACATATCCATAAAGGTAACTCTGGGTATTTTTCAACAAATTATAAATACAATGTCCGCTGGGTTAGATTTCGAGCAAGCAAATATAGATGACATACAGATTAAATGCAAACTAGACTCCAACATAAATAAAGATAAAAAAGTATTGGAAAAAATAAATATATACGGGCTCAAAATTAGTGAAATAAAATATAAATTGTTCCTGTTCTGACTAAAATATCTGGGACAAATTATTGATAAAAAGTTTGTCGAGCAGATCCTGCCCTCTGAAGCTCAATTAAAAAAATACTCGCCCCGACAAATTTATCAAAATTAGAAGAATTTTTAGTTTTTTCAAACTACTACCATGTTTATAGATAGATGTCCTTTAATCAGTTGTGAACAATGTGACTAAAATATTCTGGAGTATGAAACAAATACGTTTTTTTTATTGGCAGGTGATTATCTTTTAGCAAGTCTGAAAACATGTTCGAAATTAGTTCGTTGTAGACAGCTTCTGTCAAATGTGCTGGATAAACATATACAACTACCAAACAGACGCCTACGATTCCAGCCCCCACATAAATTGTAAATTGACGCGGATTCTTATCCGCCCACAAAGATGGTGGCGTAAATTTTATATTTCATGTCTTCTAAATGTTGCCCAATCAGTAAACAAGACTGAAGACACAAAATGAAGCAGTAGTTTGTACAATCAAACATTGAAAAAAGTTTTTCCGTGGCTAGTGATTGGAGAGCGAAAAGCTCTACAAACGTTTCAAATGATACAATGCAGAAGCTTTGCTTGAAGTACCCTCCATATGAGGCTATGAGATAGCTTGTGCCACTGAACATGTGATTATACCTGGATAATCTCCAACAACAAGTAGAATATATTCTTCGCTGACTAACGATAGGATCACTGTCTAGCTAGAATTTTAATTTGTGCTAGCGAGAATCCTGTCTCGGGAAAGAGACGATAACATACAGCAAATTGTGAATATCTTGGCTGACTTCATGATGACTTATGTAAAAAATAATATGTGCCAGCTCACTATATGAATATTTGACCATTGTTAAACAAATTATTGTCAATTAATTTACCCCTCCTACACAAATTAAATCCAGAAGAAAAATTAGCTACAAATATATGAAATAACAAATGGAACCTAGTTACATTGCAACAGAGTAACCGAATATTTTTTTGTTTTAATTAAAAACAAAAGATTTGTAGACATATGTTAATATGGTTTGTAGTTGTTAGCTTAGTGTGGGGAAATGCCCCAAAATTTGTAAATGTATTTGATACCCATTATATATATATATATATATATATATATATATATATATATATATATGTGTGTGTGTGTGTGTGTGTTATATTTCAGCTAGGACATTCCAAGCAATGTTACTAAAATATGCTGGAAGTCTATCATGTATGAACCGCAAGCATCTTTTTAGTTCCAGACACGCATCTTCTGGCAGTTGTGGAAGTGTGTAGACACCTTCTATGAGACGTGCTGGAAGAATATATAGCCGTACAAGCCAACTACACATACAGATCACATATTAATCGTAAACTGATGCTGATGTTTATTATTTTAACATGGTGAAAGCAATACTCCCACAATTATTATTACTTTTCTTTCTTTAAAAACGTATGCATAATCCTTAACAATATTGGTCAATACAACATAGGCTACGTTGCTATCATGGTGGGAGACCAGAGGCAGATTTCATATATATATATATATATATATATATATATATATATATATATATATATATTATCGTTTCACCCAAAGGAATGCAGTACCGTCCACTGATGCGCAGCGGGGTACATAGGAGAGTAAAAGTTTAGTTAGAAATGGAGTGACAAGAAAGATGAACGAGGTACATGGGGTGTCTGAGAAAGGGCACGAGAAGGATGGGAACAGTTATAAAGAGAGATGCTAAATTAGAGAGAAAGGAATGAACAAGATGCACAGGTTGATGTAGAGAGGACTATAGTCAAGTGGAAAACAGATAGGAATTGACATTGCGTTTAAATTCCTAGAGGTTGCCGCCACCAGGACAAAAAGTATATGGAAGGAAGTTTCACAGGCGGGAAGTGCGAGAAAAAAGATGGGAGAGTATTACTGTCGGCTGCATTTGATTGATTTAACTGGAAAAGAGAAGGATCTTGTTGCCAGACTGTTTGCATGTGTAAATTCTAGTGGTGGAGGCACCAGTGATCAGACTTCGTCGGAGCAGAAGTGAGATGAACAAGGACGTTTGACCAGATATGACACCAGTGTACTCTGCAAAGTCGTATATGTAATTAAGAAAAGTGCGGGATAGATTCAGATGGAAAACAATCTTCCTGGCCCAACAGAGTGACACAACATTCCTAGCAATGGATTTTAGCTATTGGCTCAATTCCACTTCAGGTTGGAAGATAGTGTAAGGTCGAGGAGGTGCTGTATATTGCTTTCAGGAAGACTCGCTTGCTCCATACTTAAGGGGGCAGAAAGGATTGATTAACAAATATAGGCTTCGTTTTAGAAGCATTGAAATTTAAAAGCCTAACATAGTCCCCACTGATTGAACGCCCTTCTCAATATCAGCAGCGATAGTATGTTTGTTCGCTTCGCCAAATGTCTTGCTGATGCGGGAGTAAATGATGATATCATTTGCGTCTGGGAGTTCATTTTTGAAGATTAGAAAGAGCGTCAGGCCTAGGACGGAGCGTTTGGTGCAACAGCTATTTTCCGGTATGGTGTGTAGGCATGCCTGTTTCAGACGACATTCCTTTTGCCGGACTTATCGAGCCTCACCGGACGTATCGAGATCCAGGTATATGTACTCCTTGATGGTCGTTAGTATATCGGCAATAGGCCTGGCAAAGACGAGGCCGTATTTTCTGCCTGAGAATAATTTATTGGCATTAAGTTGTTGAACTATTTCAGCATTGATAATAGCTTCGAACATTTAGTAGGAGGGTGATAGAGCGTTAATTGGACGAGTCTGACTGTTCCCCTGAGTTCTTAAATACAAGAACTATAGAGAAAGTAATTCAGCAGGGAGGAAAACAAGAAGCAGATTGGCAGTTATTATAGAGTTTATAGAGGAGAGAGAAGAGTTCAGGGGCACATTACTTCGGGACAATGACCGGAATTCCATCACCACTGCTCACTTTATGAGGATCAAGTTTTTGTATTATCATACCAGAGACGCAGTCATGAACATCTCTCAGTTAAACTTTGCTTTTAAGAAGAAAGTCGGGTGCGCGTCCTCCAGACAAATGTGGAGTTTGATGAGAATCTGCGAGCAAAGCACACGGCCTTGTTCACAGTTTATATATATATATATATATATATATATATATATATATATTAATGAAACTTGGTTATAAAGAACCAACAATTTGAAATGATTTGTTTGAACATCATTTTTATCGATACTCGTATTTAAGTAGATATTCTGTTTTTAATTAAACAGTATTATATATTTATATCTGCCGGCCTGATTATTTTTTCCCTATGTGGATAGGGGTCGCAGGTTTGATTCCTGTTAAATGAGACACAATTTCGTAATAAAAATTTATTGTAAACATTCATAACTTTTAATTTGACGAAAAACAGTTGAGATAGATTTTGAGGAAGACTCTAGGGATGTGAAAAGTTTTTGAGATACAATCTCATTATTTAATGAACTGTCGGTATTGTCTAAACCTAATAAAGTGCGACGTAGACGATTTTGTCACCTACACAAGAGGTGTCAATCGAAAATATGAGAAGTTTAAGTTCAGTAAAGTTTAAGTCCAATTCATTTAAATGCCTGATATTTTTAAGGCTTAATTTCAAATAAGATCCAGGTTTCTCACTAAACTAGAAACGTATTTAAAATACCACAAAGCTCAGCTATAATAACACTGATATAATCTCAGGGATTGGCAAAAGATGATTCTTAAAATGAGAAAAATAATTTCAATGAACATGTGCCCACTCCAGTATGAAAATAAAACTAATGAACCCGACCTCTGTCAAAATTAAATGCAAATTTATAGTTAGACAAGGGATTCACTATTTAAAATGATGAAGCAGTTATTTGAGTAGTTTCTATTTGAATAGTCAAAGATAGATGTTAGCTATTATAAAAACGAAAAAAATAACCCAAAAAAATCTTGTAACAGATCAAATCCAAAATCTAATCAATTTGTACAAGACATGAGGCCAATCATCCCTGAAATTTTTATTCAAATCCATCCAACGCGTCTTGAGAGATGATAACCAATCTCAGACAGACAAAGACAAATACAATTAGAAGAACACATTACCTCCGCCTTATTCACTAAATTGTAACCAGTGGGTATCTGCAGTGATCGGTATTTGCTTTTAAAATCAGCGACAATTTAGATTTGGCTTTTCCTAGTCTTGCTATATGTTGAGTTATTTTGCATTTCATTCCATCAAACTACCCTATCAACTAGTAGAATTTAAATGATCTGTTATCTTTGAATATTAACGAAAGCCAGAAATATTTCATAACATTTAAAAAAGACCGATTTTATGATAAGCTTTGTTTTGTTCAGTTTCTCGAGAAAAGGCAAACGAAAATAAAATAAAATACCTGCAATCAGGACTCAGTTTAATTATTTTTTGGTATAAATGCAATTTCTTAATATAACATCTAGATCCATTATGCAAATCTAGCACAAATATCTGATACTGCAAACTAAATGAAAATATACAGGGTGACGCAGAAGTCACGCACCATAGAATATAAAAACATATAAAATTCATATGATTATCAAATCTGAAGGATAGAAAAAATTAAAATTAGTATGCACGAGTTCTGTAACACCATATATGGATAGATTAGACATAAGCTTGATTGTTTAGTGGAATATCAAATATTTATGAGTCATTTACTGCCAAAATATAATTTTCTTGGATATATTATTAATTTCAGTATTGCTGGCAATTGTTTATTGGTTTAGTTTTTGCAAAACATTTAAACTTGAATTTTTTATTACTTTTAATGTGAATTTTGAGTAATTATACTAAAAGTTGATTATTATACTTTTATTTTATTTTGAGGTTACTTTAACAGTTTGAATTGTAAATATTTGCCCAAAGCTTGGAATTTAACATTTATTACCACCATGTTTAACGGTGAACCTGGAAGCAAATGCAATTAAGTGGGAGTTCCAAACTCCTCACAACCTTCCAATCAGAGGCACTGAAGCCGTATGTTATATCATTTGCAAAACAGGAGCTCATTAATGAAATATACGTAATTCAGTTAAGTAAAATCATCAGGATTTAGGCAGATAAGGTTAGGTAATTAGGAAAACAGCTTTACAAGAAAGGTATCTTTTTTATTGTTAATTATACAAGGATCTGTCCAGAAACATGGTTTAAACTAACTGAGGTATGAAAGTTGGATAGATGGTAAAGGATGAATGAATGTGTTAATAGAAAATTGAAGATTGAGCATATACATAAAGAAAAACATTTTACTTAAATTAGCTAATATTATAGATCCATTGAAATATATGGGAACTCTTTTAGGCTGATTTATGTCACACACTATATTCAGTTAAAATTTATTAATTGCTGCAAAATATTTTGGTGAGGCAAACTTTGTCCAATGAAAATGATTTTCCCAGTCGTTTCTCACTAATAGACTGACTAACTGTTAAACCTCTGTTTCACTTCTATCCCTGCTTGCCATGGTATGCAGCTTTGCCCTCTTTGCAACTCTAATCATGCTAGGGTTTTTGTTAATATCTCCTTCCTACCCTTCTCCCCAGAAATGCCCGACTAGCAGAATATCTTATTGCTACTGGGAAGGCTGGGAGTTGCACCGCATTTTCTTATGTCACATATTTGGAACAAATTTTTATTCTTTTCGTTGAAGACTGCATTCATGGCTTCTTTTGAGTTAAAGTTGGCATTAATGCTTTCATCTTAGCCAGGGAGTTACGATTTACCTTCCATTTGTCTCCCTAGTTTTTTCACGATAATAGCGGCTCTGTAAAAATGTGTTAACTAACAGCAAACCCTCAATACACACTTTACTCTATGAAGCTTAGGTCCTCATATCTTCAGTAGACAAGATGAATGCGTTGCTCGCAGATTCTTCACCGACTCAATATTTGATCCGTGATGGTTATCTTCACCCGACTCCCAACGTAGAACTAAAGTTCAAATGAGTGTCTTCCACATTAGCCTATCGCTGCTCTCGGGGTTCTTACCGAATCTAACGGAGAATCATCAATATAATTGATCCCAACCTGGTAGCTCAACTTCAGTCAATTTGTCACAGAAAATGTGGTTTCCCTCTGTCTCTTCTTCAAATATCTTCACAGCTTCTACTTCAATGCGCTTAGCACCTTTGTGCCCCTCTGCATGACCTTATTCGCTCTACTGGCTTCCACCTTTTTAAAGAGAAACTGTTCAAATGTAACAATAACTTCTACTCTAACAGCTTCTTTTCTCTCACTTACAGTCTGTGAAGTTCGTTTCCGTATACGTGATTCCCTGACTCCTCCAATCTCCAAGAATTTAAATACAATGTCAGTCGGCATCTCTTATCTCCATGACTCGCATTTTTCCCTGACAAACCTTGTATGTTTTTCTCCATTTCCACTGTACACTCATGCAGTCCTATTCACATCAGTATTCTCATCCTTCTCTTTTCCATTCTCTGACACCCCCTGTAACTTATTCCTTTTTTCAGCACTCTCTCTTTTGTAACCCACAGCGCATCAGTGGTACTTCCGTCTGACGTGGTGTGAAATGATTAAAAATTAACCACAGAATTTTCCAACAATTTAATAAGTCACAGCAAAATCGTTAACCGGTGATTTCGAATCAAAAACTTATATAGTTTCGCAAGATGTACCTACTTACATGGTGTCGTGCAGAGCCAGCAATTTGTGAACAAATGACTTACATATGTGTTACATAGAACCATTTTAAGTGAACAAAATGGATGCAAGTGAAAACGAAATTCAGGTCTCCGTCGTATTTGGTCGATTGGTGATACAAAGCCAAAAGGTATTTTAACAAATAAAGACATTACTTGAATACAACAGCAGTAACTAGAATGGATAGCCAATTTAACTTGAAGAGAAAATAATAATTTTTTAAAAATATTTTAAGTAAAATAATAACTGATGTTTATATTTTGACCGATAATACAGCTACCTGTTCGGTCAATGTTTGTCTAATGTTCCTTTTTAAGGGAATAATTAAAAGTAAATAATCATTGATGATTATACAGACGCTTATCCCTGACTGTATTTTAAAAAAGCAACTTTTAATCATATCCGCATTCGCATAAGTTGAATTTAAATTTTATATTTATATGATTATGTCTTGAAGACTGTCTCAATGCGTTGAGTAAAATAAAGGAAGGTAAAGAAGTGTTTGGGTATTATCTATTTATTATATATTAATATTTCGAGATCAAAATCCCATCTTCAGAATGGCAGAGAAGCTTTCATCTGTCCGAGTGTGTTTTCGGCCCTTCAAAAAATGGCTATTCCTGGCTGGCTGTCTGCTGCTGTTGTGTGTGTGTGTGTGTGTGTGTGTGTGTGTGTGTGTGTGTGTATTCTAGTTGGGTCCTTTTTGGTCTGATGATATCAGTCTCTCTCTCTCTCTCTGTGTGTGTGTGTGTGTGTGTGTGTGTGTGTGTGTGTGTATTCTAGTTGGGGCCTTTTTTCTCAGATGATATCAGTCTGCTTGTATGTGTGGTTTATCTTAGTGTGATCTGACCGTTCCTTTGACTCTTTGACCGGGCTGAAGAGGATCAATTTCATTACTGTTGTTTTATCTATTTGATTTATCTGGTGGTGTGTGCGTGTTATAGGCACCTGAACTACTTTGCCTGGGGGTGGGGAATAATATAGCGTAAAAATTATTTGTTCGTTTATTATTATTTTTGTATTTATTATTTTTTTCATCATTTTTTATTGTAATTTTATTCTATAGGGTTGTCATTATTATATATATCTCTAATAATTTTTTAGTTTTTTAACCTATAGGATTGTTATTAATATTATTATAATTTTTTTCCGGGGGGGGGGGTGGATAACATATCGTAAAATTATTTGTGTATTATTTATATTTTAATTTTTTATCCTATAGGACTGTTATTATTATTTATTATCCACTCTAATAAACTGTATATGTAAAAAGGCTTCATGAGTTTTTTTAATATTCCACGTAGACATCAAGTCTCTATGCCGAAATAATGGATGTACCTAGATGCGTGCATGTGTTTAGTCTACGCACATACACACACACACACACACACAGATATATATATATATATATATATATATATATATATATATATATATATATATATATACACGCATACACACACACGCGCAAACACATGACATCACCCGTTCCGGCATGAGTTGTGTACGCGTCTTTATGGTACGTATGTTTATATGTGTGCGTTAAATTGTGATATCGTGCCCGTGTGTATGAGCTTTATTGTTTTGGTCAGTGTGTGTTTCATGTGCGTGTAAGCGTTGCCTACTCTGTTATGTCGTCTAGATTAAGCTCTTGTCGATTGTGATCTGTGGGTGTAGTTTAGTTATTATTAGGGACTCTTTTATGCGCAGAAACTTCCTAAAACGATGCATAAAAAACAACACAATATCCAACACCATCAAGAACATCCACTTCGCAGTATGCTTCATATTACCAAGCCACAAACAATCGCTGGACTACTTGCATAAATTCTGCATGAGAAAGATCATACAACACCTACTCCATACACTACATAATCACATACGCACATACCAATAATTTCATCCATCACTAAAAACAACCACAGAGTCTACTGCACGAATCACACCAGCCCTCAACAAAACCTTCCGCTTAAACGCCTCAAGGAGAAATTTCTGTGGATGTATAAAAAACAGCATTCAGACGATCCCCACCACACAAACACAAATGAACTCCACGATGCACTGCCCACAAAGCAACACAAAATTATCTAAGTCCCTCTCACAGGAGGAACTTGAATTACTAAGTCTCGAGCCGAAGTTTATACTGACATAGAAGCTGAACGATAGAACAAAGCTAGATGTCGAAACAAAATTCTGCCGGAAAGCATACCAACTGTAGTTATTAACAACACAAACAACGACCCAACACCAACCACGAATGCGCCTAAACAGTTTCGCACCTACACGCTAGACAATCTATTTCACCCACCTCTAACAACCACGCGCTTAACCTTAAACTCTCTCGGCTTAAATAAACTATATTCACAGTCCTCAAAGACAATATTGGAAAAAATACCACACAACCTTTCGAGAGCACAACGCCACACCCTAGACAGCCTGAGAGAGAAGGACCTCATTTAACTCCCATCCGATAAGGGTAAGGAATTCTGCGTTATACACCGAGATGCATACAACCAGCTAGCACTCTAACACCTCAGCAACACACAGCTATATGCGGAAGCCACAGACATAACACCAAACCAAATAGAACACCGAATTAACACTGCATGGAATGAGATATGCAAGTTACGGAAAATCCCCAACAAGTATAGACTAAATTTTACCACCAAGAACAGTAACCTCCCAAAATTCTACCACCTAATCAAGACACACAAAAATAACACGACACCACAGATTAAACCCATTGTCTCTAGCATAGAAAGGCCCACATACAAAATATTATGGCTACTATTACAAATCCTTAACCCCATATTCTCCACCTTCCCCGGACACGTCAAAAGTTCCGATGAAGTCATCCACAGACTACACGGAATCCATCAAGAAAATTTAGCCTTGATGTTGTTTCGCTATACACGTCAGTACTGGCTCACCCAGCGGTTGATTTAATAACGGAATGCATCACGACTTCAATCCTACACTGCTACAACTTCACCCCAGAGGACATTCACCTACTCCTGAATACTATAGTAAACAACTCCTACTTTACTTTCCAAGGATGAATCCACCGGCCTGGAACGTCGCGCACTCAGCACCTGCCATTCATTCCAAGAACTACACGCACATAGACACGCACACATGACACAGTCACGGACACACACACCAGATATATTAGCGAATTATTTTCTATTCATCGACTACTCCAAGTCTACATTGTTTTGACATTAATTATATTCAGTAATAACAAAATTAATTCATAGGGGCTAGCGAAAAAGAATTGAATGATTACGCAGATATTTGTTTTTCTAATTTTAAATAAAAAAGTTATTCACTATTTTTTTTCTATTTGGCCATAAACTGCCAGAACTTGGATTTAGTTGCCAAGAATAACTGCGCGTCTAACTGACAAATGGAACAGTGCTGTTATACATTTTGTGTTAGCGTAATTCTATTGTTCTTAATTCGGAAATAAAATTTAAATGATTTTCTAATATAAATGCATTGAAAATTAAGCAGAAAGAGATACTCACTGGATAAGGACAAATGAAGTGCTTTAATGTAGAGTGCAAATGTAATTAAAGGGAGTTAATTTAAATAATATCTTTTACTATATGATTTTAATTTTTATTATATAAATGGGGAAGTGACATCCCAAAAAACTTTGTTACAGTAAAAAGTTGAAAAGATTAGAAAAATAATTAAACAACCATTTCTGGCAGGATGTCCTGTTAAATGTTTTGATCAAGTAGAAAATTGTATTAGTGTAAAAGAAAATAAAAATTCGTTCTGTCTCAATAATGATTTATACCTAAGATGATAATTTTAAAATGAGTATTAAAAATATAAGTTATATAATTTATTTACTTCATTGTTATTCTGAACGCTGAATTCATCGTGTTTGACATAAAATCAATATGAGATATTTTTCGTATTCGGTCTATTTTTTTACAGAATTGAAGCTCTATGATCTATATACATCAGCCGACTTAATTTCTATATCTATTTCACACTCTTGGCTTATTACGAGTTTAGAGACAACGTATATATCAAATTATGAACTACCCGAACTGCATTATGCGTATATGAGGAAAATTATCAAAATTCCCCACAAATTCATCTCTTTGCGGTTGTAAGTATTGATCTTTTATGACTACATTCCCATCTCCTGGACTTTTCTTGTTGCTACATCCCAATTACTTCATTGTTTAATTACTACATTCTCATCTGATTGGTCTTTTCCTGAGTTTTTTCATTAATATTTTCTAGTTCATGATTTTTTATTAATTTCCCAACTTCGTATTGTGTTATTGCTATACTTACACCCCCTGATTTCTTTTATTTTACACTCCAATCCCTTCGTTGTTTTTATTACGATTCCCCCATCTCCTGATGATTTTATTACTACACCCCATCTTGTTATTTGTTTTATTAGGACATCCCCATCACCTAACTTTCAAACAAGCTCGTTAGTAATATCATCTGCATTTTTAATTTGATTCTTTTGTCTTAATATGTTCTGCGAATGTTATATTCTCTCAGACCATTTTCCTCATTGTGTGCCTATGGGGATATTTAAGTATCATATTGTGTTTCTAAGTAAAATTTTTTACCCATTTTCCGTAACATTTTCACATTGATCACCTCTTCTCTCTATAGTATTTTCAGTATATTTCTCTCGAATCACGACAATCTGGCAAAATTTCTCCTATTCATTCGGGAAGTGGACAATTGTCCAACATTTAAGGCCATATAAAAGGAATCATTTTACATACCTTTTGATAACTTTGAACTTCGTTTGTCAAGATAATTTTTTGTTTATTATAAATGTGTTCAACTTTTGGAAAACTTATTTCCCAATTAAAATAAAATGAATCTTAAAAGAAAGTGATAACTTCGTGTCAATCACCATGAGGCTTTACCACCTTGAGACTGACACCTCGCCGAGTAAGTCAGACATTAACGACGGGTGTCATCTAACAGACATTAAACAGTTTACATTTGCAACCAAAGTATGTTCTTACTTTAAAGTACAATCATACACTGACAACAATTGTCGGTTCTACACAAACATTTACAGCGTCCTGAAAAATATAAAACCACGGCGTTACAAGTATATCCGAAACTACATCTCTGCTGTCCTTTGTTTCTTTGATAACATTTCACTAAATATGTAATATGTGTATTATTATAATATCATTATATTTTATTTCTAAATAAAATATTATTATATATATAATATTATTATATATATATATAATATTATTATATATAATTTAATAAATTATTATTATAATATCATTATATTTTATTTCTACAGTAATTTTCAATTGCATGTCTAATTTCAACCTAAATAAATGTCTAGTCGATATGGATGTAGTATCTGCGTTAACGTGTCTTGCAAAGAGAAGATTTCTTTATGACACCACTCAATAGTCATATTTATGAAATAGCTTCGCTAATATATGAAATGTATGCAAACAAAAAAGGGGCTTCGTAAATGTCGATTTAATGTACACTTTACCTTGAAAATATATATATTAATCTCAAGTTGTTACGAATACAGAATTATCGTCATTTCAAGCAACGATTTTTATACCATTTGTTTGTTTTTAAAAGCGGGGTGTTGATGAATCTGACTATTATTAACAGGTTTATATATGTATTGATGTAAGTGGTTTTTTCCTTAAATGTCATTCTATTTGTCGCGATATTCTCTAATTCGAATAAATAATGAAAGTGTTACCAACGAAAGGAAGTAGAATAGTTTTGTAGGTGATGACCTCGAATAGGGGCAGAGCATCATCTTTTCCCGGTTAGGAACAGCACACCAGTTGTTCGAGAAGCTTTCTAATCTGCCGACTTAAATCGGTGTGTCATCTGGTTCTTTCTCTAAATCTGAAAACCACACGATTTTCTTGTGAAGTTGCTTCTGCTGCACCCATTTAAATTTGGTGACAAATTACATCGGTACCTCTACATGCACATATCAATCTGTTAAATTTAAAAAAATATCTGATGCATCTTCGGTTTGTGGGTAGCCTACGTGAGCGTTCCAACCTTTCAACTGAAGTTTGCTCATGGTTGAAGATGTGGTACTACTTATCGTTTTGAGTTTTGTCCAAATTCCCATCGCTAAAGTCTGCTGAATCTTCTGCATGCTTTGCGCTTTTGTATTGAATTTAGAAAAATTTGTTGCAATATATCTGCACCAATCATTTGGTTATATTGAATGAAAACGAAAATATCGACAGACGTATAGTCCATACATGTACTCTAGACATAACAGTCGGAGAATGGACACAGCCAACCAAATTCTCACGCATGTACTGGAAGGGTGCTGTGATCTCCCAGCCAAACGATTGTTTTGGCTGCAAAAACTAATCCTGTCTGATACTTACCAATACACGTCTTATACACACACACACACACACACACACACACACACACATATATATATATATATATATATATTCACACACACAGACCTATAAACAAGCTAAATTATTTAGCACTTTTTATTTATTTTCTTATCACTGAGTAAGAAATTCTCGGACAAAATACCTTCATTGAATATGCTAGAAACTGACTTGACAGTTACATATTACAAGCCAAACACCTTCTACCAGTTGAAATTAATTTCCACTAAAACAGTTTCTTCCCGCAAACCACTTATCTGTAGAACTGTCTCCGAAGAGGATGTTTCGCTGAACAATAAGCTGTTCAATTAACCATTTTATTCCTCTCGAATCCATATAAACTATTCGTTAGCGTAACACTCTACCACGAATGCATCATGAACCTGACAGTAAAAAGGCATTTTTCTATTTGTAACCTTCATTACATTTACATTACGCTGATTTATATAGATTGAAAATCGTTTTTCCTTATTTGATAATATATAGGTCTTACCAATCGTAAAGTAAACATATCCGTGATAAGGAAGCCTGTCTACGAACAAATGTGAAATATTCACTTGACCTTTAATCTCTAACTACAAGAAACCATTTCTTTTTGCAGCTCATTCTATCATTCAATTTATCTCACTCTACAGTTGTTTGTTAATTGTTAGCTTCAATGTGCAAAATGAGATTAGCTTTACATTGAGGCGTATGAGTGAAAGAATCTTTCAAAACAACCTATACATGAAAAGTGTGTGACCAGATAGGAAAACAAGTGTTGTTTTAATGAAACCATCGCATTTCTATTGCTAAGTGTAAATAAATACAATTGCCAAGTAAGGATGAATCTTTATGCTTTATTAAATCATTCTCTTATTCGAAGTTAGTATGCAAAACGAGGAAAACATTTTTACTTCCTAAACATCGTGACAATCATCAACAATTTGATCAACACTTACAATAGAACAAATTTGGACATTTCAACGTGGTACGATGGTGAGCAAGCCTGTCTTGCTAGATCGATTACTACTGAGTAATGAGTTCGATACTTACTGGCAGCTGGGCAGTTTTGATTTTCTTCCACATCTAAAATACTCTTAGAAAATATTTTGACGTGTTTTAATGATTACTAAGCTTGTCTTGCATGATCATTACGACCGAATAGTCTGTTAGATCCTCGTTGTTTGCTCTATACTCATATATATATATATATATATATATATATATATATATATATATATTCCGTTGAGGTCGAATATAAATCTCGTTGAATTACTTATATATATATATATATATATATATATATATATATTCCGTTGAGGTCGAATATAAATCTCGTTGAATTACTTATATATATATATATATATATACATATATATATATATATATATATATATATATATATATATTCCGTTGAGGTCGAATATAAATCTCGTTGAATTACTTATATATATATATATATATATATATATATATATATATATTCCGTTGAGGTCGAATATAAATCTCGTTGAATTACTTATATATATATATATATATATATATATATATATATATATATATATATTCCGTTGAGGTCGAATATAAATCTCGTTGAATTACTTATATATATATATATATATATATATATATATATATATATATATTCCGTTAAGGTCGAATATAAATCTCGTTGAATTACTTATATATATATATATATATATATATATATATTCCGTTGAGGTCGAATATATATATATATATATATATATATATATATATATATATATATATATAGTAATTCATCGAGATTTATATTCGACCTCAACGGAATGCAGAAAGCACTGGACGGCCCGTTTCGTCCCATATTTGGGCCTCATCAGCAGTGTGTATCCACTACCAGGAATCGAACCCAGACAGTTTTGGCTATTAAGCTGATGGTATACCAAATGTACCACGGGTCCTGGTGACGTGTTTCGTGCTTGATGAACAGAGATATTATTCAAAAAGTAGAAGGAGGATTTGAACAATTACTGAGTAAATAAATAATCGAGCTTTATATTCGACCTCAACAGAAAGCAGAAAGAATGCTTGGGGAGGCCATATCCTATGGACAAAGTTCCACCACGGAATTCGTGAAGAGAGTTGTACTTCATCGAGCTTAATTCGTTACCTTTTCGTCACTAGGGCCCTTGGTACAGTTGGTATAACATCAGCTTAATAACCAAAGCTGTTTGGGTTCTGTACCTGGTAGTGGTATGCGCACAGCTGATGTAGTCCCAAATATATGACGAAACGGCCGTCCAGTGCTTTATGCATTCCTGTTGAGGTCAAATATAAAGCTCGATGATTTATTTAATAATTGTTCAGATCCTCCTACTACTTCTTGAATATATATAGAAATTATCGACCATGATTAGTACGCCGAACCCAATTTTTAAAACATATCTATTTCATAATATTTTTAGTATTTGTTGATAATTATAAATGAAAATAGAATAGATATTTTGTCAATACTTTGCACACTTTTACGAGGTATTCAGGAACTCTTTGTTTCGGTCAGCCAATAAGAAGAAGAAAGTAGAATGGGAAAGAGAGCAGAAAAACTGGCAATAGAACAGTTCCTTTGATGCACATGTTGTTGTGCAGTATTAATAAAAGAACCATTCTATTGTGATTTATAATTATCCACTTCCCAATAAATACTAAACAGAGTATGAAATACATATTTTTTTTAAAGAACTGGGGTGTATTGCCTGTAGTCTATATATTATAAAGTATACTTTAGAACATGCACAAACAATATATATATATATATATATATATATATATATACACATTATAAATTATGCATTAGAATATGTACATGTTATATATATATATATATATATATATATATATATATATATATATAAAGAAAAATGTGTAAGAAGACGTGAACGTCTTGTTTTGAGTTTAGGATTATTATTATTATTATTATTATTATTATTATTATTATTATTATTAATGTTATTGCTTTTTGTATATTTATTAAGTGTCCATAATGGTATTAATGTCGCTATCCTTATAATGAGTCAAAAGTAGACTGTTTTCAGACGAATTAACTTGTGACTTTGCATAACGTTTTCCGTGTGTCTTTCAGAGACAAACGGATCTCGATATATTAAGTGTCCATTATGGAGACTTAATATATCATACAAAATGCAAGTAATATTAATTGTAATAAAAATATTAGTGATAACCACAATAAACCTACATTTTAAACAAAACGTTCACGGCCTCTCACAATTTTCCCCATACCAATTCCATACACATATATATATCACATTTAGGCGGGTAGTTATTTCATCATGCATTGTTAACCCCAGTAAGTTACGAATAATTCTTCATCGGATGCAAGGTTTAGTAACGTTTGAGGAATGTTGGTTACCATAGGTTCACGCCGATTGAATAGTAGTATCAATTTCTTTTGGATGAAGAAGACAGGTGGTTTGAACATGTAGTTAGTGGTTGTAGGTAAGGAGGGAAAAAGCTACGGATCCTCCAGTTTTAATATCGAAATTATGTTGGAGACAAAATGTATCTTGAATAAATGTAAGAAAGAGAAATTTAGTGAAATGAATATTTACTCTAGTGACGACAGTTGCAGCTAAACATCTTACGTTTATTCATAAGTACCTTCTGACATTGAAATTTCAAAATTCTAATTTTTTCTGTTAAACAGTTTTAATCTATCACCTAGAAAATGAGTCGTACGTGCCGTGGCTATCAGTTTCCTCTTCAACTGGGGCTTTAAGCCATCATTCTTCAATTTCTAGTATCTTTTGGAATAAGATTGTCTGATTCCTTAATGTAAAGTTAATAAAAGAGTGTATGTTCGTATAAAATTTGTGTTACTACATTCCCGACCGAATGCTGATGTACACGGTACAGCTTTTTTTTGTTTTTATTAAGAAAGAAGATAGCTTGATAATCCCATTTGCAGATCTACATTTACTTTCAACTGGACTGTTTTCACTAGATCTGCATTCATAGGAATATGTGTTCTTTATTAGATTTCCTGAAATTCTTCAAAACTTGGTTATTGTACATACTATTAATACAGGAATACTTAATTGTTTTCTTATTAAGTATTTTCTCAGAAGATTATCGTAATGAAAATATTTACTGATTAGTTTAAGAAAAATATCATAATGGCAACGTTTGATAGTCTATAGAACAGGGTGTTCAAATATAATCTTCTTTTTCCTATTTTTACTTTTGTTATCGCTAAAGATCTCAAGGTCAGAACATAATCGGTTAATTCTAGTATTAAACTTCGACATATTTTTATAATTACTTTAGGGTTGTGAGAATGTTGATGTAGCTTAGACTTTCATCTTCCTTCTGGTACGATTTAAAACAGTTATTATCAAGATTAAGGGTAATGTGTACGTAATTGCCAATCTTTAAATTGAAAGCAATCTCTATTTTAAATCCTAGCATCTTGAAGGCTCTTAATATTCTCTTCTTGATTATCATAGTAAATGGGCCATTACTATTCGGGATGAGCATAACTACAATATCTCGGTATAGGCCTATCTGCTTACGATCTACTATACTACAAGGGTGTCTACATTTGGTTTTCTGCCACAACGAATTATAGCATAGAGAACATCGAAGTATTTGTTTCCTAACACAATTTCTCAATATCAACTGCCATTTTTGTATTTATTACTTTGATATTCTTTTTTGAGTTCATTTTCTGACCCTGTGGCTCTAAGTTCTTCCCATACGTTTTCTTGGCTCTCATAATTTTTGCAATCGGTTTGTGCAATCAAGACTATATGTATCATTTTGTCCGTTCCTACTACTTTTCCGTCCTGGTTCATTTACTAGTGTCATTTAGCATTTCAGTTACCCGGCAATTATCTTTTATTACTTTTATTTTTTAAATGTTTCATTGACTTTCTTTTATTTTTTGTTGTCGGTCTTCTTGTTTGGTCTTGGTCTCCCTATTCTTTTTTTTTTTGTCGTTTCAATCTTTTCGTTTGACAAGCTTAGCGTTGTTAGGGCTATATTTGGACGATTCACTAACAGTTTACTATGATTTGCATACATATTTTACTTTGATTTGCATACATTTACACGCAAGCCTCGTGGGTATATACAGACAAAAAGAAACACATGCACAATTACACCCCCGTCATACAAGCAAAAATACACACACACACACACACTCACACACACACACACACACACACACACACACACACACACATATATATATTTCAGTTATATCACAAATAGTACTGAGTATATTGACTGAACGCACTTTGGTCACCATATTCAATCCATTATGAAAAATCCGGCTGACTGATCTTATTGACCTGATTCTAACACGACAGCACGAAATAGAAATATTAAGAAAAGCAAAAAAAATAAAGACTACGAAATAAAAAAAACAAAAAGTATAATATACGGGCGACCACTTCGCTAGAAACCGTGACATTGGGGCGCTTTAATGGTATATCGGCTTTTTTTTTCTTCCATCACTGGAACGCGTCGCTCTTGAACAATGCGGTACAACTAAATATAAAAGAATAAACTTGTAAAATAGTCGACTGCATTTGCAGATTGCAATTTTACTTGGCACTTAATATCCACTAATATTTTGTCTCTCAACTTTCCAATATAATGGATATGAATTTGTATATTTAATAAATTCTAATAGAAATAAATATCATCTGTTTTGACGACGACTAGATCCATTGATATGAAAATCTTAAATGACAAAAGTTTTCATGCTAGTATTTATTTATTTCATTAAATTACTACATAGATATGAATATCCATAACAATCAAGAAATATTATATGAAGATGTTTTCTTAAATAGTAGATATTGGAATTAATGTTTTATCATCAGCAGAGAATATAAAATTGTTTAATTTAGTTTTAGTTCAGTCACTCAATTAAGTGCCATAGGTGATATATTAACAGGCTGAAAATGTTCCCGTAGTAGTTTGCCATTACTTTCTGTGGTAGAAATACTGTATAACCTAATCTGTCATGCTATTTAACCCATTGTGGGTGGTAGAAGAAATGGATTAATACCTTTCTAAATAGGCCTTGCGCGCAAGTGAACGTAATTAATTCAACTAGAATTTGAACAGGGAGAGCCAAAGGCGCATTGGCATAGTCAGAGACGCATTCCAGAAGCTAGGCAGAGTAATGAAAGACATGAAAATCTCATTAGAAACAAAAGAAAGAGTGCTGAATTGCTATATTATATCTGTCTTTCTGTATGGAAGTGAATGCTGTCTGGTTTCATCAAACTTTTCGGCCGTATAAATGTGGTTTTATTAAAGGATGATAAGGATACCATAGAGATGTGTTGAAAAGTATGCAAACGAGAAGAAAACTGATAATAAATATCAGGAAGAGACAAATGAGATTCCTGGGAGACGTGATGAGGAAGGAAGACCTGGAGAACTTGATACTTACAGGTCGGATAAATGGAAAAAAGAGAGAAGGGAAAGCAAAGCGAGACGTACTTGTTAGGCCTGAGCAAATGGTTGACGGAGCGAGGCTTAGATGTGATACCAATATAAATGTAATTGAAAGCGACAGAGACAGATTTAAGTGTAAGTCCATGATAGCTGACGTTCTAAAGGGACATGGCACACGAAGAAGAAGAAGAAATTAAAGAACTACAGATTCTCAATAAAGGCCCGGTACCATTACAAGTATTTATTTCTTAGAAGCAATATAACATATAGTAATGTACATTTTTATATAATGTTGTACACATCTTCAGTATTGTTTTTTTACATTTCTGGTTTTGTGTTTTGAATAATTTACATGAATAGTTTACGAGGCTTTTATGCTTGTATTACATTCTTTATTTATTTAGGTATAAATTGGCTTTAATTGAAAGAAAATGTTAGAAAAACTAGAAATGCAATTGTGGAATGAAATCTATGAATGCTGTAAATGCCAATTTGAAGAGATGAACAGCATTTTACAAAATCTGCAATACTCAATGTCATATGGCTTCCGAGCATATAAAACTTGTTATAGTAGTGGGACTTTAGTGAAACTGTTTATAATGAATGGGAAAATAATTCTCTTTTCTACCGCAAGAAATCCCACAGTATATACTTTATGTATGATAAACACAGCAAATAACTCACGTCTAAGAATATGTTTAAAGATGGTTTAAAGGACAATCTGAATAATTTGCACATGGATGTACAAGACTGGGGAGAACAGACTTTAAATCTTACAGCGTGAAGGCAATTTATAATGGATGTCTGCAACTCCTCTGAGGGTGAATGTCTCAGTTGTGATCGTCGAAGAGACACCCACTCTGGAGTTATGTTTTGCGTTTATAATATCTATAGAGATAATTCAGAATTAGTTGGAATAGAAAACAGAAGGTTATTTTTCTATCCATAATAATTCTATAACTGGCGCAGCGTTATAAGTTGGAGTTTAGGAATAAATCAATATTAATAACGGAAACAACAGTCAAACGTTAATGTTAATGACAGCAATTCAATTAAGAAAAATATTCTATTATTTTACTAACGACTGCATAACTAATCAAAGAAGAGTTACATCTATTCTCTGATAGGATATAATATAGGGAAATATATGTTGCATCTGAATTAAAACTATAATCGTTTCCATCATATGAACAGTCTGTGACTATGTCCATATTTTGCGGTTGTAATTGTAGAAAGTGTATATTTGTAAGAACAAAGCGATGACGATTAATTAAATACTTCGGACCAAATGTTTTTAGGTTTTAACGACAGTAATTAATTATGACCAATTCAGAATTAAATAACAAGCTATAACGTTTTTTTAAATCTATTATGGAGTTAGCATTAAAATATGGCATATTAAAAACGAACGCTCAAGTCCTGGTTTCAAATATATACTAGTGAATAATAAAAAGAAACAATGTCGAAGTTAAATATATCTTAATCATCGACGATTAAAATCAACGATTAATACATTCTAAAGTATTCCAGATACAATCTTTAAAATAAATAATTATTGGTCTGTATCCATTCGTCAAATGGAAAATAAGTTGATGAAGCTGAGCTTAGCACTCGAATCCCCTGGCACTTTATAAAAGACCGGGTTATAAAAAAGATCTTTTATTTTGATGTAATTATTCATATGTAAAGTTATACAACTTATTTTCTACCCTATCTCTGAGCTTGTGTCATAATAAACTCTGATTTGTAAATATCAATTTTAATTTTGCACATGGGTTTGAGAAATAATCTATTTTATTGCTTTAAGTTATCTAAATTAGTTCCATTTTCGTAGCATTATGTTTAATGAACAACTATGATAATAAGTTTAGCAATGTAAAATTTGATAAAATAATAATAAAAAAGGAATATTAAGTTTATTTAATTATAAGGAGTAGTATAATCGATCATAAGTTTTCTAGTCACTTTGGGATTTTTTCCATCTGCGCTCTATAGACACGATCGGAAATTAAGTTCATAATAGTTGTGATAAAATAGGATGTTGGATATTGGTAAGAGGAGAAAAATACTAGTGGATACACTACCTGCGATTAAAACATCGGTAGACAATATCCCAGTAGGTATTATTGGTTTCTAAACAAATACACTTCATTAATTCTGAATTCTTATGAATACCTAATTTATACCAGATTTTTATAAGCCCTGTAATTTATAACGGATGTTATATTGTATTTTATAATACTCTGTTTTGCGGTTAGTATTTATAAATTACTTTTAAAGATTTACTAGTGATGAAAATAAATGTTCATGTGAAGAAGACATATAAATATAATGTTTATTTGAAAAACACCATAAATTTAAAAAATTTCAGAGGAATTAACAACATATGGTTAAAACCATCGAAATGCATCAGGATTGGCATGTGACAGTGATATCCTGGAAGTTAGACAGATGTTATAGACTGAATCGTGAACGCCAAAGGTAAAATTACATTTTGACGCCTAAAGATAAAAATTATACTTATTCAATTAAAAATTGTAAATTTATTGTGATTAATATTTTTTAGTCTTACGCAAATAAAATAAAGCTTTTTTATTTTATATTTCTATAATCATTTCACCAGAAGCAATGGAAGAACACAACTGGTGCACGGATAATTACAGTGAGAGAATAAACAAAGTACAGGGGATGTCAAAAAAGGGTGATAAAAGGACTTGAAGGAAATTGCAATTGACATTGCACTTAAACTCTTGACGATTGTGGTATTCATAAAATCAAGCAAGCAAACGAAACAAATAGTTATTGCAAGAAAAGAAACTATTAAAATAGAACAGCCGGTTATTGAACTATGCCGTTGATAAAATGGTAGAATCTAGATGCCAAACTAGGAGCACGCGTAAATACCTGGGATAGGGGACGTAGTGAAAAATTCGTTACAGCAGTTGCCATGAAGATACTTGTAGAAAAGTCAGAAGGAAGCCATATCACTTCGGTAATAAAGTGTTATAAACTTTTGAGAATAAATGAATTTCTGTACAACTTTATATAACTGAAACAGAAAAATAATATTGCAAAAGAAAATCAGGTTAGAAGTTTTAAATTAATCAATGCTGATATTTGAACTCAAAAAATATTTCGAGAGTTAATAACTTTTAAAAATTATATTTAAAAGGCATGTAAGCTTTATGCGCATAGGGTTTTAGCTTCGCTTTATGAAGTCATTCCCAATTCTTAAGTGGTGTAATGTCCAAGATGCAAACCACTTAACAACATTAATAATGCAATACTTCGATTTCTCTTTGCATATTTTAGATAATTTTTCAGAACCAGGACTTTTCAGCAATTCTGAAATGAAAAGAAATATGAATACATGCAGACATTTCTTAAGATAAACCACTTCCCAAAATCAGTATGCTGATGTTTGGTTTTTAAAATACATATTTCGAAAAGTGATTTAGTCCGAAGACATTTACTAATCCTCATATACACCCTGAAACTTTCTCTGACTAAATGACATTTCAAGGTTAATATTCTGGTGTTTGCGCTTTGAAATTTCAGATTCTAAGATGTCATACATATTCATTAATAGTCTAGTAAAAAAGAAAAAAGAGAAAGATTATTATAATCAAGAATTAAAAAAGAAAAATGTTAAATATTGACTAATCTTATCTGGTTTAACAGATTTGAATTCCTGCATATAAGTAAAAATTGAATAATATTAATATTCCTGGGGACTTATATCCCTCTTCGAAAACAGAGTAAAATGAGAAGTAAATAAATTTCTATAGTCTGTGGCCTAATTATCGAACGACAATAGAGAAATATTCTCAGCGTGACCATGAATTGTCTTCAAAAATATTTCTAATGATTAATTCTCATAGTTTATGAAAATTCTCGGTTGAAAATATTTCATAAAATAATATTAAATCTGATAGGGAAGAATGGTAGCAAAATATGATAATTAGAAATAACAGTCCGACGTTATGGATTAAAAACAAGTCAAACTGTATTTTTCACTATGGATGGCAAACAGTAACATAAATTGAGAACATTGAATTAAAAACTGCATTTGGATGGGTTAATATTTTAAATTCACATAACGTTCACTCAGTATAGATTTACTATAAAACTCAATTTATTTCTGTGGATGTTGAAGAAATCTATGCAGATCTGATTATAAAAGCTTACTCTTGAACTAGGAGTCATGCTGAAGTTGGGAATTCATGTTGATTTTCAAATCAGCTGATGAGAATGCGAAAACGGATAAACTGAGTTGCGGGAGACGATTATCTTTTGAAATCAACGACAAAATAAAGAAAGTCATGCATATATATTTGGAATTTTACATAGCAAATATATTTTACAAGCAAGAATACAAATAAAGCAAGTTCATAAACCGTGAATATATTTTACTTTGCACTAGATTCACTGAAGATTTTGCAGAAATTATGCCTGTACAATCTCTATGGAAACATGAATTCCATTCAGATTCTTATTTAGGAATGTCTTCTGTAAACTCTCCAGCGATTCAATTGTTATGTACATCAAAATTAACCTATAATACTCTCAAGATGTATCACTATATTTGATTACAGTCGAACTCTCTTGGAGCTGATTCCTGCTGGAACAGTTTTATCTATTTCACAAACTTGCCTGAGTTAGAGTGATTAAATTTCAATATTTTCTAATACAGTTGATTTTCAAAGGTTAAAAGCAGAGAATTCATATTTTCTATTCTAGATTAAAAATGAATCATAGAGTAGAATAATGGATTTGCTTATCAAGAGATATTAATGCCTGGTTGAATGAAATACATTATGTTGACTAGTAGCATTATGATTAATATGCAAACATAAAAAATGATACTATATATACATAATTCTATATATATATATATATAAATATATGTGTGTGTGTGTGTGTGTGTGTGTGTGTGTGTTTGTGTGTGTGTGTGTGTGTATAGAACTATATGTATATACTGTGCAGTCAATAATTCTTGCAGATTATTTATAACGACATGCCGTCTAAAAGGCGGTGAAATATATATTAAGTTTCTTACATTAAGATATATGAAATAAAAAGTAAAGAAGTTCATTATAATAAAGAGGACATATATAAACATGTACGTAATATTTATTTGAATTAAAAAAAAACATGTTATATCACTACAAATGGATTCCCAAAAAAGTCTCTATTTTTCTAGTGATGTAGCAACATATTTGCTTTACAAATTGTAAATAAATATTATTCGATCTATTATGAAATTTTGAAATACTACTCGACAATATAACTATCACATAAATAAAAAGGGCTTGTTAAAGAGCAAACATGCAGTAATGTCTTTCATAACTTGTAGTAACTTTTGATATTTTGTAGTAAATTAATTGTCTCTAATGTCCCTAATGAACTGAGCCTAATCTCCCTTCGCTATTGTCTGTCTCTATTGCTTTACAGGAGGGTTATATATATATATATATATATATATATATATATATATATATCAAGTCAAGACACTGTTAGAGAGAAAACACTTGGCATGAACTTTTGTAACTGGTGCATGAATCATATAAATGATGTCCGAATAATTTATTTATTCAATAGCTTTCGGCTATACAATTTGGCATTATCAATTAAAAATTATATTTTATACTTGAGAGAATATATGAATTTTTATGTATCTAGGCGTATGGGAATGTTTTTATAATCAGTTGATTTTATGATAGTTATTATTTTATTGTTGCGCTTCTCTTTTTATTAATAATATTTCCATTTTTGTTAGCCATTTATAAATGTGGGTGATGAAATTATATTTGTAGTATCAACGAATATATTACGGATAATCATTCGTTGATTCTTATGTGTATTTTAATAAGACCTAATATACTTATTGTCAGACAGATTTAGTGTGAGTCTTCTAGTTGAAATTGTTGTAATATATCAACCGACCGGATGGGGATTCTAAAACCTAGCAGATGCAGGAATACAAAATGTTGGGAAGTGTACTGAGAGAGGATGGAAACCTCAAATCTGAGACCCGGACACGTAATGGCGTGTCCAAGAACGGATTTCAAAAATCTAATAAAAATGCCAATATCTCGCTGATAAGAAAGAAACGTTTACTGAACTGTTATGTGATATATCTCCTGCTATAGGAGAGAGGACTTACCATGGAACCGAAATATTAGAAGGAAATTCATACTTAGCATCAGGAACAAACAGTTGAGGTTTGAGGGCCAGTAATGAGAAAAGAGAGCTTGGAGAATGTAATTCCGACGGAACGGACATAAGTGAAAAGAAACAGGTGAAGGCAACGCGCCAGACATACTTGGTGGTTTTTATAAAAATATTTCTTAAGTATTTACGCTATGTCGGATTTAATTCTAATTTAACTTACTATAATTAATATAGACTTTAATAATACTTAAGATTGTTATTTTATTTTCATTAGCCAAAAAAATTATTAATGTCAGTGTTTAATTTTTTATGTTATTCTTTAATATTCCTCAGGTAAAATTTTAACGTAATTATTTTCATATTAACATTTTTCAACACCTACAAAATTTGAAAAGACCGGGCGAAAGCTTAAACCATTCTTTTCTATATATCTTTTTTATATTTTATTATTTTTCCGTTCTGTCTGCCAAGCTGACACACTTTGACCTTCCTCTTTCTCACTTTTTCCCTTTTTTTTCTCTTTTCATATCTTTCCTCTTCCTTTTTTCTTTCTTCCTCTCCATCTTTGTTCTTTTCGTTTTCTTCCCTCTACCCTTACGTTTTCTTTGCATATATATGTATATATATAAATATTTTTAAACATTTCACACAAAGCAAGGAATTCCACTGCCACTAGTGCGCAAGGGGTTACACAGAAGAAGTTGAAGAGAAAGAGAAGTGAGATATAGGAAATGTCAGACGGAGGGTGATAGACGGGTAAGGATACCGAGGATAAGGGTTGGGTTGATTGGAAGAGTGTTTGAGAGAATGGATGCGAGTTAGTGTGTTAGGATATCAAATTAGGATTAGGTTATATATAAAATGTTTTACCATAATGAATTATAACTGCCGATAATGATAGTGTTGATTTCACTCGATAAAAACCAAACTAGCTTGGAAGATTTGAATTTTTCTATGTAATAGACAATCACACACAAATATATATATACATGTATGTGTGTGTGTGTGTGTGTGTGTGTGTGTGTGTGTGTGTGTAAATATCATTTTTGAAGTTAAAACAAGAACTTCACACATATGGTAAATATAAGAGTTCTTCCACCATTTTCTCAGCGTAAACATCATCATATATGTGACAGAAAATGTTAGCTAAACAGATAGAAAATTTCGAAGTAATTTCACGTTTCGTTACATATAAGATTTGTATATTTTGATCCATTCTCTATAGAGTACAATTAGAAAGGAAAGACATTTTTCGTCACTCTATGTTTGTGACAACGCCAAACGAATAAGGATAAATACAAAAATAAAATGAAACACATGCAGACAAAAGTAAATAATAATAATAATAATAATAATAATAATAATAATAATAATAATAATAAAATTAATGGAGTTAGGAAGTATGGCTTGCAACATATTTGCTGCGCTTTTGTTTCCGTGCTCAATGGTTCAATATCGACGCCAGGGAAAGTGAGAACTTGAAAGAATGAGAATAATAAACACGCCGCATGAGACTGTAAACTTGATAATAAATTCCAGTCAAGTATGAAGTAAGACAATAAAGACAAGAGACATGCGTGGAAATGTCTACCTGCATGAAAGAAATAATACGCCGGTATGTATTAGGTTTTTAACATAATTTCGAGATCTCTTCGCAGAATGTTTGATAACTGATTGTGTTGCGTGTTCCGGACTTCGCATATTTCGGTGGATTAACCGGTAAAAAGAGTATTCTTTCAAATGAAAAGCACCGAGAAATTAGTTCTCTTTACATTCAGATAAATAACATTAACTCATATTTACTGTTTTCCACACATTTCTTAAGCCATTAAAAATTATTCGCAACCTTAGACATGAGGTATATTTGAAATGACCAGAAATAACACACTTCGTGAAAAAACAAGCGTTCAGTCCGTTGGAAAATATTAAACAGTTTACAATTTTATCTTCGTTTTATATTAAACACCTTCCTGAATAATGTCTTGCTTGTTTGAAATTAGTAAAATGCTGTTAAGCGAGACACATATATATATATATATATATATATATATATATATATATATATATATTCAAATGAATATAAACGAACAATGAGAAAGTTTGTCTTATATATGGTATATATATATATATATCTTCCAATGAATATAAACGAACAATAAGGAAGGTTGTCTTATATATGATATATATATACATACATATATCTATATCAAACGTATATATATATATATATATATATATATATATATATATATATATATATTTGCTCGTCGATTGCGTTGAATATGTTATCAGACTGCCATATATAAGTGTTGATTTCAATGTCTCTTATTTTTTTACATTCACTCTATTCCAGCCATTGAGCACTTTAACCGATAGATATATCATACACTAAAACAATATACTATCGTATATATATATATATATATATATATATATATATATATATATACAGAGAGAGAGAGAGAGAGAGAAAGAGAGTAAAATTTGTCGTCTACACAAAAATTAAAATAACAGTGACATATAAATTAACTAAAATTACACAAAAATATTTTGAGATGTTAAAGACTACATTTATTCAATATAATCTATATTTCCTGCAACCATGGCCTCCAGACTACTTCGGAAACTCATCTGGAGAGTCACATTATTTAAGTAAGTGAATTCTGTTTATTGTCCTTGCCTTTACTTCTTCTCCAGTGTTACAACGAGTTTTGATAATTTCTCGCCCATAGGCGCCTCGCACATAATAATAAACATAATTGCTGTTTGGAGAGTTAGGTGGTTCATTTTTAGAGGTGATGTCACCACAGAAAATAATTGACAGCTTTTTAAAAATTCGCTTGCATGTGTGACATTATGTACAGTCCTGCTACCAGATATGCAGGATATAAGATATGGACAAATTCAACATCGTGCCTAATCTATCTATCTATCTATCTATCTATCTATCTATCTATCTATCTATCTATCTATGTGCATATGTTCATATCCTTATTAATATACATATTAAATAATGTATAATTCAATTTAACACAGAAAAAAACAGAATAGTCTAAATTTAATGAAATGCAGATCATTTAGCCAAATAATTTTTACGCAATTTATGACCAGAAAAGAAATTATCTTTAAAAATGCATAACTGAAATTTGATATGAAAGACGCAATCATATTATATTATCCTTCGTCTTCAAATATATTTACATAAAAGTTTAATTGTGTCTAAATACACAATTATATACATACATATTAAACTGAGCATGTTCAGGATATTTAAACACCCGTTAACTTAAGGTGACGAACTATTTTACTTATATATATATATATATATATATATATATATATATATATGAATTTAGTGTATCGAGGCAGCAAACAATTTTCTAAACATACACTGTTAAATATGAGAGACAATGAAGGTATATTATGTTTAATCATGAGCCGTTCTAAACATCGTATTTTGGCTTTAATTTCAGTTGAATATAAAGACAAACATGTGAGCCGAAATCTTAGAAAGAACGTAATAAAATATTATCTAAATTTTGGAGAACTTTTGTCTTTATTTTCAACTGAAATTAAAGTCAAAATATGATGTTTAGAACGGCTCATGATTAAACATAATAGACATTCATTGCCTCTTATATTTAACAGTATATGTTTAGAATATATATATATATATATATATATATATATATATATATATATATATATATATGCATGTATTAATGCATTTCTGTTTATATAAAAATTCCACCCTGTTAAGTGATATAGCTGTAACCGGTCGGCGAAGGTTTTCAACACCGCTGCCAACATGTTATAATACAGTTTTATAAATCCAAAATAATTATTAAGCGACACTAAAAAATTTACCGTTTTACGACATCTTGTTTCTCTACCTCACCTACCCAATTAAATCCTTACCTTACCCTTCACTGCCGTTCTTTCTGTTAACCTAGTCTCCTGCTCTTTCAATTCCACGACCCCTTCTTTGACAGGCTATAATAAAATGTTGTTTTTAAATTTTATATAAAAATTCGTAACCCCAAAATATTATTAAATGGGCATGCCGCCCAAAACTACCAACGAACGCGGACGTTCTTCAAGGTTCTATCCTAGGTCCCACGCTCTTTCTTATGTACATTAATGATCTCCCCGACGCCATTAGATCCCAAGTAGGCATGCACGCCGATGACACCACAATCTACTCTGGCCTCGATCAAAAACCCGGTGTGGGCGACGAAGCGAACCTTGCTGCCGAGCTTGAAAAAGACCTCCAATCCGTAGTGGCCTGGTAGGAAATGGCTAGTAAATTTCAATGATTCTAAAACGAAGCTGTTACCAACTAACCACCATAGACAATCGCATCTACCTCCCATTAGCATGTAACAGGCTTGCCTCCCAGAGAGTAAAACACTATGCCTCCTTGGCCTTACATTTTCGGCGGTTCTCAAATGGAATGGTAATATTGAATCCATTGCCAAATCTGCCGCTATGAAAGTCGGCTCTCTGTGCAGGGCCCGGAAGTTTTTCCCGCCTGAACCTATCCTGCACATATACAAATCTACCATCCGCCCATGTATTGAATACTGCTGGCATATCTGGTCGGGTGCCCCTGCTACTCTCCTTGGGCTTCTTGACAAAATGCAAAGGAGAATCTGTAACGTGGTTGATACTGACTTGGCAGAACGGTTGCAACCAATCTCTCACCGGTGTAATGTGGCTTCCCTGTGCCCCTTCTACAAATACTTTCATGGCTTCTGCTCCGATGAACTTAGATCATTGGTGCCGCCTAAGCACAAATTTGCACGAGATACTAGATTAGCAACTAGGTCCCACCCTTTTACAGTTAAAGAGATAAGATATAACCGTAATTTCTACTCCAACAGCTTTTTTCATCGCCTCTTTAATTCCCTTCTACAAGTCTGCTTTCCCAACAGCTACAATCTCCAGGTGTTTAAATGTAGGGTCAATAGATACTTCCTATCACACTAACTTCCAATTATTCTCAGAACATTCCCATCTACCCAACACTCATTCTAAATATCCTTACCAGCCTATCACCCACCCTCTGACATTTCCTATATTTAACCATTCTCGGCATCCTTACCCGCCTATCACCCATCCTCTGACATTTCCTATATTTAACCATCCTTTCACCACTCTATGTATCCCCCTGCTCAGTAGTGGCAGTGAAATGACTTGCTCAGGTGAAATGCTTATAAAAAAAAAAATCACTTCTTGATAAGGTTCTAATAAGCAGTATCTAAACACAACAGCTCTCTTTTTGCACTCAACTATGTTATATTATATATATATATGTGGGCGAGACTTTATAGATGAATATCTATATTTATATTTTTATATCAATATAAATATTCCTATATAAAGTCTAGCCCACTCCTAAAAAATTACTACAGATACGAAATCAGCATCAGTTCTTTGAAGATCTAGAGCTGCTGCTTTCGGTTACAATGATGGCTACTGGAAAAACCGGGGTCTGTGCACAAGGCTATATACTATGCTACACATGCATGTAAAATGCTGCAATTGCTGTCAGAGATCCCCGCAACAAAATTCACCACTTTAACTTGCCCACTGAAATCACCAGACTAAAACCCCCACGATTAATATGCACGGGGTTAAGTTGAGCGAGAGACCAAACAAAACACATTATAAGGTCAAAGATGAGTTGAAGGCAAATATTATGGCAAGATTCAAAAAGTAAAATAAGGTAAACGTCCAGAAAAGGTGCAGTAGTTTCCGAAGGGGGAATCAATTAGTGAGGTGTGAAAGACGGATTGGAAAAAAATGGAATGGAAAAAAGTATTATCTGTGATTGGCATCAGTCAGACGACTAGTATCTCTTTGTAATGCCCTTTCTTTCTTTCATTGGTTAAGGCCAATGGTGATAATATTGAATAAATGTATTATATAGAATTTAAATATAACTGTGTAATTTTGTTAAATATATGTTAAAATGAGATATGCGGATTAATCTTGTGTATTTTTAAGGAAAATTCATACATGTCTCCATCTCTCTCTTTATATATATATATATATATTATTTTGTATAATAGATTGTTTGTGTCTTGTGTTCTATGCATTGAGTACTGTAGCATATATTCATCACCCATTAATATTTGTCTCATATTGAAATTGTATTTTGTTTGTCTATGATATCCTGATCTATATGTGCACGGATTGCACTGTGTTATGATAGGCGACATATCAATTTAACGAGAGTGTGTTGAGCATATACCGAAGAAAAATATGATGCCGTTCTTGGTTATTACTGTTTAAGAAGTAATCTCTCTGAAGACATTTGTAGACAACACTTTTTAAAACAGATGTACAGAATTTTGTGTTTCTGCTTTTTTGTATCAGATGCAATACTCAGTTAAATATTTAAATCTATCAAGTGTTGACTAATCACCAAGTATATGAAACTCACAAAAGCATTGAAATGAAAATCATGAAAAGTAAATTGAAATGAATACAAGTGATAATTACCATTAATGATATCATTTACTCTACAAAAGTCATACACGCAGATACTCACCTCTAAGGGATAGATACAGGTCAGATTATTTCATTCGTACCTGTGTTTTACATGCCTGCAGACTTGAAAGATACAATTTGAACTAATAGCATTTCTCTGAGTACATAACCGAGCAATGTCTGGATAAAACGATAAAGGACGACATTGTGATTGAACAGAAGATAGTTCGATGTTTTTACATGTATGTACGCGACATTAGGTTATTTTGCAATGAAGAATTATTGTTTAATTGAAAATTATCATATTTGCCTTTAAGTTACAGATTTGTCTGGCGATAAATCATTGAAGGTTATTTTATATATCGTGATATATTTTTTGAGCTTTATATTTCCAGAATTATTTGTAAATTTCAATTATATATGTATATATATATATATATATATATATATATATATATATATATAGATAATGTACCGATTGTAATAGATAGATAGATAGATAGATAGATAGATAGATAGATATGAACAGACAGAGATAGATAGATAGATAGATAGATAGATAGATAGATAGATAGATAGATAGAGCACTCATTCTACTTTCAGATGCATATGAATGAAAAATATAAAGGATTTAATGCATGTAATGACGTAACAGCTAAAATTTAAAAAATAATAGCTAATAATTTGTTAAAACGTAGTTACTGGCGATATGATACAGATCTTATTTAGAAAACGTCTGGGTTGTGAAAAAAGTGTATTTAGCAGATACTTAGGCGTAATTCATTGAAGATGCTCGAACGTTTGCCGTGTATGAATAAATTTTCAGACACAGTTTGTTGAAGGTATTATCAATCAGGTAAGGGAAAGAAGGTTTATTTATGTCAATTCTACACACACACACACACACACACACACACACACACACACACACACACACACACACACACACATATATATATATATATATATATATATATATATATAACTATAGGTTTAGCAGAAACATATCGTTTCCATCACTAATGATCAATCCAAACAGCAATATGTTAACTCGATATTTCATCCAACTGTTTTCGAATTCTCTTCACTAAATGGAAAATCCTGAAACAAGTAAGAATAGCTAAATGAATAAAGCAACCATGTTACTTTTGTCTTTAAGAAAAGGTTGGAATCTTTAAATATATGAATAGCAACAAACTTTTAAACCAGAGACATGAAACCACAGTGACCTCCAAACACATTGAAGAACTAAGCTTACAATGCTGCTAAAAATACTAAAAAAGCCAAAGCTAGGGCCCCTTAGAGACGATAAACCTTCATAGTACTAACAACACTCTTACATTAAATTTTACCTATTACACACCACAAACAGTGATCTAATTTAAAAGAAATTTTATAGAACAAATCGATTTCCTAAATTCAAACTTAAATATACAAAATTAGATCAATTATATAAACTGTGCTTAAATATAAAAATATTCTGTAGTTATACAAATAAACATTAAAATAGATTCAATCACATGTCTCCCCAACGTTTACACTTCCCTACTCTGCTCCTCTAAGAAATCCAAAGAATAAAGTCTATGCATGGGACCATAAATAATACATCCCATCTTCTAATGTTAAATCTGTCTACAAACATCTCCGACACTCATTATTCAACTATATTCACTACCAGCCACACTTTCTTCAAATTTCTAACGGACAATTTACAAGACTTATTCCCTTATCGCTAAATCCCACCAACATCCCACACAAACCTCGCCCAATAGAAGAAAAGCGGCTTTCAATTCCTTTCCACACCACCTGATGAGAAATTGTAATTTCAATGTCAAAACAAAATGTACAGTTTGTAGAGGATATATAAACAATTGTACATGTTCTAAAATATAGTTAATAATAAATATTCACAGCTCTATGTTATATATCAAGCACTCTTTTAAATTAATGTTTTGTACGTTGTAAAATTTTTCTTATTATCTTATTCTTTCGGATATATATATATATATATATATATATATATATATATATATATATATATGTTTAAAATGTTTCTTTATTTTAACCGTTTTTAATTATCTACGCAAATCCAATATTAATGACTTTTGTTTTACGTACTTCATACCAAACATGATGTAAAGTGTTTAGCTTGGTTCATTCTTTTTAACTATGTCTAATGTATATATGTGGGATGTGCGTTGTGGTGCATTGGATATTGACACGGAACGAGGAATCGGGGAGCCGAGTTCAAATTCCAGCTGAGTTCATTGCTTCCACTTATGCGCAAATACCCTTGGGAAAGGTATTAATCCGTCTATTCCTTCCAGTTATGGGTTAAATAGCAGGACAGATTGGATTCTATAACCTTGGTCGGCAACCAGTCTACCGCAGAAAGCAATGGCAACCTACTGCGGGATAATCTTCTGCCCAGTCAGTCATGTCTATTTCGAGACATGATTGCCCAAGCGTATATCACGTATGGCACTTAACTGACTGAATGTATATATAGTGAAGCCAAATATTTCTAATATGCTATAAAGTCCCCCACTTGCACATCCAGATAGAAAAGTTTTGGTCACGCTTAATATTCAACAAAAATGTCGCATAATAAGGTTCATCACTTCATATTTAAAATATATTTAATCTACCCAAATATATTTACATAATTATATAAAATAAGGTATGTTAAGGAAAATATTATTTCTCAAAATAAATTCAATTTCTCATCAACTACCTAGAAAAGTGGAGGAGATACCATTGACTAAGAATAAACATTCACAATGTAAATGGACAAATTCAATTTAATTTATTTATTGTTATGATTGTTCTATATTTCGATATCGAGCAGTGTAATTACAAAGACCGCTCGCTTTATCAGCTCCATTTTGCAAAAATTACCATTTTCGATTCAATGTTGATATTTAACAAAAATAGTGAAAAAGTTTTTCATGACAAAAGTTTTCGCATTCAACAAATATAATAATACATAATTATCGTTGTTTCGTCTTCGCTTCCAACTAACAAAAGACCGCTGATGATAGACACGGTCGCCAAACGAAACAGGCAATTTCCACCAGATCGGGTCCTGGATAAGGTCACGCAGTTAGATGAAACTCCGGTTACAGTGCGATGTCTTTGATTTTCTATTCTTTCTCTGCCTTGAAGATTTAATGTGTACTGGTCGAGTGGAGACTATTAATCATTCACATTGAACATTTCAATTTTGACAAGAATATGAAGATATTCCTAGAAAAATAATATATGTAAAGCGATTGTAGTTTTATTCTGCTAATAAAAAATGAACTAAAGTTAGTTTTGTCGTAAAGAGAAAATTGCTACAAACATTAACCGTAATCGCAATCATATTATTACCATGTCTCGTAAGATGATGACTTTCATGTGGATGCCATTCATATTCCCAGACCAGTTCAGAAATATATAACATCTCAACTGCATAAAATCTTTTTCTACGATCAATATTTAAGAATAAATTTGAGAAGTTAAGCTTATTGGGCATAGTAATAACGACAACTCTTCCAAACTTCTAGAATGGTGTTAAACAATAAAACTTAGAATTGTATTAGAAAACAGAAACATTATCACTTGAGCACTTCCAACTAGAGAAACAGCAAAAATAGATAGAGCATCTAAATAAAAAAGAAAGGAAATACATGAACAATAAGTGAAATTTCTACACTACATCAAATAAAAGATCGAGAAGAATCTTCCATCAATACTTGAAGGTGAGAAAAAATCTACAGCAATTGTTAGACCTATTTCCCTCAGTGGTTTTGAAAGAAATATTGTATTTATTTCAACCTGAATTAGTACTGGTTACCCTATTAATGAAAGAAAATGTTTTCCTGATAATGAAACAGCCAATATTTTTATAACCATTATACCTGAATTAGATGATTGTCGTACTCTATACATACATAGGCGGTCATGTCCCTTTTTCAGACATGAATAACTAGGCAGAGGACTTCCTGCAGTAGGTCTCCATTACTTTCTGAGGTAGACCGGTTGCCAATCCACGCTATAAAACCGAAACTTTCGAGCCTATATCTATTACATCACATGCCACATGTACTACAGATTCCTTAAATCCATGTCCGATGGTAAGGCCTAATTCATAAAAAAAGTAATATAAAATACCTGAATGCATGGCAAGTTGAAGTATTTTTGGCTGTGTGATCCTCATCATCGTCGTAGTCATCTTCTTCTTCATCATGAGCTTCGTGAGCGTCTCCGGTGTTCACGTTTCCACGCTGCTGGGGATCTTAAAAGCTTCCATTACTTATCTAGTTTACGTGCTAATATCTGAATCTCTGAGAATGTTCTTCCTGTTCAATTAGTGACATTATTAGCGAATTGTTCATTTGACTAATTTTATTTTTTCTTTGACCTAATTTAGAAAGTTCTAGTATGGTTTTAAAAAGTTATTATCTTCTATGATATGTAAAGGCGCCAATCTCTCAAGGGAAACCAACCTTTTGGAAGAATTTCGTTGTTCTTTTGGCGATAGTCTCTTATTATCTCACATCTTGGTCATCTGCCATGACAAGCTAAGTTTAAGAAACAAACTCGCATCTTTCTAACTATCTATCTTTCTATCTATCCGTTGATCTATTTGTCGATAGATAGATATTTCTGTAGAGAAATATGAAAAAAAAGCTTAAATAATTTATGTTTAAGAAGAGACTTACACAGAGGATGGGGCAGAAATAAGTTTACATATACTTTCGAGATTTTACCTCCTAAATAATGGTCAGAAATTGAAAGCAATGTTGTCTTCATCTTGCTAATGTGTTGCCATTATAGAAGAGGTATTTCTAGGAGGTATATGTGGGAGGCATTTTGTCGCATATATAAAAACGCCTGTTCTTTGGAATAAACTATGTAGATTAACTTTAAACCTAGAATACAGAATTAGAAGTAATGAAAAATAATAAAATGCACTAGATTTAATGACAAGTAAGACAGTAGAATGAAGACGAAGAAATAAACACATTCATAAGAAAAATATTAAAATAAAAATGCGCAAATATATATAAGATTATGGAACTGAAATATTTTTTTTCTTGCTTTGAAGCTTTTGATGTGGATTTTGTGTTATATCAGGAGATAAGTGACCCTGAAACCTTATGGAGACAGACAACCTGAAAATTCCGACTGTGAAAGTTAAAGAGCAGAATATGAATTTTGATAAATCTTGATGACTTTGTGTGAGTTCAAATGTTTTCAGCAGGAAAACGGTATTCACGATAACTCATCAAACTTAACCATCTTCAAAGACAGCGAGAAGATGTGGAAAACGAGGCGAAAATCTATTGATAGTCAAATATTGGCAAACGTCAATAAGCTGTTATATAAAACATTAAAGCAGCAAACACTGCACCGATCAATATTTTTAGTTAAGTCATCGAACAATGGAAACTCATTTCTTATGAAAGCCTGGAGGTAACTGATGTTTATAGAAGAGATTGTGATGAAAAGTTCTTGACATGACCAAAAAGGTTATTAGAAAAGGAAAGGATTTTGATATTTAGTCACTTTGCCAGATTTTGGGTTTTGAATCAGATGAAGAACTGAAAGATTCTCCATCGTAGAAATAGCAGTCACAGACGTCAAATAGTGATTTCAAATATAGAATAAATGTATAACCTTGTGCAAATTAATTGAAACCAAACGAATGTCTACCTCGTATCTTTGACATTTACTCTGATCATTTATATGTCGTCTCTTGACGATGTTTTTCTTTTCCGACCGTATTTACATTTACGATTTTTAATGATGAATCCAGTTTGTTTCTTTACCTTGATGACACGAGTGATAGTTGAAATGCTGACACCAATAATATCCGTGATATCTCTCTAATGCTTGCCAATGTGTTTGTGCAGCGTTACAATTGTTTTACGCTTTTTGAAAGTGATATAAATCGCAAACAATAGACATATGACAACTAATCGACAATCGAGATAATAGTGTCTTTGCGTGATAAAAATCTGATACACTCACTCACAACGCAATATTTTTTAATGCCAAGGAAAATTTTATCATATACACGGAAAATATAAATCTTTCTGCTCACCACTAGAAATGATCTAATCTGAAGAAAAAATAGTAATTGATTACATCATGACAATCCACTTGATCTAAAGCCGTACGGTGGAAAGAAACAAAAGTAAAGTAGTTGTTTAGATTAATTTGTACAAGGTCGTACGTTCGCTATCAATAAATAAAGTAATAATATTAGAGCAGTCGGAGAAAAGGCTAAACAAGAAAACAGAATGTATCATCTGCAAAAAAGGTCCCCAAAATGCCAAAGGTACGTTGAAGACACTAAAATCAAACAGTTACAAAAATGTAAATAGCTTGGAAGCATTTTAACAAAATATGAAAAGTGACACACTGCGATCTAAAGAGGATTTGGCATGGCCAAAACGCATTTCAAAGGCTGAGCATATTATTGAATGAGAGAAAGATTGAAAAGATTACTGAATTGCTTGCGATATCTGTCCACCTATATGGCATAGAATGCTGGACGATCTACTCAAGTTTGAAGGAGAGTTTCGAAGCAGCAGAAATGTGGGTCTACAGAAGACGACTGAGGATACCATATGGACAGAACATGTGATCTACGACAAAGATGAGCGGCGGATGCAAACGAAAAGGAAACTCATACCATATATCAAGGATAGACAACCGATGTTTGCGGGACACGTAATGAGAAAGGAAGGCTTCGAGAACCTGAGGCTCAACGAGCTAGTAGAAGGTAGAGAAGGCATGGGTGAAGCAGCGCGAGACCAACTTGATGCGTTTGAGCTAATGGATGGCGGAAAGGAGTTTGTGTTTTATACCAATGTGAAAAATATTAAAATCAAAAAGATATACAAGTGCAAATCCATGCTCAGTCCTGAAAGGACACGATACATAAAGAAGATGAAGAAAATGAAGAAGAAGGAAGTAAAATATATTTCAATGTATTTTTAAGTGAAATATTAGAACACTTTGTTCTATTCTTTTGAAATAAATTGGGGTATCTTTGACCGTTTTGATGAGAAATTATTACCTACATAATAGTAGTATCTTAGCACAAATGCGGTAAATAGTTAACTTAATAATTATATGTTTATGTAAACAAAAACTAGGAGGGAATTAGAAAGAGACAGAAGCATTCATATGCATTCAGTGATAATGCAATGTATTGGCTGTAAGAGAATGCTAGGAAATTGGATATATACATGCATTAGCACAAACGTTTGGCTTATTAATTAAATTCTTTACTTAATAATCCAACAAAATATCTAGCTAATCCAATAGGCACTGGTTTGGTTTCTACGCTTTATAAATCTTTTGCTGTTTATTTAAATCGAGAAATATTTTGAGATTGTAAGGATTTGGTGCATGATAATAATGATTAAGACATATAAATCCGATTACTTAGTCTTTAACTGGAAGGAAATAATTTGCATTCATAGCTTAACTAAGGGTATTTGCGTGTAAATTAATATAACGAAATTGAAACAGGGCTCTTCAATTTCCATTTCACTACCCACACTTCCGATCTTACAGCAAGTGCTCAACTAGCTAAATATTGACCAGGATCAATAAATTGCTTAAATTCAGCCATTGCAAAATCTAAGTGTATGATATTTGTGACGAGTCTATATAAAATTATATCCGTCAGCCAGTAAAGTGCCATACGTGATAAACGCTTAGGCGATCATGTCTCAAAAGAGACATGACTGACTGGGCAGAATCCTGCAGCAGGTTGCTATTACTTTCTACGGCTGACTGGTTACCAGCCAAGGCTGTAGAACCTAATATGTCTCACTATTTAACCCATAACTTGAGGGAAGAAACGGATTAATACATTTCCCAAGTGAAACTCCGCGTAAGTGAATGCAAGGAATTCAACTGTAATTCGAACTCGGCTCCCCAATTTCTCGTTTCCCGCTGATAACCACTGCACCATAACGCAAAAATGATATACATGCCTAAATCTCTCTAACCAGCTATCCGTATCATCTGTTGCATCAAATGGTGTTTATAATACGTGGGAGCGCAGCGAAATAATTGCTCCATATGCCTGCTCAAAATATGAGTCAAACGAATGAATTGAAAATTGGTAATTACTATGGCAGTATGTTAAATGATTTGTTTATACCGTTCCAGAAAAGTATCAATATATTTGCGATTTAATCCAAGCGAAAAATAAAACTAGATTACACCGTCCAGCATTTTGTGACAAATGTACGTACATCACGTTGAATTCTTCTGGTCAATTAATTTTCATTGCCATGATTATTCAAAGATGCATTTGTCCGTGTAGTAGTACAGGAACAGAAAATTGACGCAAAACATTGATCCGGTATTATTTTCCATAACGTTTTCTGAAATCCTTTTTCCTAGATGCGACACGATAAAAGATACTTAATGAAATAAACCATTCGACTAATTACACATGGAAAAAGGAAAAAAAATAAGCTTGTATAACAACCCTACATGAACTTAAACTTTATAATGTTCTACAAATATTTTCCATGGCAACTACACGAATGAACTTTTTTCCTCGTTACGCGAATGTATGCAATAAAGTGTGCTACTAGATTGGCAATTAGGTCTCTCTGCATTACTGTTGAACTAGTTAGATACAACCACCATTTACAATCTAACATTTGTTTCTCTCGCGCTTTCCTTCAATGCATGGAACTCGATTCCAATTTTTCCTTCACTCATATTCACCATTTCTTCCAAATCAAATATAAATTCAGTGTATTCTTGATGTATGTACCTTTTTGACATCTAGTCAATCCTCCGTATTTTTAGTCATTTACTTTTTTATTCTCATTCACCATCACTCCATATAATCTAGCACTATGATTTCTAGTGATATTGTTGTCTTGCTTCAGTTGGAACGATTATAAGAATAGAAACAATTTCATTATTCCTTTATTGTTACTATTTTTATACTTATTACCTTTGTTGCTGTTGTCGTCGTTTTTGTTGTTGTTCTCGATGACGGGCTCTCACGGTATAAAAAAGATGATAGTTGGTAATTACTATAGGAATTTGTGGAATGATTTGTTCATACTGTTCCACAAAAGTATCAAAATAATTGCAATTTAATCCAAAAGCGAGAAATAAATTTGAAATATCCCTTAAAATTAATATAATAAAATAATCCAATAGCAGTTTCTTTTCAACAGTATCCAGAACATTTTGAACGAATAAACTTCTGGTTGGTCACAAAACCTTTCCTAATTTCAAATTCTTTCAGAGAGTTTCCTTTGCTCTATGAAAGCTGGTACAACTACTACCATCATATTTATCTTCGCGGTTACTTATTCCTCTGACAAGTTTGCGATATTCCTTATCATTTCTCATTCTTTCATATATATAGTCATCCGCAGACAGATCTGTTTGCTGTATCACAGCTCATGAGTACGGTTAGACATCCGATTGCTTTTAACCATGGATTGAAACCCGACCTAATTGGCGTCAGTCGGCAATTCTATCTCAGAGCTATGGGCGCTCGGTAGAAGGAGGCAGACTTTTAGCATATGATGTAGTATATGCCAGTAGGCAGAGTGTTATAATTCATTACTGAATGAGCGATGCAAAGATGCTCGTGTAGCTAATGTTTTAGCAAAGTTTACCATTCTTCCAGAGTGCTCAATCAGGGTGTGAGAGCGTATACCTATATATATGTGTGTGTGTGTGTGTGTGTGTGTGTCCTTCATTTGTAAACGAGTTATTACGTGAGCTATGTTTCTATGTAGTGTCTTAAGGCGATTTGCAATAACTGATTTTACCGTTTACGGCTTTTTTTTAAAGAACGCTCACGTAACGGTGATTTTTCTGAACACCTACGTAACGGGAAATTTTTGAACGCAATTTTAAAAAAAAATTAAGAAATTATAACGTTTAATCCATTCTGATTTCTCTTTCAAAAACTGATTTTTGTTTTGTAATAGTATAATTGCTAACATTTTTTTCTTGCTCAGGCTACATATTTTGCCATTCTTGTAAGGCTTGGCTGTTGTCACTATACTCCACGTTATGCCAGGGTCTTTTCTAAATGTTAATTTCAATTTCCACACGGGGGTACTAAGTAATTAAACAATCAATCAATCAATCAATCAATCAATATATATATATATATATATATATATATATATATATTTTATTTTCACGAGAGACGAAAAATCACTATCTCGTTCATTTATCTGTTGCTCGATATTGTTTTATATACTATAAAATTTCTAGAGTTGGATATAATGCCATAATTCTGAATACTTTTAGATGTAAATTTAGTCGCCTTAATAGCCATCACGTGATGATGTTTTGCCACTAATTTAAAAAAAAATCATTCGATTGCTTACTTGTTTTTACTCCTACAAAATCCAGTCTTGCAATATTTCAACCATTTTTTAGCCCACATTTTCGGAGTATTTTAGGTGGATCCTTTTTTGAGATAATTTCCGAATATTTACTGAGACTGTTTGGTCCGTCTCCTAATATAGATGACACAGATACAAAAACTTAAGACACACACAGTGGAAAATAAATATCGGCAAAATAGAGAGAAAGAAATGAGGTTTTGGATGCTTTTCTAACCTGCATTGACCTTCTCATAAAAAATGTTACTATGCTCTTGCACAGATATCGCTAGTTTCATAGCAATTATTCAGACGAGCTAAATTCCTTCTTCACAATAGGTACGACGTTTCACGTATACGTGGTCGACTCATCCTCATCCTTAATATCGCCTTTGCAAAAAAAGAAGTTAACTTTAACTTCTTCACAATATTTTTAAAACGTGGAACTAATTTCCAAAATGATAATGCCCTGATCAATACTAATTGAGCCACATCCAATATACACCCAAATTAAGTGCAAATTAAATGAATCAAAACGAATAAAATCTTACTTGGCTCATTCACACTTTCCTTGATCACGTATATGTCGTCTCTTAGTGGTGTATTTCTATTCCTAACCTATTTACTTTTACTAATGGATCCAGTTTGTTTATTCGCCTTGATGACACGACTGACAGTTGAATAGCTGACACTAACATTATCCGCAAACTTTCTGTATAGCTTTCCAGTGTTTGCGTTTGAGTTTTGTTTAACGGGATATTAACTTCTGTGGTTTATTTAATTCCAAAACTGTTGGGATTTAATGTATTTTGAAAAATATTCGGTTATTGTGGAAAGAATGATTTACTCATATTTTGATGATGTTTTTTTGTAGAAGAATGAATATATCATCTACTTTTGTATTCAAAAATGTATTGCTAGTTATAATTTTCTTCTTCAAAAAGGTATCATGTTAATATATTTTCCTTCAAGTATATATATATTTTTGTATTAAAATTTTTTATGTATATATTTGTATAAAAGTCTATTTTCATACCTTCATAAGGTTTTCACCACTGTCTGAGGGTTAACTATTTGCCTATATCTGGGACCCTAACAGATGCTAACGCTATGGGTCAATGTGGACCTGGGAGCAACAGCAATTAAACGGTTGTCCCATGCTCTTCACAACATCCTAATTATTGTCCTGGCTGACAGATGCAATTTACCGTGATACCAAGGACCGCATGCCAGTGTGTTCGTGCAGTATTGCATTTTTCGTATCCTTCCTTAGAGAAAAAAATGGCAGTCGGAAAAAAATCATGGCAGACAATGGTAAGAGAAAAAATCATCGACAATCGAAACAATAGTGTCTGGGCGTGATAAAAATCTGAGGCCATCTGGAACGACGCAATACTGTTCAAGGCCAAATAAATTTCACCATACACTCCGAAAATAGATTAATATTAATACTCACCATTCAGATTACCTAATCTGATAAAGAAAATAGAAATCGATTACACCCTGTAACTCCAGTGGGTCTAAAGCTGACCATATTTTGGAAAAAAAAAAAACAGCTGTTTCGATCAATTTATACAACAATATAGAATCATCATTATAATTCTTGATACTATGTACCTTGCTGCTTAGTCTATTTATACGCTTACAGAAACATAATTACACATCACTGGATATTGACTAGAACTTGGGTAATATTATATGCGAACAATACTATAAACAATTATAATTAGATAATCACTAAGATGCTTAAAAAATCATGAAGAAGGACCATTACTATACTTTTCTAGAAATAACAAAAAATTGTAATTCTAAAAATGATTAATAATAGTTTGTGAGATAGCTTACTCATTATTATTATTATTATTATGTTGTCATTTTTCATCATATTTCGATTTCTGCTTTGGTCTCACTACCAACCAAGTCTGCGGGGAGACCTAAGGCAGGTAGTGGCATGTTGTTATGGCTCCATTTCATGTTTTTCTATCTTCCCTATCATCCCCAGCATTACATAGATAAAGTTTTCCTTAGTGTGTGGGCTGTACTTAATAAGACAATTTTTTGTATATCTCTTAAGCTGGGGTTTCCAGGGATTCTTTCAATGTGTTGTTTTGTTCCATTTTTTATCATTCCAAGTGCACCTACTATCACTGGCACAACTCTTGTTTTCATTTTCCACATTTTTTCTATTTCAATTTCCAGGTCTTTATATTTTGACAGTTTTTCAAATTCCTTGATTGCTATGTTACAATCCGCTGGACAAGCCATATCAATTAATTATTATTATTATTATTATTATTATTATTATTATTATTATTATTATGAATCGTTTTCTGCTACCAAGTCTGCAGGAAGACGTAAGGTAGGTCGTGGTGTGTTGTTATGTGCCATTTCATGTTTTTCATATCTCTCAAATATGCCTAAGGTTACATAGACAAGGTTCTCCTTAGTGTGTGGGTTGTACTTAAGAAGAAAATTTATGTATATCTCTTACAATTGGGGTTTCCAAGGATTCTTTCAATGTGTTGTTTTGTTCCATTTTTTATCATTCCAAATGCGCCTACTATGATTGTTACGATACTTATTTTCAATTACAACATTTTTTGTATTTCAATTTCCAGGTCTTTATATTTTGACAGTTTTTCGAATTCTTTGGTTGCTATGTTACAATCCGCTATACAAGCCATATCAATTAGTAAGTACGTTTTTTCATTTTTGGTTTTTAACAATAATGTATAGCCTATTTCCGTATTTCCATCTTTTTCCGTAACCGGTGCTGGGTGATGTTCATGACAGTCTTTGTTTACATATTATTATTATTATTATTATTATTATTATTATTATTATTATTCATATTTCGATTTCTGCTATGGTCGCAGTAACAACCAAGGCTGCGGAAAGACCTAAGGCAGGTCGTGGCGTGTTGTTCTGACTCCAGTTCATGTTTTCTCTATCTCCCCTATCATCCCAGGCGTTACATAGACAAAGTTCTCCTTAGTGTGTGGGTTCTACTTAATAAGATATTTTTTATAATTCTTAAGGTGGAGTTTCCAGGGATTCTTTCAATGTGTTGTTTTATTTCATTTTTTATCGTTCCAAGTGCACCTACATTCACAGGCACAACTCTTGTTTTCAGTTTCCACATTTTTTTCTATTTCAATTTCCAGATCTTTATAAGTTGACAGTTTTTTCAAATTCCTTGGTTGCTATATTACAATCCGCTTGACAAGCCATATCAATTAATAAGCAAGTTTTTTCTTTCTGGTTTTTCAGCAATAATGCCAGGCCTATTTGTTTCAATTTTTCTGTCTGTGTAGATGGTGTAATCCCATAAAATAGTGACATCTTCTATTTCTGTAACCGGTGCTCGGTGATGTTTATACTAGTATTTATTTACAGATTTTCCATAGTGTTTGCACATTGTTCAATGTAAATATTGCCCACACTATCGTGAAGATTTTATATTCATTAGGGGTAAGTACAGAACAGCCTGAGATTAGATGGTCTATTGTTTGTTGGTGTTTATCACAAAACCTGCATTTTGGATCCATATTATTATGTATAATATTTGCCTGAAAGTTTCTAGTGAAAAGACATTGGTCTTGCGCTGCATGAATAAAGCCTTCAGTCTCAGACTTTAACCCAGATGCAAGTAACCATCGATGAGTATTAACTTTGTCCACATTGGATTTATTGGCACGTTCTGGATATTGGGCATGCAGAGGTTTGTCTTGCCAGCGTTGTTTCATCTGTTCAAGAGCTTTATCTTTGGCTTTCATTTTCATATTTTTGCCGCAATATTTGGTTCTTGGATTCTGTTTTGCTTTTCTCCAGAATCTATTATTATTATTATTGTTGTTGTTATTATTATTAGTATTATTTCAGTTTTGACATATGTAACATGATACAATATTGTTTTACGGATTTACCAGGTACATGCATCACAGGCAAATATGGTGTCAGGTTTTCATCAAATTAGCGAATACCTTTGAATTTGGACACCAGTTAGTAATACCTTTAATCGGGTAATCTACTTTAACCACGTTTCCAACTGAGGGTGTTCGTAATTATCAATATGTCACTACCAAGTCACCATGGCTTTCTAATTATCCAACATTTAAAGAAAAACTTGAAAAAAATCTCGACAAACAACCATCTACAAACAAGCCCCACTACTCATATTAATGAGAGGGTTTTAAATTCTAAGGTCATTCTCAATTTTCTTTTCTCAATGTCAGGCAATAGATAATCCAATTTGTAATACTAAACTCAATATAGACTGTAACCCAACCCAAAGCATGTATTTGTGAAATTTAGTTTTAAGTTCTAGGTAAATTATTTAACATATATATTCCTAGCAGTTTCTTGTTTATGAATTTGCATAATTATATTTATTTGTATTCGTTTGTAAAGTGATTTCTTTTAATACCCAAAATATATATTCTTCGGTTTCTGAAATCAGAAAATCATACATAATTTAGTTTACGAAAAGATATATAACTGCTGATTTTTGATAAAATATAAAGAATCTGCGTTATTGTTCTTGACTAAAAATCACGTATCATTCTCTTTCCTGTCTCCATAAAAAAGTTTCCCAGTGACTTTTCTATAAATACTTTCATGGTAATTGTTCTGATGAACTTACTGCTATGTTATCAAGAATTTATGACTTTAAGCGCAGTATTATATTAGAGAGAAAGTGTCATCATTTTACAGTTCTAGTTGCCAGCAGTAACTGTAAATTCTATGCGAAAATTTTCGTTTATTGAACGTTCTTGTAGAAAATTGTTTCCGGCTTTTAAATGCCCAGTCATTTTTGATCTTTGAAAATGTGAATGCAATGTCAGTCGTTATCTTCCATCTTCTTAATTCTTGATATTTTTCTAGTCGTTTCTCCTTAATATTAGTTTTTTTTTTCTCGTATTATTTAACAGCTATTGGCACTTTGAATTCTGGTGCCTTTAGTGCTTTGCGGGAAGCAAAATCATAAAAAAAATCAGCTTTTGTTAATCGTTTCACGCAAGCAAGGCGTTACCGCCAATAGTGCGTATAGAAGTACACAAGAGTAAAAGTTTGGCAGGCGGAGTGTGAAGAGAAAGAACCAGTTACAGTGGGTGTCAGATAAAGGGCTAGAGAAGGATGGGACCACAGGTGTAAAGACAGTAGCGAAGGTAGAGAGAAAGGAAAATAACAAAATACACGTGGTTATGTAGAAAGGACGAGGGAAGGACTAGAGTCAACTGGATAGGAGATCAGATTAGACATTATATTTAAATTCGTAGAGGTTGTAACCGCCAAGAAAGCAAATATACTGAATGGAGTTCCACAGCGGTGAATGCGAGAAAAGAAGCTGAAGGAGAAGAATTGTCATTTGCATTTGGCAGGCTTAACTGTAAAAGTGTGGGACCTTGTTGCTACTATGGATGCTCGAGTAAATACTTGTGGAGGGGGCAACAGTGACATAATTTCGTCGGAGCAGAATCCATGAAAATACTTGTAGAAGAAACAGACAGAAGCCATATCCCGCCGGTGAGAAAGTGGCTGCTGTCGAGCTGCCAGCTATAGACAAATCACATTACAGATTCTCCTTTAGATCATGTCGAGAACCCTGAGATGAACAGAGGCGCTTGGCCAAATATGACAACAGTATTCTATGCACTGTAGGATGGTTGATTTGCAAATGTGCAAGATGGATTCAGGCGAAAAAAAACTTCCTGGCCTGACACAGTGACACAATCTTCCTAGCAGTGGATTTAGCTATTAATTCAATGTAATGATTCTACTTGAGATCGGAAGATAGGGTGAGGCCGAGAAAGCACAGTATATTGCTTTCAGGGAGACTGGGTTGATCCATGCTTATAGGGGGCAGGAGAGACTTCATACCCAAGTCAACCAAAGAGTGTAGGGCCTTTCGATATCAGCAGCGAGGTTATCTTAGTTCGCCTCGACAGATTCCTTTGTGATGCGGGAGTAAATGCTGTTGACATCTGCGTAGAAGTTTACTTGAGATTTGATCACGACAGGGTGATGATTTATGACGGTCAAAAAGAGCGTCGGGCCTAGGATAGAGTACTGAAGGACACCGGCATTCGTGAGGTAGGATGTGAGGCATGCCTCTCCAAGACGACATTCATCATGCGGTTAGATACATAAGATTGAACCAGATCAAGCAAGCGTCGAGTGATACCATAACCCTGTAGCTTGCGCAGAATGCCATCGTGGAAAACACTATCAAAAAATTTAGAGATATCCAGAGGAGCAGCTCGAGCTTTGCTGGACTTATCGAGATGGCCTAGTATGGTCTGTGATGGTCGTTTGTACATCGACTGTAGTCCTGGCAAAGCGGAGGTCGTACTGTTTGTCATAAATTAGTTTATGGGCAGTAAAATGCTGATTATTTCTGCATTTTAATAGCTTCAAACACTTTTCGGAAAGTTTTTTACGCTTATAGGACGACAATGGGATGGGTCTAAGGATTCCCCTGAGTTTTTAAATACAGGATCCACAGATGAGGCCTTCGAGTAAGCAGGAAAACCGGAAGCAGAAAGGCAATAGTTATCGATTTTATAGAGGACGCATAAGAGTTCATGGGCACATTTCTTCAGGACAATGACCGGAATACCATCATTCCCGCTCGCCTTATGGGGTCAAGTTTTAATATTTTCACAAATACCAGCGACAGGCTTATGTGATCCTCTTTTAGTTGAGCCTCATTTTTAAGAGAGACGGATAGTCCAGACGTATCAAATACGGAATTTGTGAGAATCTGCGAGCAAAGATCTCGGCCTTGTCCACAGATGCCGTGAGGACCTCGAATTACTGAGTAAGCGATAGAGGATTTACTGTTGTTCAGCTCACACTTATAGAGCCGTTAATAATCTTTCCAACCAAACTTACTGGCAGCTATGGGCTAAATCATTCTCTCAGCAAACAATTGCTTGGTGTTGTTCAGAATCCTCTTACACCCATTAGGAGCAGAGGTAGACGCATGGCTCCGAAATAGTCGGAAGTAGTGGTTCTTTTGAATGAGGTATGGAACGGAACAGCTTTATCGGTATGAAGGCATCAATGCCAGTTTTCACCCACCAAGAGACCACAGAGGCGCAGACTTGAACTGAGAATCTAAACATTTTTCCCAAGGGACGTCGCATATGAAATCGCGAAACGCATTCCAGTCTGGTAACAGGCTTCTGGGGGGAGTGAGAGTGATGAGAGATATTAAGAGAAACGACAGCATGATCGGAATTACCGAGAGAGCAAAGCTGCGAGACTTGGCAGAAGTCAGGTACAAAGGTGAAACAGAGGTCTAATAGAGAGCGTGACCGGAAAGGGATACTGGAAAACGCGTGGGGAAACACTTGAAACAGAGTCTTGCTTCCTAAGAGTTAAATACTTAGGTTAATATGCTTTTCACATAATTTATATTTATATTTTGTTATCATTATATATATATATATATTTAGATTAATAATTTAATGTGAGTAAAATACCAAACAATCACGTGGTTAAAGTCACCAGATTAATTTAAAACTTTATTATATGCAATGCAGAATATATTTTTAAACATTTCTTTCCATGCAAGGCGGGAACACCAATGATGCACAGTAAGAGAAAAGACAGGGGGCAATTGAGAAAAGAATAAACGATGAACGGAATGGAAGATAGCGATTGACCTTGGATTTAGATTTAGCCATCAGTCAGTTAAGTGCCATACATGAAACACAATTGGGTAATTATGTATCGAAACAGACATCACTGACCGGGCAGTAGATTATCCCGCAGTAGTTTGCCATTGCTTTCTGCGGTAGATTGGTTACCAGCCAAGGCTATAGAATCCAATCTGTCCTGTTATTTAACCCATAACTGGGAGGAAGAAACGGATTAATACCTTTCCCAAGGGTATTTGCGCGTAAGTGAATGCAATGAATTCAACTGGAATTCGAACTCGGCTCCCCGATTTCTCGTTCCGAGCCGATATCCACTGTACCACAACGCACATCCAGTAGCTATCAGGAAAGCAATAAACGGAAGAGAGTTTACGGGCGGGGAATTCGATAAAAGAAATAGTCGGAGTAAAAGTAGCAGTTACTTTTAATTATTTTAACGGTAAAAAGGGTGAGACCTAGATGCCAATTTAGTAATACGTTTAAATTTATGTGGTCGGGACACTAGGAAATAAATTGACATAGAAGATCCTGTCAATGTTTTTGTAGAAATGACAAAGTGAAAACAAGACACGTCGGCGAGAAAGTGAGCGAAGTCGTGATGCCAATTTTGGATTGATTACATTAAAAAAACAATTTCTACTTTATATTTTGATGATTATTTCAGGAGTAATAGCAGGAGCAATAGATGAGATATGACAAAATTAGAAAATGTGAACTCCCCTATATTATTTTGCTGTTTTTCCACCTGTGAATGTTAACTCTTCAAAAGTAGTTCATTAACATGGTTATACATATTCTCTTTGTTTCAAGAATAGTGTCTTTCGTGTTTCGCCCAAAACGTACCTAGCCTCTTGCTTTAACATGTATAACCCGCCATGTACAAATGGTCTTCTTCCGCCACTTCAAGTGATATAGCTACAATCATATCTCGGTGACTTTATTTGCGTCATGTTTTACCTTATCTGTTAAATGTGTTATTTATTGCCATTATTAAATTCATTTTCATCTGGATTTCACTAGAAATAAGAAATATGTACTGGATTGCAATGTGACGTCTGTTCTTCAGTAGGGCAGTGAATGCTGGACAATCACATCAAAGATGAAGGAAAGACTAAGAGCAACTGAAACGTGGTTCTACAGAAGGCTGCTGCGGATATAGACAGATCATGTGACCAACATTAAGGTTTTGAAGAGGATGAAAATGAAAAAAAATAATATTGAATATCAGGAAAAGGCAGCTAAAGTTCCTAGGACATGTTATGAAGAAGGAGGGATTGGAGAATTGGATACACACAGCTTAGATAGAGACAACAAGGGACGAAAAAATCAGCGTGTAACCTGTTTGACGCGTGTGAGCGAATGGATGACGGATTGGTGTTTGTGTGAATTAATAGAAGAAAGCGTTCTAAGAAACACCACTTATAGGGAAAGGTGGAATATCATGGTCGGCTAAGTTCTGAATTTAAACTTCACATAGAAAAGAACATCTGCATATCTATATTTTCTCTGCAAAATTATGATTTTTAGCATCATATTTCTTAGAGATGTAAGTAATCATAACTCCTTGGAACAGTTTTTTTTTCTTGTAAAACGGCTCATATTCTTCGGAAATTAAGGAGTCTATTTTTTAGTTGCTTACTTCGTGATTATTTTTAATTAAGTTTTTCTCATCACCCGGAATTACTATGCAAGATGGCGAAATGGAACATGCTATTTCATTGATATCAGATCGCAGAAAAAAATATTTCGCAGGTTTACGCAACAGATTCGATCGTAACGAGAACTCGGCCTGACAATTCAACTTTCCGTACCATCAGCTTGGTTGCTTCAGTTATGTGCCAAAAGAGACATGACTGACTGAGCAGAAATTTATCATGCAGTTGGTGGACATTGTTTTTGCAGTAGACTGGGTGCTGACTAAGGCTCTAGAACCCAATCTGTCATGTTACTTAACTCATAACTGGAGAATTAATATCTTTCCCAAGAATATTTGTGTGTAAGTGAATATAGCGAATTCAACTAGAACTCCGTTCCCTGATTTGTTGTTCCGAGTCGATATCCACTGCACCACAACGTTATGTTATTTTTATCGTCATATAAAAATGATCTGCTTCGTTTATTTCGAGTAAAACACGAGCTTTTCGTCTTCTCCGTCAAGGTATATGAGAAATAGATAGGTAGAAATTGCTCTAAATCATTGTCTGGCTGCCAGGTAAAAAGAAAAATAGTGAAAAAGTATATGTAGAAAGCAACGATAAACGACCATTCCCAAGATGTCGTAGCTAATTACAAATATTAAAGATGATGTGGAGAGAAATACTTACCTACATTATTTTTCTTTAAAATCTTCATTCTTATCCTAATATATGTCAGCAGAAAGAAAATTTATCATTTAATTTTATCGTATCGAATACCAGTTACATTTTTTCATAGACGTCAATGCTTCTGAAAGTTAAAGAAGCAACCTATTTTCGTGACAGTTTCCAACTGTTCTCACACCAACAACTTCCATTTCTTTTTCTCAATATTTACTTTGGGTTTCTACGTCTTTTGTTTCTTTTTTTGTTCCCGCTCTTCATTTTAGGAGACAGTAAGCTTCCTATTCCTCTTAAACATCTTAATTTATATAGAAAATCAGACAGGCACCATCAAAAAGTTATCGCATCCGAGGCTACTTCAGGTCAAACATTTTTGAGCGGAAATTCTCTTCAAGCAATGACTGTTGTTAGCCTTTTTCCTGTTCTTTACTCGCAAATAGACAATCATAAGAGAAACATGACATAGAATCAAGACAGACGACGATAACAAAATCTCAATCTAGTTATTCACTTCGTCTGAAAATTCAATAAAGTATAACACTTCAAAATTTTTAGAGTTATCCGTGATAGAGACAGTTGATAATTTTTGTTTGTGGCTAAATAAACCTTTAAAATATTATGCTGCTGTTGTGGATAAATTTTTGGTGAGTTTTTCTCTAAAAAGCAGCAAATGTGTATGAATTTATTAGTACTTACCATGGGTTATCTGCATGGGATATAATATTAACAACATAGATATGAGGAGGATAATATGTTGTTGTTAGATTGGCCAATAAAAACAGAGAACATAGGGAATCAAGCGAAATCGAAAAGAAGTGTAACCGTTAAATTCCAGCAGGTATGATTGTCGGCAAAAAAGAAAGCCCATAATGTAAGCTACATACAGAGGAGGGTAACATCAAGAAAGTACGGAAATTTATTACGGGTAATGCAACAGGTGACAAAGGATGTATGAGACAAACAACTGAAGTGCCTTCAAGGTACTAAGTAACATACTGAATTATTCTAAAATGTTATTAGAAAAAAAAATCCACTGAAAGGCTATGAAATATATGATATCAATTATGCTACTGTAAAATCGCTTTGCAAATGAACAATAACTGGAAGCAATAGAGATTATGTTCTACCGACGAATGCTAGTGTAGGAAGCATAAGTTAATCTTGCTAATTCGTCTTGTGGTTAACGGAACGAAGCCGAAATATTTGAAAGAATGAGAAGTTTGAGAAAAATATAAAATTGGCCTCATTTGTATTAATCTGTGTAAATTTATATAACAAAAAGTTTAATAAAAATTTTGTTTTAGAAAAATATTTATGTATGTAAGATTTACATTTTTTGGAATATTTGCTTAAGAGTTTAATTTTTTTAAATCTATCGAAATGAATTTGTAAAGAAAAGAGAAGTCTTGTGTTGTTGACGTGTGTACAATTGTGTTAAGTGAAAAGTCATCCTGAGTGTGAATAAAAGCGGACAATATATCTTTGTTTAACTTTCTTTTTGTTGCCGACATTTAATAAAAGAAGAAAGGAGATAATCAATTATTGAAAGTGAGAGTGTGTGATAAATGTAGTTTACCTAGAAAAGACGTCCGGTTGACGACCTGTGACTCTCTAATGATAAAGGGCCAATTAATAGTAGTTATACGTTAGTGAAAAATAGGATCAGATCAGCATTTAACATTTTTCTTTGCCCCTGATTAACCAATGAGTAATTGAATGTATTTATATTGTTTTTGCAGATGTCAGCACATGGTAAAATTTAGTGAGTCAACTGTCTCATGAAAAGAGCATTTCTTTTAGTTAGTGTATAACAAAAGGCATAAGTGTTTGTATGCTCACTTTCTTTAAAGAATACGTCACTAGGAATATATGGACTGAATACTTGAACAGCTGTGACGTTTCAGGGAAAATAGAGACTACACGTAGTTAAAACTAAAGAGAGACAGTCGGAATTTAAGGTACAAAAATTGAGAAATATTGATTTTATAAGTAACTACACGTCAAGAGGAAAAGAGGAAATCACTGAGTAAGCTACCTTACGATTTCTGTGGATGAATTAATTATTGGTGAACACGAAAGTAACAATAAAAAATAAGCATAAAGCACAGAAATATTCAATAATCACAAAATTATATTATTTCGCGTATTTTGTTGTGATTAAGTAATATACAAATCTGAGGTGTTAAATAACACCAAAACAAACAAAAAAAATTAAATAGTGGCAACAGAAATATTCACTAAAGAAAGACTTAATAATTAATTCATGCAATATTAGCTTTTCGGAACCATCTTTTATCTTCAAATTTTATTTTTATTCCTGATGCGTTTCCTCAACATCTACAGGCACGTAGAAAATTACATATATATTTCCTTATAAAATTGTTATCTTACAAACTACTCTGATATTTTTTCGAAAATTAGTTACTCTACATATATGTAACTTAGTTGATATCTATCATACGTTCTTTAGGCAGTTACTATAGTTGTAAGAATATTTCTACAGTAATTTGATTATAGTATACTAAAATACCTACCTACTTACATCTTCATATTAGACTTCATCGTTTTTTCATGGATTCTACTGATAACTTGTGAAATAGGTCTTTTAGTTTATCTAAATTTTTACCTTCATTTTAGTGTTATCTTAATAATGAATTTTCTAATCTACAACCCGGAAATCTGAACATTTTCTTTAATGTAATAGAGTGAGAAAATGCATCCTTCTCTTCCTCGCGTTGTGTTTGTTTATTGTATACCCTAAATAAACTTTTCTACTTCACACGCATGCTGAATAATTATGTATCTCGTGGAACTGAAGGTCGTTTTGAACGGGCCATCTTCTAGATCTATTTATACAACCACGGGCGTCTCTCAAGTAATTATCTTAGGTAATACGCTTTTTATGATTTTCATCAATATTTCTTAATGTAATTAGTTCCCATGTATGCATCTATGCAAATGATTTCACCATTTCATATCATCTCAGTAAAAAATCTATCAAGGCTGACAAAGTAAAGGATCTTCCAAACTGTGTAAAAATGGGGTAGGAAATGTTATGGTTTTCACAATGCATCTGTTCTCCCTTAACTATTTTGCTATTTTAATAATGGATTTTCTAATCTACAACCCGGAAATAATAAATGCTTGTGGATCACCTTGGCTCTTCTGAACATTTTCTTTCATGTAATAGAGTGAGAAAATGCATCCTTCTCTTTCACGCGTTGTGTTTGTTTTTTGTATACCCTAAATAAATTTTTTCTATTCACACGCATGCTGATTAATTTTGAACGGGCCAGCTTCTATATATATATATATATATATATATATATATATATATATATATATATATATTCTTTTTACGCTTTTGTCAGGATTGTCTAGAGATATAGCAGAAGAGTAAAAATGTTGCATCAATATCCAATGCTAATATCCATATTTTACCAGATTTAGTTTGCAGATGACTAGGACGTGGTCGCTTCCACAGTCAGCATCTGGATAGGCTCTGCTTTGAACTACTGCATTTCTGTATCTGCTGTTTATGGTTATGTAGTCTCGGTCCCAAAATTTCAGATATATTCAAAACAGAAGCTATGGTTAGTAACAATTTTTTTATTATCTGAGAGAATACGTCTTCATTTTGTATTTAAAATGTAAACTACTAATTAAGTTTATCAAAACCGGCAGCTTCCTTACCTTTGAAACGTCTTGTTTTCTAGAACGTCAACACTTTCACATATATTAACATCATTCACAGTCTTTTTTAGGCTTTATAAATGACATTACAGACTCAGTTTTCTATGCTATTGTTAACTATTGTGGGTTGAGACTTGCTATAACAAAGACGATTTAGAAGTTTTTATTTACAAGCGGATCAATCGATCCGTCAAAGTAAAGTTTGAATAATATGCTCAAAAGTGTTAATACGTTACTAATTTGATTCTGTAATATATATTTAGTTGATAATGCAATTAAGAAATTATTCTCTTTTGAGTCATGCTAGTATTAATTTGATTGGTAGGATTTAATCGAAAAGAACATGAACAGTTGTATGAAAATTAAATTGTATTTCCTTGCTGAATATTCCTGTTAATTTCTAAAGTCATTAAGTTTACTTATTTCGTGTTGTGGCGTTATTTTGTAAATAGTAGCTGACTTTATCCGAGAAATTATCCACGATTCCCAACAAACAAATTTACAGAATCACACCAACCTAAGTTCTTGCATTTTTGACTTATGCTATTCTCTTCTTTACAGGCGATTTAGGGATGAGGACATTTAGAAAATAAGTGTGTTATACTACTGAACGGCTAATGTCAATATTGACCGTTACGATAAATAATCAGCATTCATTGACTGAATAGCCAGTAGCTGTCAGGTAAATTTATAAAATGTTTCTTTTCTCAGAATATGTACTTTATCAAATCCAGTACTTTGTATTGAGCTTGCTACCGATGATGAGAGGTACTTTCCTGAACATTTATTTGAGATAATAAGGAACGTCAATATGGTGATCATGTAATTATTTTCTTTTATCAAATTTTTGAAGATTGATATTCTGTTGGGTAATCAATTCGTAAAATATACTTGTACTTTTAAGATTCGGCCAGAACAATTGTGAGAGATTTATGACACACACATTACAATTTATTGCAAAAATATAATTGTATTTTGGTGAAGTCTTTTGCGACTGGTTGATGTTTTAGTAAACTACAGCTCATCTAATGTTATCTAGCGACAAACAACAAACACGCATATATATAAAAATATGAGTTATATTTTCATTGATGACGATGAACCGTGTAGCCTAGGGTACAGAGAGTTGAGGGAGCGCTCTTCTAAGGGTTGACGGGAGTGTCTCTCTTCACCGGCCGATCTCTGTCGGTGCTACTCTGGTCTGGTCTGTCCGGACTGTCTGGTGAATTCGTGCGCCGAAGGCTTTTTATAATCTCCAAACCGGGATTTTTTCTTCCGGTTTTTTGCCTCGCCTACGCACGCCCACGTAATTCTCGTAGGACACCTGTTCTGTTTGCCTCTTGTAGCCATTTCTGCTACTGCCGGAAATAAGGTCAAACAAACATCCGTTCCTTTCAACGGCCGGAAAACGCCCCCGCTTGCATCAGCTTCCTTCTTCGGGTGGGGCCAGATTATTATATTACACTAAAAACAAAACATATTTTCAATTTTAAGCAATTTTTATGAAAATTAGTAGTATATTGAGACATTTTTATGAGTAACAATGACATTTCTAGATATAATTCCTATTATATGCAACTTAGTAGAAGATAACAGGGCGGTTAACATTTCTCCAAAGATATTTGCACGTAAGTGAATGTAAATGAAATCGAAATGAAATAGAACTCAAAGTGTCGCGAAATTTTAAATCTCTATCCCAGTTTCAAGAGTAATTCCATAGGATCGTACCTGGCATATTTTAATATACAATCTGTTCTACATATTGGAAAAATACATTTTTAAAATTTAACATTTTAGATTAACTTTTCTTAACAGATTATTAATCTTCATAGATTTATTATCCACCTTTATAAAATGAATTTGCTTTATAATTTGTCAAATATTTTGCGTACAGATTTACAACTGGAATTTTAAAAGTTTTCTGATGAAGAATTAAATTAAGATTCTTCAAGTATGTCTTTCTTGTGACAACCTAAATTAAAAAAAACAATAGTTTATTTAGTTGTTTATAGAAGTTTATTAGAATATGTATATCACTTGGATATGGATTACATTATTACATTGACAACGGATATAATAGGTTGATTTTTTTCTCCGGATTACCAAACTATTGTAGGTTCTTTAAAGCCATAAAATGGCTTTCGATTCGGAGATAATAAGTATTTACGGGTCAATATCATATTAATTAACCAATAGCAGGTGAGAAATAAAGTGGAATAATAACTAATCCAAGGGTGTTTGCCTGTAAGAGAATATAACAAACACGACAGGAAATGAAACTCGCCTCTGCGATTAACAATTCCGTCGCATTTTTCATTGCACCACCCGCAAATCCAGGGCTTATAGCATATAGTATTAATAAGCGGTTACCCATCTAGGTATTGACTAGGGCCAACGTTGCTTAAGATTATCGATCTTAGCAGAACAGGTGTTTCAGCCTAATTCGGTCATAATCTGAATGCTTTATATTTTTCTACTTCATGTATAAAATTTGAAATGTCTAGATTTATGCGCCGAAACATTCGCTACACTTCTTCTTCTTCTTCTCCTTCTATGTGCCCTGTCCTTTCAGGACGTAGGCGATCATGGTTCTCCACTTCTCCCTATCCCTTGTGGCTCCCAGTATACTTGCTCCTGTTACTGCTGGCAACCCCCGTTCCGTCATCTACCTGATCAGGTCCTCCAAATATGTTATCCTCTGCCTTCCTCTGTCTCCCTTGCCTTCTATCTAGCCAGTCAGTATCAGGTTCTCCAGGCTCTCCTTCCTCATTGCGTATCCCAGGAGGTTCAGTTGTCTCTTCCTGATGCTCCGTATTAATTTCCTTTTCGTTGCCATTCTTTCCAATACCTCATCGTTGCTTGCATTCTCGGTCCACGATATCCACAGCTTCATTTTGTAGAACCACATTTCCACTGCTTCCAGTTTTGTCCTCATTTTCGATATTGTCCAGCATTCACTGCCGTATTAAAGAACTGACCATCACATAGTAATCCAGAACTTTTCTTTGTTTCTAGTGAAATTTTCCTGTGTTAGTACTTTACTCAGCTTCTGGAACACGTCCTTTGCCATACCAATTCGTCTTCGGATCTCTGTGTAGCACTTTCCATCTCCTGTTAGAACACTTGCTAGGTATTTAAATTTTTGCACCTGCTTTATTCTGGTATCGCCCGCCTGTACTTGGCATTTTGGGTTGCACTTTTTGCTGATGAACATGCATTCAGTTTTCTTAAAAATTATTTTAGTAACTGTGTAAAAAGGATTCACACACCGTTATTTAAGGTGTTTTTACTTCCCACTCCACATAATTCATCTGATTAGCTGACCTCGTCTTTATTTCTTTATTTTATTCCTGTATGCTTTAAAATTTCGTTATCTATATAATACAATTTAATTAACCACATTTTGCTGCCTGATGATGATGGTGTTTCAACAACGGAACGCTATAGCTATTAAGTTGCAGTATGCTATTATTTCAATAATAATATCTACCATACATTTATGCTTTAATTTTGTATTGAGCACATTTTAAGTAAACATGAAATTAAATAAATATCAAACATTGTAATATACTTCTATTAGTAACCATTATATATATATATATATATATATATATATATATATGAGAAAATGGAAACCCCTGAAAGCGGAGAGGTTAATTAACAATTACACTGAAATAGTGAGTTTACTAAATATCCGGTTCAAATATATTTAAAAGAACACTCAACACAGAATTCAATGATCATAAATTTGACCAGTTTAAAGAAACATTTTTTAAACTGGCCTGTTCAAATCTTTGTTAAAACATGTTAATTTCATTAAGGATGTATTTTTCACGTTGCTAAAAAGATTCTGACTTTATAACCGTTTAATTATGTGTTGAATTCTCTCTCTCTCTTTCTCTCTGTCTCTCTCTCTCTCTCTCTCTATATATATATATATAGTTACTAGTGAAAGAATTAAATTAGGAAGTATATTCCACTGCTGCAAATTTCTCAAACCTGTTTCAGATGTAAAATTACTATTTTGTTTTGGGCAAATTTCTTTAAATTTGACATTAAATTTCGAGAAGAGTTTTCGTTCTTGCTGAAACTATTGTGATGCAAAAATGAAATTGTGAACGATATGATTATTTTTATATATTCCGAAAATAAAATTAAAATTCTTCCTCTTATAAATAATGTACATTTAAATGATTTTTAACATTTTCTGCCTTGCAGACTATACAATTTATCGACGAAGTGGCCGCCCATAATGCCCAGAGACAGCAAAATGATAATGCATGTGAATGCAGTTTCGTGACGAATGTTATTCATGACTGAATTTAAAATAAAAACGTAATATTTATAGATCAAAGCATGTGAAATTCAGGAAATGAATATTTCATTTATGCAGAATGAAGGAAAATGATGTAATTAATACTAACTTTCGTACATAAAAGTGAATATGAACTCACAAACCTTAATTCCTGGCAATCATAGCATAAAAATATAATAAATGTATCATAATAAGACTATACTTAATTAAAATCATTGATGTTGTGTTATTTAAACAACTAGTATATTTTTGGGGTTGTAATGGTGCTGTTCTCAATCAAGTTTATGTTTGTTTAGAATCCTGATGAATAGAGTGAGAAGCAGAATCAAGGCATATATAGGATAAGAATAGTGCCGTATTGTCAAGGACACTAGAACAAGGAACTCGATATTTATGCTTAGGGTGCTATAATAAAGGGCAATACAAGTTAAAAAGGACGTGTACCTATGCTTTATAGACTATGCAAAGTAATTTGCTAAATACGCCACAAAGAAATCATAGAAATTCTCAGCAACCTTGACATACTAAAAAAATACATTAGATTAATCAAGAACCTCTACTGGCAGCAAACAGATACAATCTGAACAACATAAGATACGTAGAGTATATATTTCTGATAGCAGACACGGAAAGGAAACTAAAAAAAACATAAAAAAGAAATTAGCTGAAGAAAGTCGAAAGAAAAAACTACAAATAAACAAGAAGAAAACCCAATGCATGGTCATCAGCAAACAGAGAAGCTCAAAATGCCAATTAAATGTTGGGGTACTAAAATTACTAAATTTAAATTCTTGTAAAAGTTTCTAAGAGAAAATGGAAGGTGCTACACTGCAATTCTGTGATTCGGAGGCGAATTGGCATAGCAAAAACCCATTCCAGAAGATTAGTAGAGTATTGAGAGACGGGGAAATTTCACTAGAAACAACGAAGCGAGTACTGGGTTACTGTGGGATATCTGTTTGTCAGTATGGCAGTGAATGCTGGACAATATCATCAAAGATGAAGGAAAACTCGAAGCAACTGAAATGTGTTTCTACATAAAGATGCTGTGGATATCGTGGAGCAAGCATGTGTGCAGTGATGAAATTTTCGAAAAGATGGAAAATAAAATTAATTACACACTGAGCATCAAGAAAACACAGCTAAAGTTCCTCGGACATGCAATGAGGAAAGAAGGGCTTGAAGAATTTGATACTCACATGTCAGATAAAGGGAAATGGAAACAAGGGAATATAATGGGTAACATACTTCACAGGTATGGATAAGTGGATTGTATAGCGAAGTTTGAGTGTGGTAACAGGAGAAAGCTTGCTAGGAGCCACCAGATGGAGAGACGTGGAGGGCCATTATTTCCTACGTCGTGAAGGGAATTTGCACATAGAAAAATAATATCAATGAAAGCATTTATAACCATCCAAGATATATTTATCTTATGTTAGCTAGTATTTTTTCTTAATCGGATGCAAGGCAGGAAACCCTCGAAAGCACAAGAGGTTACTTGGTGTGAAAGCATTAAAAAGAAAAAAAAGCTTAACTGAGAGTGAAAATCATAAAGATATATTCAGGAATACAGTCGATAAAGATTGACATAGCTTTTAATTTTCGAACATCAATCTTGATTGTAAAGAATAAAGGTTGTATAGAGATTCACAGATGAGATTTACGTTATAAGAAACTGTTAGCATAGAACTTACTGTTAAATCTAGCCAGTTCAACAGTAAATTTATAAGATCTTGCTGTCAATCAAGTACTGCGCTTACATTCATAATGTACCGCAGCGAAGAGCTTATTCAAAAAATTGCCACGAGAGTATTTATAAAACAAACACAGAAAGGCAAGAATATATGCTAGGTCTGAATGAATATTGTTCCTGGTTCATCTTTCGGTTTCATCAATAATCACTAAGCATAAAGCAAGAGCAATGGGCGATATGTTGAAAATAATTTTCGAGGCCTGGAAGGATAGTAAACTTATATTGAACATTCAGTAAAATCTTGCTGATTTCATCAGATGACTCCTTTCATCTCGGTACCTTTAAACTGTGAGGCAGTAGTTTTGCTGACTTCTTTTGAAACTGTGAGGCGGTAAGTTTGCTGGTTTCCTCGATTTTTTAATCTGTTTCACCCAAACAATTTACTAAAAAGTCTCATTTGAGTGGTCAGCTTAAGTTTAATAATGAAACACCAAAATGTGCTTCAGCTGAATTTATTACCTCATTGACTCTAACAATATACAGCGTGGATCGCATATATTTGCAGATGTCATATTTTCAGTTTTGAAGAAATAAATAACGTTTTTCAATAAATAATTAAAAAGTATATATTCTTGTTTGTGTTCTTTATTTGGAAAGTCTACTTTACAAATATCATTTTGGATGCACATTTAGTCGGCATGTTTGAATTTCCACAATAACAAACACCAAACCTAAGGAATTTTCATACTTTCAAACTGTAAGTAATTTCTCTATCTGACATTACACAAGAAACAGGTGTGTACAAAAATATTATAAACAATTTCTCCAAAATCTTTCATGAAACATATCTGAAGTTAAAGAAAATGAATACAAAGAAAAAAGAATTTCATATTATGTAGATATCATATAATATATCAACTGAAATCAATAAATTTAATATAAAAAATATATAGTTGAATTAAACATAAATCTTTGCATGACTCACCGTTCTGTGTTTTTCAATGTAATTATAGTTTAAATTGCATTTTTATGATAGTATTACTTGGTCGGGTGACGTGCATAAGGAAACATATAAATTATTATATATTTATCAGCGATGCAACCTTCACATAATTTTATCTTCATAATATGTTTATTTTTTTAATCATACTAAAATACAAGATTTAATATTACTATTAGTTTTATTCGGCTTACCTAAAACATTGCTACAGAATCCAATATGAAATGAGTAAGATTTTCAAATGTTAAAATCACTATCAAATTTTAATGATAGAAATACACAAGATTACGATTTCGAAAAAAGCATTGTAGATAAATTTACAAAATATGCTTCAAATTTATTTTAAAACATGTAAAGTTTATATTTTGTTTTGATTCGTTTTCTTTTTTTTTATTAAAAACATATTACTGACTCAAGCGACCTCATGTCAATATTAGAGAAATGATTCTTTTATATAAATGCAGTAGATAAAAGGTAACAGTAAGCAAACGATGCGAAACATATGTCAAAATATTTCTGTTGTTTTATTTTAAATAAGATCAGTTATTTGACTTCGTGAAATTCATTTACTAATAAACACTAGTTTCAAGATGATCACATTGGAATTCCGTATTGTTTATCACTTTAAGTTACTAAATTTATTTGAAAATATATTGTTTCAGTACAGAAAGAGTCAGAAAATTATGCAAATGGCCGCTCATTTCGGCTTATAAACTATTCTTGTTAATTATAGTTACACACTCAATAATGCTAAGGGATTTTTAATGGAATGAATACTCAGGACATTCAGTGAGTAGTTTCTTGGGAAATTTAATTTCATATTAAGTTGTATTGTTAATAAAAATTTAATTATTCCGACAAGTGTCGACTTATTTGACTAAAATGTCAACTGAACAAAGGTTATAACATTAAGTATATATAACCACAGCCAATCATGACAAATATATATCCGTTTATTAGTAAAAACGATTGCACTAAATGTTCAAAAATGAATTTTATAATATATTTAACAACAAATTTCAAAATGTTAAATTAAATGTTGTTAAATTTGAAGTAAATAAAGCTAATACTTATCATTAACAAATATTTAGTGTTCTATTACAGAACGTATTCAATATATTCTATTACAGAACGTATTCAATCCGTCTGGAGTTATTATGCAAATCACATAATTATCAATAGGTAGAATTTATTTTAATCAAATTTTAAACGTGTAATTTATAGGTCAAAACAAATCTTTTAGTGGCTTATTTAAGTCATTTTTTAGGTAATTTCAATTTTATTTAAGTTATTGTATTTATTATAAAAATATTCTGAATGTATTGTAAAAAACAAACAGAAAATCATATTTTATTCAATAATAATATAATAAAATCAGAAACCACTGAAGGAAAATATCAAAGAGCAAATAAAATATTTACTACCGTTTGTCTCAATAACAGTCTGTTATATTTATCTGGGATGTGCGTTGTGGTGCATTGGATATCGGCTCGAAACGAGAAATCGGGGAGCCGAGTTCGAATTCCAGCCGATTTCATTGCATTCACTTACGCGCAAATACCATTAGGAAAGGTATTAATCCGTCTCTTCCTTCCAGTTATGGGTTAAATAATAGGACAGATTGGGTTCTATAGCCTTGGTCGGTAACCAGTCTACCGCAGAAAGCAATGGCAACCTACTGCGGGATAATCTTCTGTCCAGTCAGTCATGTCTCGAGAGAGAAATGATCACCTAAGCGTGTATCACGTATGACACTTAACTGACTGATCATTTATCTATTTATTTAAATATTTTACTCCAGCATTGCCTATTTTCAGATAAAATATTTCCGCTGAAAAATTCACCGGTGCAATGTGTGCGTTGCTACAAATTATGTTCAAAAGCATTGACCAGAATTATTTGTAATATACAAATATTTTTATATTAAAAATGCCTATTCGAAACACATGCGACAACAATTTGCAAAGGAAAATTTCCAAATAATGAACTAAAACAAATATTTTTAACAGAATGGAAAAAGTATATTTCGACTCCATACAAAGCTGTTGTTAGACTAAATTATCGCCCGGTTCACGCTCCACCCACGTCTATTGAACAGGTGAAGAGGCTCATCCCTTGTTTCCTGTTTAGGATGCGGTTTCCGGTTTTCACTATTCCAATCTTTTCTCTCTTTTCTTTCTTTATTTTTTTTTCAATTGGAGTCGATAGACTAAACTATCGCCCAGTTCACACTCCACCCACGTCTATTGAACAGGTGAAGAGGCTCATCCCGTTTTCCTGTTTAGGATGCGGTATCCGGTTTTCTCTTTTCCAATCTTTTCACTCTTTTCTGTATTTTTTTTCAATTGGAGTAGATAGACTAAACTATCGCCCTGTTCACACTCCACCCACGTCTATTGAACAGATGAAGAGGCTTATCTCTTGATTTCTGTTCAGGATGCGGTCTCCGGTTTTCTCTTTTCCAATTTTTTCATTCTTTTCTGTATTTTTTTATCATTTGGAGTAGATAGACTAAACTATCGCCCGGTTCACACTCCACCCACGTCTATTGAACAGATGAAGAGGCTCATCCCTTGATTCCTGTTCAGGATGCGGTCTCCGGCTTTCTCTTTTCCAATCTTTTTACTCTTACGTAGCCCCCGGCGCATTAGTGGCGTTATCGCCTTCCTCGGAGTGATATGATTAAAAAAAAACATACATTCCGAATTTAAACATGCTATTAATTATCGTGTCTTATAAATTTTCTTCAACAGTGCTCATATATGCACGTCTGAATAAATGTGGCTTGTAACTACTGTTTGCACTTCAACAACACCAGCGGCAGCTGGTTAGAAACACTTCATACATCAATGAAAACCGGTTTCACATAGTGTTCTAATATGAATTTGCTGATTGTGGTGTGTACTAGAAATAGCAAAGAGGTTGGTAAGAAATTAAAATACGGCACACAAAGAAGAAATGCAAGAATTGAACTTTCATCTGAAGAGGTCAGTAATGAAGAAATTAGGGAAAGATACACACGGGACTCTGTTCTAAAAAGTGCCTCGGAAATCATTTCCTGAGGGGAAAGCTTTTCTTTACATTTCTACCATGACGGAAAAACGGATACTTCGACTCCATTGTAGCAGCAAAGGCAATCCTTGTTCTGATCAAATTGGAATAGAAAATGTTGCCATATCTGAATATTTGCTATGGAAATAACGATAGAGAAAAGACGTGTTTGTAACGTTTTGTCTGTGTTACTATTTATAATACTACATTTGGGAAAGTCACAAGCTTGTAAATTGAGAATTTGACAGTTCTATATATCGCCCATATTCCATCTTTTATTCAGGTGATGGTTAACTATAACAGGTGACAAATAATATTTCGCTGATATAATATGGGTAAAAATAACATATAATTTGTTTTTTTCATCATCATTGGTGGTGTAATGACACAATATAGGCTCAAAACATGGATCCTTATTGAAGATGAATCCAGTGACCGTAAGTTATAAATATTCGAGAAGTGCTATAAAGCGTCGTTGATGAAATGTATCCATGTAGCAAAGTTTCACAATATTTTGTAGAATTTCGGGGCATTTGATGAGTATTGAATCTTTATATAATATTTGATATATTTATTTATATATTATATATATATATAATAATTATATATTATTTATATAATATTTGATGAGTATTGAATCCTTACTGAATAAAATACATTACCCTTCTTCTACTACGTACCGCGTACGTTATCAAGCAGGGAATTATTTTTCTGAAATAGTCTGTTCGTTGTAGCACGTTTTAATGTCTTTCTGATACATTTGCTGATATGTGTTTAAGAACGATTTTATATCAGTTCATTAGATAGGCTATAAACTGTGTCCATCACATCGCTCTTAATTTAAGAAATTCATATGAGTGACATAATATGAAGGCCGTCTATTCTTATTTTTCGCTTGAAAATGCAAGGTTCTTTTTCTAATGCTAACTATACGTAACTTTTTAATATTTTCTTTAAAATTCCGTCTTTACTCAACAGTTGAATCTAAAGAATCCATCCGTAGGATTGAACTTATGCTGTCACAAGTTTTTATTTGATCTGTGATGAGATTCTCCAGATTAACTTCAGATATTACATATCAGTTCAGTAATATATTCTTGGTTTCTAAGAAGATTTTTAAGTCTTAATACTCTGCTTACATTTTAGAATGTCTATTTCTCTCTCCTATTGCAATTTTCTGATTTCGACTTTTTTTAAAACATAACATAGATATTTAAAATTTTGCACATTTGTAAGTATGGTCGTCCAAATTTATTAATCACCAATTTGGGCTGTTTTTTTTTCTGACAATAATGTATTTGTTTTCATATAATTGAAGTTTATTGATTTCTCTCACCTTCCATTACTACATACTATAGTGGGTTATGAGGTGTGGTTTGTGTGTCTGTTATCAACACTGTCTCATCTGCATATGTAAAATTATATGAGTGTACCCTCCCGTATTAATATTAGGATTTTGATTCTTTCATAATATGCATCAATATCGAAACGGGAAAATAAAAACCTAGGAATATATGGCCAATATATGACAACTGTAGTTTACTTGTGGCTCTATCTGGCTTTCCAAAAAGTTGGGGAGAGCAGGTTCTATACGAAGCGATAAAGAGAACAAACCATTTTCTCAGCATCTCTAGCAATGGATTTTATGGTATTCACGAGTTCTGAGATCTGCGTCGACGTTATATCAAAATAGACGCCTATTTTGTTGGTGTCAATCACACGGCATGATCAAAAAAATTTCCCCTCCACTTTCATGCATCCCGGAATTTTTTTTTTAAACAATAAAATAGGTTGGTTCTCAGTTTGACCTAAACTAATCATGTTTTGTCTTGGCTTGAAGTCAGAAATCTACACTCGCTTGTCCGAATGTGTTCTTGTATCTAGACGCCAATTCTTAGTTTGAGAACATTTTGCCATATTGCTTTGCCTCATTACTGTTAATTTGTCCGGAATATTTTGTTTGCTTGTTTTGTATTGCTTTTTAGAGTGTTTTTTTGTTACTGCAAACTTTGTCAATTCTGTTTATTGAAAAGTTTTATTTTTCATTTGAGTATGGCTACCCACTCTACACACTGTAATACTTGATTAAATCCAGTTAGAAGAGATATATTTAACTTGCGCCCTTTTCTATTTTCTTTTTTAATTTGCTGTCTAACGTTATTCTAAATGGAAATGAATTTGGCAAATATGCATTTATAAACATTGATTTCACTTCTTAACGGAGAACCACATTTTCCAACTTCCGAAACAAAAATACAGAACCAGAGCTGAAAATAGTAAAAAAAAAATAAAATAAAATAAAATACGAGAAATCATTAGAATTACTAAAACTTCAGCATCGTCAAAATCAGAAAGCATACTATGCAAATATTTTTATTTTTATAGTCATTTTCTCTCAAATATTCACCTGCCAAAGTCACTTGGTTACGCTAATAGAAAAATCATATTATTATTATTATGTCATTTTTCATCATATTTCGATTTCTGCTTTGGTCTCACTACCAACCAAGTCTGCGGGGAGACCTAAGGCAGGTAGTGGCGTGTTGTTATGGCTCCATTTCATGTTTTTCTATCTTCCCTATCATCCCCAGCATTACATAGATAACGTTTTCCTTAGTGTGTGGGCTGTACTTAATAAGACAATTTTTTGTATATCTCTTAAGCTGGGGTTTCCAGGGATTCTTTCAATGTGTTGTTTTGTTCCATTTTTTATCATTCCAAGTGCACCTACTATCACTGGCACAACTCTTGTTTTCAATTTCCACATTTTTTCTATTTCAATTTCCAGGTCTTTATATTTTGACAGTTTTTCAAATTCCTTGATTGCTATGTTACAATCCGCTGGACAAGCCATATCAATTAATAGACAAGTTTTCTCCTTCTGGTTTTTAACAATAATGTCTGGCCTGTTTGCTTCAATTTTTCTATCTGTGTAGATGGTGTAATCCCATAGAATGGTTACATCTTCTATTTCTGTAACCGGTGCTGGATGATGTTCATACCCGTGTTTGTTTACAGCTTTTCCATAATTTTTGCACATTGTCCAATGTAAATATTGCCCAACTCTATCGTGGCGATTTTTATATTCGTTTGGGGCAAGCACAGAACAGCCTGAGATTAGGTGGTCTATTGTTTCTTGGTGTTTATCACAAAACCTGCATTTTGGATCCATATTATTATGCATAATATTTGCCTGAAAGTTTCTAGTGAAAAAACTTTGGTCTTGTGCTGCAAGTATAAATCCTTCAGTTTCAGACTCTAATCCAGATGCACGTAACCATCGATGAGTATTAACTTTGTCAACATTGGATTTATTTGCACGTACTGGATATTGGCCATGCAGAGGTTTGTCTTGCCAGCGCTGTTTCATCTGTTCAAGAGCTTTATCTTTGGCTTTTATTTTCATATTTTTTGCCGCAATAGTTGGTTCTTGGCTTCTGTTTTGCTTTTCTACAGAATCTACTAACTGTAAATCTTGTTTGTATTTACTGCCTTCTTTTATTATTGAATATTTTTTCTTTCTTTCTTCATGTTGCCTTACTAATTGTATCATCCAATCCTTTGTTGTTTCTATGTATGTCAGTAAGCAAATAGTTGTTGTCTTGTATGACAATTCCAGCTGAATAAGACCCCTTCCACCTTCTTTACGGGGTATGTATAGACGGTCTACATCAGCCTTTGGATGATGAATCTTATGCTTAGAAAGAAGCTTTCTTGTTTTAGCATCCATTCGCCTGATGTCGTTTAGAGTCCAGTTTAAGATGTTGAAGCTATATTGGACAACTGGGATTGCAAGGCTATTAATGGACATAACTCTGTTCTGTGAATTTTTATTCAGTTTTTAATATCATTCGTAGCCTTCTATAGTACTCTTTACGCACTATTTCTTTCATTTTTTTATGGTGAATGTTTTCGCTCTCATTTACACCTAGGTATTTATAAGCTTCTTCTGGTTTCAATTCTTTTATTGTTACAGCAGGGTCTAGGCTAATTGAGGATGTTTCTTGTATTGATCCACGTAAAACTGTAGCTTTAGCACATTTATTCAAATTAAATTTCATTCCAATGTCTTCGCTGAAGCATTTTACAGTTTGCAGAAGACCTTCCAGCTCATTATCATTCTTAGCACATAACTTTAAGTCATCCATGTAAAATAGATGGCTTATTTTCTTTTGGCCTATTTTATAACCACATTCTGTCTTATTAAGTTGACTGGTTAGTGCTATTAATGATATGCAGAATAGTAAGGGAGATAAAGAATCACCTTGAAATATACCTCTTTTGATGTTTATTTCATCAGACTTATAGGTTCCATTTATATGATTGAGGTAAAGGGTTGTTTTCCATATAGACATGCACTGTTTGATGAAATTGATGATGACGGGCGATATCTTGTATATATTTAAAGTCTTTAAAGCCAGTCATGTGGCACAATATCGAATGCCTTTCGGTAGTCTATCCAGGCAGTACTAAGATTTTTCTTTGTATTGTAGCAGTTTTCCAGGATCATTCTGTTAATTAGCAATTGGTCTTTACAACCATAACAGCCACGTTTGCATCCTTTTTGTTCAAGCGGTATTATGTCATTTCTTTCTATGAATAAATATGTTTGTTTTGTTAAAATAGATGTTAATAGTTTATATGTTGTCGGAAGACATGTAATTGGTCTGTAGTTTTTCGGGTTGTTTGTTTCACCATTCTTGGGTAGAAGAAATGTAATTCCTTTGGTCATCCATGCAGGAATTTTAGTGGGATCGTCAACCATTTCTTGAAGTTCTTTGGCTATTTTTTTATGTGCTGCATTTAAATAATATAGCCAAAAGTTAGGAATTTTATCTATGCCTGGGAATTTCCAATTGTGTGCTTTTTTTAGTGCAAATTTAACATCGTCTCCTGTAATTCCAGACCATGTCTGTTCGGGTTTATTTTTCATTCGTTCTATCTCCTGCTTAATACAATGTACTTCCTTGCTAAGTTCTTTAGGGCAAGCCCATATCTTTTCCCAGAACTGTGTGACTTCTTCAATTCTGGGGGGTACTGTCACTTCAATTCTTTTTTTACCTATTTCCCTGTAAAATCTCTTTGTATCAGTCTGAAAAATCTTGTTTTCTCTGTAAAATCTTGCTCTTTTTTCATGGCGTCTTATTCTTTGAGCCTTCAGTTGGATTTTTTGCTTTATTTTTTCTTTATTTGATAAGACGTCGTTTACATTCTTGATGTTATATTTTTTTACGGCTCTTCTGCTTTTCCTAGTTCTTACATTTATTCCTCTACTCAGTTCATCTAATATTGATAATTCACTTCTAAGTTGTTCTATTTCTTTTTCTATTTTTCTTTTCCAAGGTGGAACTTCACGTCTACGAGACTGCCTTGTTTTTATTTTGATATTTAATTTTTTTGTTGCTGCTGTTGCTGATGCATATATTATTTCGTTAAGATTTGTATGAGGGTCTTCATCCAGTATTGATTTCAGTGCTGCATTGTAGAGTTTAATAGTACGGAGGTTGTGTTTTGTTGGTAGTAATTTTGGGAGCTGTTCACGTTCCTCCATTGCAATATTTTGTATTTGACTTAGATGGTTTTTTATTTCTATCTTGGCTTCCTGTATATTGTTCTTATTTTCCGTCAAATAATTATCTTCGATGTGTTCTGAACTCGTTTTATTTTTGTCTTTTAACTGACTCAGATCACACCTTTCCAGCACTTTTAATTTCACAGCATTATCTTCGCAGTGATTTGCGTGTTTCACAGTTTCTACATTATGACCTGTGGCTTGTTTGATGTTATTAATTTTTATTTCTGATTCCGGTTTCTTTTCATAATTTGTTGATTCGTCTCTTCTTGTTACAATTCTTTTAATTTTATTGATTTCAGCCTCTGTCAGTCGGTTATTACGAATAATGTACCTACGTACATTGGCTAATTTATTTTCGTCAATATACTTTCTATATGCTTGACCAACTTTTTCACGCCAAATGTCATATGTTTGGCGAGTCACGTTTTTTTGAGGTTTGAGTAACGCTTCATGAAATGCAGTCATAACGACTTTGTACTCCTCACGAGACCATTTTATTTTTTCTTTCTTTAAATATACGGTTGTAGATCTAGCTGGTGAATTTTCAGGACCAACGTTAGGATTATCCTGGTTGTGGGGACCTGAAGATTCATTCTTTGTGTAGGAGTTTGTTCCTATCGCAAATTTTTCGAACTCAGGTAGGTTCCCTTTTGAAGGACGGGCTCCCTGTTTATCCACTGGAAGAGCCATACTGGACTTTTTATTTCTATTTGTATTTTTCATGTTTTTCCCACGAGTGACGCACAGGTCCAAAAGTCCACCCAAAGTTGCTCGGCACGTTGGGTAACGGTCTTTTACAAACAGGGTCCCGAAGCCTGTAGGGGATCGTTTGTGACCTCATAACTCAGTAGCCATTCACTCCTCGGCACGATTAACACCTTGAGTTGCGGGTTGTTGTTCGGAGTTTTCCTTCTCCTAAATGGGCTGCCAAGCAACATCTGACATAGACGCGAATGGAATTCAAGGAAAAAGACGGCTCAACGAAACAAAACATCAATATTACTAGAGTAGTTTGTTTAAAAAAAAAAAAATTTTTATAATATCTAAAGAAAAAAAAAAATCCTGTTTATATTAAAAACAAAATTTCATATTGAGAAAAGGAAAAATTCAAATAGAGAGACGTTTCTTGAAAAAAAAAAAAAAAAAAAAATGTAATAATTTGTTCGTCCACTTTAACTTTTATTTTTTCAATAAAGTCGTGGGTCAAAAATAGGATTATCATAATAAGATAAATTAAATAAGTAAATTAAATCTATAAATAAAAATAAATTTATCAGTAAATACGTAGACTTTCTATAAAATAATACCATATAAATTGTTTTTCATCGGATTTAATTTATTTTCTTGTTTTGTTTTGTTTTTAAGAAAATTATAATAGTTAAAGAAAATTTTACGAAATATCGACAGCTAAAGGAAATATAATACGGATGATTTTATTTAGGTTAATTTAAAGAACAAACAGATAAATTAAAATAAAGCAGAATTTCATTAAAAAAAAAAATTTCGCTAATATCTAAAGAAAAAATCCTGTTTATATTAAAACAGAATTTCATATTGAGAAAAAGAAAAATTCAAAGAGAGAGACGCTGGTTGAAAAAAAAAAACAAACTTGGATGTAACGGCCGTTCAACGGAAAAAAAAAAAAACGTCACTGCACTTAGAGAATATTGTTAAAATAAAAAAAACAAAACAAAACAATACAATTATTGCTACTATTAACCTTTGTCCTTGCAAAAAAATTCAAAATTTAATGTGAAAAAAAAAGTGGATATACCTTTGAGTTTACTACCGTAACATTTAAAAATAATAATTTGTTCGCCCACTGTATACTGTGTTATACTTTCATTAAATCCAACGAGAATAAAATTATCGAAAAATAAATAAATATATAAAATGAACGAACAAATATAAATAAATTATTACATATTCTTTCTAAGAAAGACTATCGTAGATCGAACGGTTTTTTAATGTTTTTCGTCGTATTTTTTTCTTTTTTTCTTCTTCCTCCCTTCCTCCTTTTTTTCCCCTTTTTCTTTTTTCTTTTTCCTTTTTCCCTGTCTTGCTTTAGAAAACTATTTAATAAATCTATTTAAGGATCATTTAAAGAAACATACAATTTAAATTATATACGAAGAAAAAAATTAATGTTTATGTTTAAAATAGTGAAATTAAAAATTAATGATTACGTTTAAAAAAAAAAAAATTTGCTAGTATCTAAAGAAAAAATCCTGTTTATATTAAAACAGAATTTCATATTGAGAAAAAGAAAAATTCAAAGAGAGAGACGCTGGTTGAAAAAACAAACAAACTTGGACGCAACGGCCGTTCAACGGAAAAAAAAAACAAAAAAAACTTCACTGCACTTAGAGAGTGTTGTTAAAAAAAAAAAATTTGTTGCTACTATTAACCATTGTCCTTGCAAAAAAAACAAAAAAAAAAATTCTAAATTTAATAGGAAAGAAAAAGTGGACATACCTTTGAGTTTACTACCGTAACATTTAAAAATAATAATTTGTTCGCCCACTGTATTCTGTGTTATTCTTTCATTAAATCCAACGAGAATAAAATTATCGAAAAATAAATAAATATCTAAAATGAACGAACAAACATAATAAATTATTACATATTCTTTCTAAGAAAGAATATCGTAGATCAAACATTTTTTTAGTGTTTTTCGTCGTATTTTTTTATTTTTATTTTTTTTCGTTGTCTTGCTTTAGAAAACTAGTTAATAAATCTATTTAAGGATCATTTAAAGAAACATACAATTTAAATTATATACGAAGAAAAAATTAATGTTTATGTTTAAAATAGTGAAATTAAAAATTAATGTTTACGTTTAAAAAAAAAATATTTCAAAATTTTTTAATAGGAAAGAAAAAGTGGACATACCTTTGAGTTTACTACAGTAAAACTTAAAAATAATTTGTTCGCCTACTGTATTCTGTGTTATTTTTTCATTAAATCCAACGAGAGTAAGATTATCGAAAAATAAATAACTATATAAAATGAACGGACAATTATAAAGAAATTATTACATATTTTTTCTAAGAAAGAATATCGTAGATCGTACAGATTTTAGCGCTTTTCGTCATATTTTTATTGTTGTCTTGCTTTAGAAAACAAGTTAATAAATCTATTTCAGGATCATTAAAAGAAGAAACATACAACTAAAATTATATACGAAGGGAAAAATGAATGTTTATATTTAATATAGTGAAATGAGAAATTAATGTTTACGTAAAAAAAAAAATGTTACGTTTTCAGGAGCCTCAGAAAAGCACGTCATTCTCGTTGTAATCCCAATCGCGTTTTATTATTATTATTATTATTATTATCATTATTATTATTATTAATTATGTCATTTTCATCATATTTCGATTTCTGCTATGGTCGTACTAACAACCAAGTCTGCTGGAAGATCTAAGGCAGGTCGTGGCGTGTTGTTATGGCTCCATTTCATGTTTTTGTTTTGTCATCCCTAGCGTTACATAGACAACGTTTTCCTTAGTGTGTGGGCTGTATTTAATAAGACAATTTTTTGTGTATCTCCTAAGATGGTGTTTCCAGGTAGACATCCAATGTGTTGTTTTGTTCCATTTTTTATCATTCCAAGTGAACCTACTATCACTGGCAGGACTCTTGTTTTTAATTTCCACATTTTTTTTATTTCAATTTCCAGGTCTTTATATTTTGACCGTTCTTCGAATTCCTTGATTGCTAAGTTACAATCAGCTGGACAAGCCATATCAATTAATAGACAATTTCTTTTCTTTCTGGTTTTTAACAATAATGTCCTACCTTTTTGATTCAATTTTTCAGTCTGTGTAGATGGTGTAATCACATAGAATGATGACATAGTCTATTTCTGTAATCGGTGCTGGGTGATGTCATTACCAGTGTTTGTTTACAGATTTTCTATAGGATTTGCACATTGCCAATATAAATATTGCTCCACTCTATCCTGATGAATTTATATTCATTTTTGGCAAGTACAGAACAACTTAAAATTAGATGGTCTATTGTTTCTTGGTATTTATCACAGAATTTGAATTTTGGATCCACATTATTATGTATAATATTTGCCTGAAAGATTCTAGTGAAAAGACTTTGGTCTTGCGCTGCAAGAATAAAGCCTTCAGTCTCAGACTTTAATCCAGATGCACTTAACCATCGATGAGTATTAACTTTATCAACATTGGACTTATTGGCACGTTCTGGATATTGGCCATACAGAGGTTTGTCTTGCCAGCGTTGTTTCATCTGTTCAAGATCTTTATATTTGGTTTTCATTTTCATATTTTTGGCCGCAATAGTTGGGTCTTGGATTCTGTTTTGCTTTTCTACAGAATCTACTAAATGTAAATATTCTTTGTTTTTCCTGTCGTCTTTTATTACTGAATATTTTTCTGATGTAGTTTAGAGTCCAGTTTAAGATGTTGAAGTTATATTGGACAACTGGGATTTCAAGGCTATTAATGGCCATAATTCTGTTCTGAGAATTCAATTCAGTTTTTAATATCAGTCGTAGCCTTCTATAGTACTCTTTACGCACTATTTCTTTCATTTTTTAATGCTGAATTTTTTCACTCTCATTTACACCTAGATATTTATAAGCTTCGTCTGGCTTTAATTCTTTTATTGATACAGCAGTTCTAAGGTAATTGAGGAGGGTTGTTGTAGTGATCCACGTAAAACTGTAGCTTTAGCATATTTATTGAAACTGAATTTCTATCCAATTTCTTAGCTGAAGCATTTATACAGTTTGCTGAAGGCTTTCCAGCTGGTTATCATTCTTAGCATGCAACTTTAAGTCACCCATGTAAAATACATGGCTTATTTTAATTTGGGCTATTTTATAACTACATTCTCTCTTGTTGTTGACTGGTTACTGCTATAAATGATATGCAGAATAGTAAGGCAATCAAAGAATCACCTTGAAATGTACATTATATTGAGATTTATTTTACTAGACTTATAGGATCCATTTATATGATTGAGATAAAGGGTTGTTTTCCTTATCGACATGCACTGCTTGATGAGGTTGATGATGACGTGTCATATCTTGTATATATTTAAAGTCCAGGAATATGGCACACTATCGAATGCCTTACAATAATCTATCCAGGCAGTACTAACTTTTTCTTTGCTTTGTAGCAGTTTTCCAGGATCATTCTGTTAATAAGCAATTGGCCTTTACATCCGTAACAGCCACGGTTGCACCCTTTTTGGTCAAGCGGTAACATGTCATTTCTTTCCAAGAATAAATATGTTTGTTTTTTTAAAAGAGATGTTAATAATTTGTATGTTGTCGGAAGGCATGTAATTGGTCTATAGTTTTTCGGGTTGTTTGTGCCTCTATTCTTGGGTAAAAGAAATGTAATTCCTTTGGTCATCTATACAAGAGATTTAGTCGGATCATTAACTATTTCCGGATGTTGTTTGACTAGTTTTTATGTGCTGTATTTAAATAATATAGCCAAAAGTTAAAAATATTATCTATACCTGGAAATTTCCAATTGTGCGCTTTTTACAGTGAACATTTAACATCCTCTTCCATGATTCCAGCCCATGTTTGTTCTGGTTTATTTTTTATTTGTTCTATCTCTTGTGCAATCCAATCTACTTCTTTGTTTTGTTCTTTAGGGCAAGTCCATATTTTTCCAGAACTGTATAACTTCTTCCATTTTGGGCGGGGACTGTCACTTCCATTCTTTTTTTTTACCTATTTCCCTGTAAACTGTCTTTGCATTGGTTTGAAAAATCTTGTTTTGTCTATAGAATCTTGATCTTTTCTTATAGCATCTTATTCTTTGATCCTTCAATTGTATTGTTTGCTTTATTTTTTCCTTAGTTGATAGGACTTCATTTCTATTCTTCTTTTTCAAGTTGGATCTTCATGCCTTGTTTTAAATTTGATGTTCAATTTTGTTGTTGATGCTACTGCTGATGCATATATTGTTTCATTGAGATTTATATGAGAGTCTTCTTCATCCAAAATTAATTTGGGTGCTGCAGTGTAGAGATAAAAAGTTTCGAGATTATGCTTTGTTGATTGAAATTTTTGGAGCTGTTCTCGTTCCTCCATTGCAATATTTGGTATTTGACTTATATGATTCTTGATTTCTTCCTTAGCTTCTTGTATACTGTTCTTGTTTTCTGTAAAATAATTCTGTTCGATGTGTTCTGAACTCGTTTTATTGTCGTCTTGTAAAGGACTAAAATCACACCTTTCGTGTGACGAAAATTATTATTATTATTATTATTATTAATATTATAATTTATATTATTATTAATATTACTATCATGATTATTAATAATAATATTATTTTTAATATATTATTATTATTATTATTATTATTATTGTTATTATTATTAGACTGTTAATATTGATATGACTAATTGATTTATATGTTTAACAGCATATCAAGTCAACATGTTTCATTTAATACGGAAATATATATATATATATTTTTGGCATGTTTCATTATATATATATATATATATATATATATATATATATATATATATACATATATATATATATATATATATGATTCATGTTTCATTTAATAATAAAGACAAATTCTGCTTATTGATTTGATGTAAATTATTTTCTTTTAGACTGCTTAATAAAGCTTAATAACATCGTTGAAAGAAGAAAGCAAATCTCAATATTGATACATGATTTTTATCCTTTCTGAGCTTTCGGCTTACATCAAAGTTGACAATTATATTACATGTATTAAACAGATCGCAGACAAACAGTAGTAGTAATTTTCTTTTCTTTTTTGCAGGGAAGATTTTCAAAGCAACGACGAACTCGCTCGTGCGGTTAAGTGAAAGCGTAAATTTCACTATAGCTTCTGACGTCACATTTATACATAAAATAGATTAAACTTTTCTATGATATTTAATGAGACTTGCATCAATAGAAAAATGCTGCCTAAATACGCACAATCTCTCTCTCTCTCTCTCTCTCTCTCTATATATATATATATATATATATATATATATATATATATATATATATATAGATTGTGTGTATTTAGGCAGCATTTTTCTATATATATATATGGATGGGCAAGCTTTGAAGTAGAAAAATGTTATCTGTTATTCTGATTTCACCATGTGATAGTAGCTGGAATTTTTTGGATCCTTTAAGAAATTATATTATATTATATCGAGTAATTTTATGAAAGATTTCTTCCATATTGGTTATTAAATTGGTTGTTTTTGTTTGGCGGCGTATCAACGTTTATTGGTTAAGAAGAAAATATAAATATTCTGTTCGTAATTTTATGCTTTCAACTACATGTATTTTATACTTTCAGAGTAGAAGTATTTTTTTCAAATATAAATTTTATAGATCATAAAATATACAGTTGGTAATTTTAATATAAAAATGCATTGCTGACTTTTTTTTGGGATTTCATATTAAGGACAATTACATGTGCTACACCCCCACCCCGGTGTTAAGATAGAACTGGGATCAAAACAATTAAGCGTTGTTCCCACATTCTTCAAAACCTACAATATGCCTATCAGATGCTTTACTGCCGGATGTTGTTCATCGACATTTCCAAGGCAAGTTAATTTTGGTAAGAACTTCATTAGTGTTGTCATCCAGTTTCAAATCTTGACCAATTTCGCCACCCATTTCAGCACCAATATTTTAATGGTATTTACTGTGATTAGTCAATAGTAAAACACAATGTCAAAAATCTGTAGAACTACCTGAAACTTCAAATTATTGTTGTATAACTTTGACAAGTCTTGATTTTAAGATAAGCTCCACAACGAGTACCCGTATTAGTGTTATATTACGTTGTCATTGAAACTTCACAGCAGAATTACATGGTAGGCTTAGATATACGTCGCTTAATAGATAACAACGGAGAAAATGTCTGAATATTGAGACGTATACAATTTTAGATATGTGTTGTATTTATGTCCATTCAAAATTATAACAAAAAGATGAGATTAAATAAATAACTGCCACAGGAGGCCAAACCCATTCTGTTTTATTTAAAAATTATTTTAATAATTTACATAAAATTAATGATTTGTTGAAAAAAAACTGTTGCAGAGCACGAATTCAATTCTGAATCACAGTTTACGAAAAAATGGTTATTTTCTGAAGGTATCCATTTTTTTCCGAACAGAAATACCAGCTTCAAACTTATATGATAATAACTAGGAAGCACAAATACTGGCATCGTATATTTGGGAAAGTCTGTCATCAAAAGGTAACTGTGAACACTGTGTGAAATAAATAAGTAAATACTTTGCAATTCGAACTCAGTTCGCCTATCTTATAGTTTAACTTTTCTAACAATAAGTGATTTTGCAATTGACTCATATGCAAAATTCAACTTTAAGTTTTCCATATACACTGTTTTGTTTAAGTGTTAAAATAAGGCAAAACAATCATTCATTTTAATGAATGTTTCAATCAGAAAAGAATTTACGCTTATATTATTTTGAATTTTAAACTAAAAAAGAGAACAAATTGCATAATGCAATCGATGTATCCTTTAAAACGTCTTAATTTTTCTTCTATTATTAATGTATCATGAATATAAAAATACGGCTTGTGACAAATCTGAACACATCAGACGTTATAACATGAAACGAAAATAGACTGCAGTGTTTCATGAATTAGGCAGACACAGAAACCCAATGATCATACTAAAATATAAACTAGAAAACATTTATGTTACTATTCTTCCGTTTACGTCGACAATGATCTTTTAAAGGTTGGTTTAATTTGTATAGCCAGCAAGTTCATATTATCTGTATACATTTGGTACATACATAAATCTACCATCCGCCCGAATACTGCTGTCAAATCTACTAGGGCAGCCCTACTGTCCATCTCGGTATTCTTGACAAAATCTAACGGTGAAAATGTTAGGTAATTGATCCCGACCTGGTTACTCAACTCAAATGTTGCTTCCGTCTGCCTGTTCTACAAATAACTTCAAGGGTTCTGCTCCGATAAGCTTAGCTCCTTGACGCCCACTCTGTATAAATGTAGTCGAGCGACTAGACTAGTGACTAATTCCCACACTTTTGCATTGAAACCGATTAAATGTAACCGCAACTTCGACTCTATAATCTTCTTTCCTTAACTTCCCGCCTGTAAAATTCCTTTCCGTATACTTGCTTCTTTGGCAGCTACAATCTCTAAGAATTTAACTGTAATTTTTTTGACAATTGACATCTCTTATCTGCTTGACACGCATCCTTTCCCTGAAAACCCTAATATCATTTACTTCTAGCTTTTCATTCAACTGTCATGCAGCTTTCTTTATATTAGGGTTCTCCACCTTCTCTTACACATTGTCTAATACCTGCTTGAATTTATTTCTCTTTCTCATCATTCTACTCCTCTTTTGAAAGCCCCTGTGCACCATTTACCGTACTGATTTGCTGGGATGAAATGATTATATATATATATATATATATATATATATACGTACAAAAATCACAAGATCGTCAAAACCTACCGCGGTTTCACACAACGGCTCGTCAGGGGCCCTGACGAGCCGTTGTGTGAAACCGCGGTAGGTTTTGGCGATCTTGTGATTTTTTTACGTGTCTTTGCTCTACATTGCTTCCTCTTTGTTATTCCGCTTTGGTTAGTTCTGTATCGAGCACTTTTTCTTTCTTTGTGGTTGGTTCCGTTTGGGGTTTTTTTCTTTACTGCGGGGTATTGTATGTATTGTCTGTATTCCGCAGTTTTCTTTTTTTTCCCCTCTTGTCCAACGCCTTATAGCGACGGACAATAACGGAGTTAGATTCTGTCTGTTATTTGTTGTCCTCAAAGTTTATTTTCGTATAATTTTAGGATTTAGATACTTACAGAGTCGGTCTTGTTATTATATATATATATATATATATATATATATATATATAGGAAAGAATATTAATAAAAAGTTTTGAATTTAAAAATGTACTTTTTTGGGAGAGTATTTGTTTATTTGTATTATTGTATTTTTATTTCAGACCGCCCTCGGTCCTTCATCAGAAACGAGTGATTTTAAATTTGAATTAGGAACGTATTTCACGATAGCGTCCGAATATTTTTTTTTGTGTTTACATCACGTGGTGTGCTTGTTCACAACATGCGGCACGTCCGTAGAGAAAGTCTGTTTGTTTTAGATAAAAATTTCTTGGAATATCTAAAAAAATTTTTTATCTAAAACAAACAGACTTTCTCTACGGACGTGCCGCATGTTGTTAACAAACACACCACGTGATGTAAACACAAAAATATTCGGACGTTATCGTGAAATACGTTTCTAATTCAAATTTAAAAATCACTCGTTTCTGATGAAGGACCGAGGGCGGTCTGAAATAAAAATACAATAATAAAAATAAACAAATACTGTCCAAGAAAAGTACATTTTTGAATTCAAAACTTTTTATTAATATTCTTTCCTATAAATATTAAGACAATACACGTGGATCATCACTATGTTATATATATATATATATATATATATATATATATATATATATATATAAAGTCACTATCATTAATATTATAACCTTGAATAATTACCGCTCTTATTTTATGAAACGTTGTTTTGTTAAGAAATAAATAGAAAGCAACATGACACCGAAAGTATTGTTTATTTCGAGCAACGACATTTTTCCGTCTTTCTCACAGCAATTGAATTTCACATCGGAAAAGTGACACGTATTTTGAGGTTAACTACGAATCAGCCCATATTTTGGCATCTTCATGAGAATGAAAGTGCTGCTCAGGTAAGCCATCAGCTTTCAATCAGAAAATATGATAATCGGATGAGGCAAGTCTAGTAGCATTTAACCGTTTCCAACTAGGTTTTCACCAGTTGTGGCGTAACGTTGCCATGCTGCAGAGTAAAGTGATGGTGTTTCTGCTCGTATAGTGGCCGTTTTTCTTCAATGCTACTCTCATATGCATTAATTGTAGCCGTTGATGGTTTCGTTCAGTTTCGGCAACACATAATAAACTAAACCCAGCTGATCCAATCATGCATGGACGTGCTGCCCCACAGTTTACTACGCTTACGGTCAAATTGATACAAACAGGCCAGATAGAGTAAAAATGATGCAGAGGAAAGTAGCGGATACCATAATTGAAGGACCTGGGCGGGTGTTGCGAGATGTTACTAGAGAAAGCGTGCTAAGAGCCACCAGGAATAGGAAAACGTAGAATGCCATTATTGCCTACATCCTGAAAGGACAAGGCACATAGAAGAAGAAGTGTATCCACTTTTCATCACTGGTTACGATACAATGCAAAAACGTTTCCTTTTTCTCTCTTTGAAACAGCTATTCACACGTAGTGCTCGACATCCCTCAGTTTCAAATCGTATGGTACTCTTTCTTTTGTATTATTCCTAATTTTTCAAACGTTTTTATGTGGTATTTGCTGCAATATTTAGTCTGGTTGCCCGGATAGGTACTAGCTTAGTGTAAGAATAGAGAGATTGAAAAACATCGCCAACCCAAAACCATTACTGGCTCTGTGCAACAATTATATATATTATAAGTAGATATTACTTTCTTTCGTTTACCTTACTCTCCTTTTCTATTTCTGTTTATCTATGTTAACATAGTGATTACATTATGCACCATTTATCTTTGATTCTAAATTAAAGATGGCTTCTAAATTACATTACATACCAAAATACACCATGATTTTTAACGTTTTTATTAAATATGAAATGCACTTTAATATGGCGATTTATCAAATGAGGTAGATTACTTGGCCTACTTCAGTAGGCGAAACGCAATGACTTAAACGTTGTTTCGTCTCTATTTTTACGGCTAGAAGTCATTTCTCAACGTAATATTTCGAATAATCAATTCTCAACGTAATCCGTTGAGAAGTCAATTTTCTACGTAATCGATTTAAAAGTCAAATCTGAACATAATTTATACAGAGGTCAATTTATAACGGAATCCATTAAGCAGACAGTTACCAACGTGACCTATTCAGAAGTCCCTTCTTAATGTAACACATTTAAAAAATTAATTCTAAAAGCAAACAATTCATCAATCAAATTCACAACGTAATCCATTTATCAGTCAATTCACAACGTAAAATAAAGTCTTAAAAGTCAATTCACAATGTAATTCTTTCAGAAATCAATTCTCAGCGTTATCTTATCAGAAATCAATTCTCAACGTAATCCATTTTGAATTCAAGTCTTAACATAATTCATTCAAATGTCAATTCCTAACGAAATCGAGTCAGCAATCACTTTACAACGTAAACTCGTGTAGAAGTCAATTCTCAACGTAATTCATTCAAAAGTTAATTTTCAACGTAATCTATTCAAAAGTCAATTTCAACGAATCCATTCAAAAGTCAATTCTCGACATGAAGAATTCATCAGTTAATTTTTCAATGTATCCCATTTAGATGTATTTCAAGATGTAATCCACTAAAATGTCAATTTTCATTTGAATCTATTCAGTAATCAGTTCCCACATTAATCATTTCAGCAGTCAATTCTCAACGTAACTCATTCAGAAGTCAATTCTCAAGGTAAATTATTCAGCTTTCTGCTATTATCATATTACATTTTTCGTCAATTCGAAACGTAACCCGTTTAGAAATAAAGCGTAATCTATTCAGAAGTCAGTTCTTTTCAGAAGTCAATTATCAAAGCAATCAAGTCAAATGTCAATTTTAAACAATTCATTCACAAGTCAATTTTCAAGGGAACTCATTTGGCAATCACTTCTCAACGTAATCTATTCAAATGTCATTAAACGTAATCTATTTATAAGTCAATTTTCAACTGAATCCATTCAGAAGCCAATGTTCAACGTATTTCTTTTACAAGAATTTTCAAAGTAAATCGTATAGCATTCAATTCTCAACTTAATCTATTTATATTTCAATTTTAAACGTAATATATTCAGAGTTCAATTCAAATGTAATTCATTCAGATGTCACTTTTAAGAGTAATCTATTTAGAAGTCAATTCTCAACGTAATACATTCAAACGTCAATTCTCAAAGTAAAACCTTCTGAAGTCAATTCACAATCTAATTCAGTCAAAAGTCAGTTTTCTGTTACCCATTCAGAAGTCATTTTTCAACGCAACCCATTCAGCAGTTAATTCTCAACGTAGTCTATTCGTATGTAACTGCTTAACAGATTCCATTCACGTTATGATTCGATATTGTCGCTAATAAATATAAAAAAATAACGAAATAAAGAGATATTCTTATTCATAAAGCAATATCTATGATTTGCAAACTACAAAAAAAATTTACATCTTAAACAGAACAATCAGATCGTGTTATATAACAAGGAATCGAACACTAATCATGCTACAATCAATCGTGTTAACGCAAGAAGCCTTATTTAAATAGCGCACTGATTATTGTAAACAATTGCATGGAATTATTATAAGTTACAGGTTGAGGATTTCTTTTGGACAGGATGACATAATTTACAACAATATTTTAAAAATGTTATCAAAAGACATTTTACAGTTACATCTTTAATTCCAGAGACGTAAACCAAATTCAATAAACAAAGGTTGAACTAAGTTACCATGATAAATACGTGCAGTCTGATATTCAAATTGTTTGTGGCTAAAAGAGAAACACCAACGTACCCTCTCTACAAGAGAACAGAAATTCGAAACCGGATCGTCAAATTAACTATTTAGCAAAAGTAGAACACCTAACCTAATTTGAAATATCATTAAGCTGAGTTTACTCTAAAAGAATATTGTCGAATAAACAAGCTTGTTAGAGACAAAAAAGGGACACGCAATTAATTGTACATAACATTGATATTAAAAAGTTCCAAATTGTTGTGTGCAGTGATAATCATATTTCAAACTTATGATACAATGACACCTGAGGCTTTTCTTAGCTAACGTTTTCCATTGTCATAAGGTTGAAGGCTTAGATTGAAGCAGTTTCTAGGTCTACTGCTAGGCATATTAGGTCATTCTTTACAATCTTTCGAGTATATTTTCAATTCTTATTTTATGCTTTTATCAAAGTATGTAATGGATGTTGGTGTCACATATTGAGCTATGAATATAGAGATTCTACACGAAATTCGAGAGATAATCTGCAATGTTATTGGCCTTCATTTATCATTTCACTTTCAGTCAATTTTAACAGCCGTAAGGTAATTTACAATACCATTTATATAAACATTGTTATAGCAATTCTTCTGATGAGCTTTCGTTTTTTGCTGCACTATCTTTAATAATTTAAGCGCTGTACTGGATTGGCAGACGGATTTAATTTCTTTTACAATATAAATTGCTATATTGAGCCGTAAATTTTATGCTAACACGTGTCATAACGTTAGTTCCTTCTAACTTCTCAGTCAACATTACTCTTCAAAAATTTCATTGCAATGCTTATCATTACCTTCTGCCTCCATAAATCCCATTCTGCTATTGTCTTCTCTCCATCATAATGGACATTCTCATATTCTTTCATGCGTATTAACATTATAGCAGAAATTGTAGGAAAACAATATGAACATGTGCTGAATTAAATACACTCATTTGACAATAAATAGACATCCGTTACTGAACAAACGGTAAAAGATGAGATTACATCTACATTAATTCGGATGATAAAAACGGATCGCTGGATCGATGGAAACAGTGCCAAATGACGAAAGTTATTTTACCTGAAAATAAATATATGTTGTTAAAAACTATATATCTTAGGTTCTAAAAGACAACATTGTCCGTTCGATATGTATAAGAATGCTTTGGTCAAGAGTTTACGAGACGGCTTGCTTATCTTTGAAGAATGAAGCCCAAGAAAATGTTTACATAGAAAGATCTAGGGTGAAAATATCAATGAGCTTCTCACAAATACATCGTATTGTGCCCAGATCTCAAAGAGCACTAGCATTATGATCTTTTCTCAAAGAGTACTAAAAATTGGTTCACCAGGAGCGCCTGTCATTTTCGTCTCGGTGTGCACAGGATATCATTATGTGAATACTTGTAATTATATTCAAATATGAAAAAGAAAGAAAAAGATAAAGAGAAAGAAAAAGAGGGAAGAGACATGAATAAAGTATAAGAGCAATATACAATCATTCTCTCTTCAATATATATATATATATACATATATATATATATATATATGTATATATATATATATGTATATATATATGTATATATATATATATATATAATGATTTTATATGTATATATGTGTGTATATAAGATAACGATATATGATTTTCTTATATATGAAGCGCATAACTGAATGAAAAAATATGACAATGTATGAAAAATGTTTTGAGTTGACGCGATTTATAATTCAGACGTCATCAGTATTTGGCTGTTACGTCAGTGCGACTACACATGCACACAAACGTTTTTTTTTTATATACAGTATATGTAATCTTGCCGATTTAATTTAAAGTCATTTTCATTTTCTTTTTCTTTTCCACCAATACATGACTAGATATGCCATTTTGTGATAAAAATTTGCAAGAACGGCGAAATTTTGTGATACCTAAAATCCACATTTAATGTGAATGACCATATCATCAAGGGACTCTGGAGCAAATTGTCACCTCTAGAACAACTCAACGGTGCTGGCAGATTTATTATCGAAATGTGAGATATATAAGAAAAAAGTGAAGGAAATAAAATTAAAAATAATCTAAATATAATTGGCAAGATTAATTATATAAAAAGAACTTCATTCATCAGAAATTCCCAGCATCACACATGCGTGGGTATGTTTCGTCACAGCAAATTAATGGATATAATCCGCTAATGTTATAAAAAACGAAACGCGAAATAAAATATCTTTTAATTTCACTTTGTTATATATTTTGCACAATATATATATATATATATATATATATATATATATATAACAGAGTGATGATCACGTATACTGTCTTAATATGTATAGGAAAATCCACTAAAAATTGTAAGTTTAAAAATGTATTTTTTGACAGTATTTATTTATTTCTATTATTATATTTGATATTTCAGACCGTCCTTGGCCTTTCATCAGAAACAAATGATTTTAAAATTTAAATTAGGAGCGTTTTCGCAAGAGCGTTCGTCGAGAGATTGTTTACATCACGTGACGAAGAAAGCGACAGATTTTCTTAATATTTGTAAACGTAAACCTATCTTTAATAATAGTTATAAATGTTTTAAAGAAAATCTTTTAAGTGTATCTAAAAAATATTTAACTATTGAAAAAATTATAAAGATTAAAAACACCTAAGTGTCTATTTAACCCTAGCCTGTATGTATTTAATTTTAAATTCCAGTATTTTTCTTTCTTTCTGGACATATTGAACAGAAAAGAAAATAAATACTGTCAAAAAATACATTTTTAAACTTACAACTCAACTTTTTAGTACATTTTCCTCTCTCTCTCTCTCTCTCTCTCTCTCTCTCTCTCTCTATATATATATATATATATATATATATATATATTAGTAGTTTACTATTTTTGTTAGTGTACTATTTTCTTTATATTTATCAAGTTGTTGATTGCAAGCAAGTTGTGATAACATTAAGGGCTATGGATTAAGAGGATAACACACTATCCCAGTTTCTTTTGTTTATGACAAATGCTGATTGCTATTTACGCTCGGGAACTCCATGCAGGTAGTTTAAAATATTCATAAGGTTAATTGGAAGAGGTGCTTCTAGAGCTTTGAAATCTTTCATGAGGTAATTACAACATTTCTATTAATAAATGCATTGTTTCTTTCCTGTAAATGGACATCTGAAATTTCCAATAAGATTATTTATGCAGTTTGTCCACTATGGTATTAACTGCAGATATAACGTGTTCATCACTGCAATATCACTTCAGTGGAAAGTGTTTTTTATAATGTTTGCGAAAAAATAATAGTCAAACCACGAAAAGGGGAGAGTGATTAACCATTTTAAAATTGCATATTGAACAACTGATGTAGCAAGACCACTTTTCGTTACGTTTTCTGTGCTCTTGGTTTTTATAGCCTTTCTTAACTTCCTCAGCAATTTGCATTTTAATCGTCATTAATCGTCAGTGTTTTGTAGATTGTTAATAAAAAAAATTAGGCCATCAACTACCCGGTTGATAAAACAATATGGGCCTAATTTGAAGTATAAGAGTAGAGATGTTTCTACTAAACTGGTTGTTCCTTTGACTTTGGCTCAAAGAGATAAACCCAACAATTGGGCTGGGTCAGGAAATGTTCCGGAAAACTAGTTAGATTTGCCTTAAGCGATGTCTGATTAGCCCATGACCTAATTACTATAATTTTTATAATATCAGAATTAATGTCCATGGGAGCTAAACACTTTTTCTCCTGATTCTTGTACAACCACCCAAGTTAAAAAATGTTGAGTCTGGTCAGTACCTAGATAGGTGGACGTTTTGGAATACCAGGTGCTATAACCTTGGATGTACGTGTGGTGCAATCGATAATAGCTCAGAATATTTTTAACTAACTCCAAGGCCAAATTTCAGTTGAGTTCCTTGTATTCATTTACACACAAATACATTTGTGTTTCAGAGTATATGAGCTGGTGAATAATTTCCTGAAGAAGAGTATTTTCATGAAACAATAGAAATATGCAAACTGCCAGCAAAAGAAAAATAGACTTTGTTTTAATTGATATTTGATTATTATCAAAATTATGAATTCGAGTAGAATTCTCTGTGTTGGAAAAAGTTTGATTGTTTTGAAGCCAGCCTAGCCAAGGTCACATGATGTATGACGGGTTTGCTTATGTAAGAGACATAATTTATTAGTAGTAAGCAGTCGGTCGAGAGAGGGAATTTGAACCAAGATTGAGAAAAACCAGGTCAAACCACGGGTGTGTGCAGCTCTCTGGTGCTTCGATGCATGTGCTGTCGCCTTCGAACATACCGTCACTCTACGACATATCACCTGATGAAAGAATGAAGTAAGTGAATATATTTTTTATGCACACGTTGGCAGTCGTTATATTTCAAACTGATCATAGACATTGGTTTGCAGAATATACCAATACATACCAATATACCAAATACAGCACTCTTGAAAATGGCTAATACACTGGTCGAAATGGCTTTGAAGAAAAAAATCTTTAAATCCTAAATGAGGGGAAAATGTTAAATACTAAACTCAATTAAATCATGCTTGTATTTAATGTTATATATATATATATATATATATATATATATATATATATATATATATATATTTGCGTGTGTGTGATGCATTTCATTTTGTGAGGATCCATCGGATCAAAGAGATATTTCTTTTGATATCACTAGACATACGAACAGCGGAGAGAGAATGCTTACAAATTTAAACTTTTAAATTATTTTTAAAAATATACTTGATTATATATTATAAACAATTTCATTTAGTCCCTTTTTTATGTTATATCCCATTTTCGTTAATAAGTATTGCACATAAATATTTATATAAATTCCTGTCATTATTTGAGGTAATATCTATTGTGGAATCGGCGAGATCCTAATTCTGCATCGCATGTTACATTTACTTTCAGATTTTAACCTTTGCAAAAAAAAATATGAACAATTTCTTCATCCTCCACCAAACAGATATTATAAATAACAATGTAGATTTGACACACTAGCCTTCCATGGTAATCAGTATATGAAAATGGTAAGTCTGAATTCACAACGCAACGGAAAACAATTCCACTGCATATCTCATGTATGCATATTAATCTATTTGTTACACACAATAATTGCAGACGTGTTATTATTATTATTATTATGTCATTTTTCATCATATTTCGATTTCTGCATTGGTCTCACTACCAACCAAGTCTGCGGGGAGACCTAAGGCAGGTAGTGGCGTGTTGTTATGACTCCATTTCATGTTTTTCTATCTTCCCTATCATCCCCAGCATTACATAGATAACGTTTTCCTTAGTGTGTGGGATGTACTTAATAAGACAATTTTTTGTATATCTCTTAAGCTGGGGTTTCCAGGGATTCTTTCAATGTGTTGTTTTGTTCCATTTTTTATCATTCCAAGTGCACCTACTATCACTGGCACAACTCTTGTTTTCAATTTCCACATTTTTTCTATTTCAATTTCCAGGTCTTTATATTTTGACAGTTTTTCAAATTCCTTGATTGCTATTTACAATCCACTGGACAAGACATATCAATTAATAGACAAGTTTTCTCCTTCTGGTTTTTAACAATAATGTCTGGCCTGTTTGCTTCAATTTTTCTGTCTGTGTAGATGGTGTAATCCCATAGAATGGTTACATCTTCTATTTCTGTAACCGGTGCTGGATGATGTTCATACCAGTGTTTGTTTACAGCTTTTCCATAATGTTTGCACATTGCCCAATGTAAATATTGCCCAACTCTATCGTGGCGATTTTTATATTCGTTTGGGGCAAGCACAGAACAGCCTGAGATTAGGTGGTCTATTGTTTCTTGGTGTTTATCACAAAACCTGCATTTTGGATCCATATTATTATGCATAATATTTGCCTGAAAGTTTCTCGTGAAAAGACTTTGGTCCTGTGCTGCAAGTATAAATCCTTCAGTTTCAGACTTTAATCCAGATGCACGTAACCATCGATGAGTATTAACTTTGTCAACATTGGATTTATTGGCACGTACTGGATATTGGCCATGCAGAGGTTTGTCTTGCCAGCGCTGTTTCATCTTTTCAAGAGCTTTATCTTTGGCTTTTATTTTCATATTTTTTGCCGCAATAGTTGGTTCTTGGCTACTGTTTTGCTTTTCTACAGAATCTACTAACTGTAATTCTTGTTTGTATTTACTGCCTTCTTTTATTATTGAATATTTTTTCTTTCTTTCTTCATGTTGCCTTACTAATTGTATCATCCAATCCTTTGTTGTTTCTATGTATGTTAGTAAGCCAATAGTTGTTGTCTTGTATGACAATTCCAGTTGAATAAGACCCCTTCCACCTTCTTTACGGGGTATGTATAGACGGTCTACATCAGCCTTTGGGTGATGCATCCTATGCTTAGAAAGGAGCTTTCTTGTTTTAGCATCCATTCGCCTGATGTCGTTTAGAGTCCAGTTTAAGATGTTGAAGCTATATTGGACAACTGGGATTGCAAGGCTATTAATGGCCATAACTCTATTCTGTGAATTTAATTCAGTTTTTAATATCATTCGTAGCCTTCTATAGTACTCTTTACGCACTATTTCTTTCATTTTTTTATGGTTAATTTTTTTTGCTCTCATTTACACCTAGGTATTTATAAGCTTCTTCTGGTTTCAATTCTTTTATTGTTACAGCAGGGTCTAGGCTAATTGAGGATGTTTCTTGTATTGATCCACGTAAAACTGTAGCTTTAGCACATTTATTCAAATTAAATTTCATTCCAATGTCTTCGCTGAAGCATTTTACAGTTTGCAGAAGACCTTCCAGCTCATTATCATTCTTAGCATATAACTTTAAGTCATCCATGTAAAATAGATGGCTTATTTTCTTTTGGCCTATTTTATAACCACATTCTGTCTTATTAAGTTGACTGGTTAGTGCTATTAATGATATGCAGAATTATTATTATTATTATTATTATTATTATTATTATTATTATTATTATTATTATTATTATTATTATCTGATTGGTGATTGGAGACGTATTGTTATTATTATTATTACTATTATTTGTTTATTCAAAAAGGAGAATAACATTTATATATGAAGAATATATGGTGGAATTTCAGTTGTGCTTCAATCATTATTACATTTCAGAAATATTAATACTGAAAATGAAATGGTTCTCTGAAAATATTATTAAAAAAGAAATTTAGCATATATTTTTTTAAACTAAAGTTATTCTTTCTATTTATACTTAGGTTAGTCTTGTCTGGCCTCGTCAAAAATGGACCCAGTCCACTCATCGACTACGTATTGAGTTTTTTCGTCTTCTTTGAAAACAGCTCTTTTTCTCTCTTTGAACTACCGATGTATATTCCTCTTGTTACGAGGCACCGTTAGTTTGAGACAACGCCATAAATAACTTCCACCCCATGAATCATGAAGTCACTACAGCATAAATAATCGAAAATACTGGCCTGTTAATCCCAAAACGCTTTTGTATCCACCATTTTAATAAACAGTATATCGATCTTTAGAGCGTTTTATATTGTCATAGGTAAGTTACGTTAACTGGTATCTACTTTTATATTGTAAGAGATAAGTATATACTATATAAAGATACCTAAACAAAAGTTTGTACCGAGAAAAATGTCCATAAGAAACTTTAAATTATGTCTTTGTGTTTGCTGTTATCAATTTTTCCTGTTATAGAAATATGTAATTTAATATGAAGCAAAAATATATTAAGACTGTCAAAATTTAAAAACTGAAAACTAACCCGTATAAAACGATTATCTCCTGTTTGTAGAAGGCAGCTGAACTCATTTATTCGAAACTCCTTTCAAAATCCAGTTAGATATTGAAAGGTTATTTACTTGTTTGGGGTTAGGACAAAATACTGCTGCATCTCTACCTGAAAATTTCAAAGTTAATTTTTCCATACTTACGTTAATATAACTATTATGTTTTGTGTTCTAACGTTCATTTTTCTAAAGAAATTATATTGTATTGTATTAATTCAGTACATTTCCCGAATTTACGCTTAAATTTACTTTCATTTAGTTATTTATAATATAAGTATTGCTACAAAAATAACGTTGAAAACAAAAATGATAAATTTAAACATTATTTGAGTTGTGGTGTTTCGCAGAGCTTTCCAATCTGATCGAAATAATTGTCTAAAATTAACAAAGAGATTCTGTATACTAATTAGTATACTTTAAATATATTTTAAAGTTAGATTAGTTAACTTTAAATGTATTTTACTAAACTTAGCTTTAAGATTAACGTGTCATACTCAAAAAATATCAGATAATTAATTTATTTAATACACTTTCAGAAAGATGGTGTGAAAATGCTTTATTTTATTCAATGCCTGAACCCCTTTTAGTAATACTAGTTCTGATTAAAAAACAAAAAATGAATAAGACGAAAATACATATTTTAAAAAGAAGAAATTATAATTTCATGGCTTGTGTCAGTGATATGTGGTATAAGTGGAAACACGCCTGTCGCTTTTGATCCCATACAACTTGCTAGTGTGTTTGATACTCACTAGGTAATTCACATTTACTGCCTTATACACAATTAAGCTACGATTAGTATATTATTGGGCAATTAAATGCATTGTAATAGTTAAAAAAAAACTCAATTTCCAAGATTAATTACGACTGAGTAGTTAGTTCGATTCTTACAGGGCTCTTCATACAATCGACTTAATCCATATTTAAGCTACGCTTAGTAAATCACACCAATTAACTGGCTTCGATAGGCAAGGAAAACAAACTCTGATCTATCTTCAGAATAAGTTTTCCTCTTCACCTGTTAAAAGCAGTTTCTTCACCTGTTAAAAGCTAAAATTATGAAATTATCATATTGTAAAATATATTATAAAATAAATGATCTGAAAAATTAAAATATATTTACTGCTTGACAATGCCTAAAACTATAGCCAAATGCGTTTAAATGATTAAAGTATTAGGACACTTGTTATATAATTTATGTTCTGAAAAGAAAAAGTATATAAGATTTTATGAAATTTTACATAAAGATCTTAACCCTGGCACCTTCTTTGTCAAAATAAACGAAACTTGCATAAAAGACGAATTGATGTCGAAATACATAATATATATATATATATATATATCATTATCATCATCATCATCATCATTTGATCCGACACGCTCACTTTTGGTACGAGAGGCACTCACGTATTGTAAGTCAAATAGCAGGATACGCTATACTCTCTAGACTGTGGATAGTGGTTAATCTTTGATGAATCTAAATCAGAATGCTAAGTAGGGGAAATAATAATGGGGAGATACCCCCTCTCATCCTCATAGCCAATACAGTTCAGTGACAAAAAAGAGAGCCACCCTGGTTTTGTTTTGATTGGACGTGGCTCCAAAACTCAATTCATAATCATCAAAACATGACCATAAACATTATTATTGCTACGGCTAGATATTTTTGGTGAATGAAAACATCAGTCTCGTCAATTGTAATGCTTCCAAAACGAAGCTGCTACCATTAACCACCATAGACTGTCTTTCTTGCCTCCCATTCGCATGGATCAAGCTTGAATCCATCTTACATACAAAGTAATCATCCGCCCATGGATAAAATATTGTTGCTATATCTGGTCAGGTGACCTTGCTATTCATCTCGGTTTTCTCGACAGGATCCAGAAGAGAATTTGCAATGTAATCTAGCCCGACCAAGAAACTCTACTCCAGCCACTTTCTCACCGACGGATGTGGCTTCTGTCTGTCACTTCTACAAATATTTCCATGGCTTCTCTTCCGATGAGCTAAACTCCCTACAAGAATTTACTCGAGCAACCAAACTAGCAATAAGATCCCACATTTTACAGCAAAAAAATCCAAATGCAGCTTCCACTTCTTTTCCACCAGGTTCTTTTCACTAACTTCCTGAATGTGAAACGCCCTTCCGTATACTTATTTCCCTGATAGCTACAACCTCCAACAGTTTAATTGGAACGTCGGTTGTCATCTTTTATCCTCTTATTTCCCATCCGCCACTTACCATTTCCTCAACACACCTTGTATCTTATTCTTCTTCATTTCTACTCTCACATAGATCTTTTTACACAACTATTCCATCCTTCTCTTAAACATTTTCTGACATTCCCAGTAACCGGATCCTGTTTTTTTTCTATCTCCTCTTAAGTAACCTTTCACTCTTTTTTGTGTAACTGTTTGCGAACCAGTGGCAGTACTGACATGCTTGGGGGTGAAACGATTAGAAATTACAGAACTATCGTAATGTCCTGTAATGAAGAATCTGTAAGTGTAGAAAAGTATTAATGGTGAGTAATGATATATCTGCAAGAGAAGAACTATAACGACATTAAGTAATTAAGTGACTGTCAGTGTAAACCGATAGCATTGTTAAACAGTCGTTTAACTGATGTGTAGAACTATAGAATTGTTCAGTAATGATCTAATTTTGAGTGTAAAATTATAATAATACTTTTAAAGACTGCCTACTAAAGCCTAATAGATCTCAGGTACAAACGGTCATTCAAAATCTTTTAGAAAATAAATGTTTAGTAGTTGCGTATAAATTCAAATATTGATTTTTTTAAAATCTAATATTACGTGATCACAAAATATTTACAGATCTCAAATTTATAAAATGTGCCCAATTTAGTTAAACAAGAAATAGTTCATCAGTTTTATTGTAGCAAATAATTAATAAATTTAACACCATAGTTACTTATTACAGACGGAAACGATATTCGTTTTAGGACAACTGATGCCAGTCCTACGGAAAACTAGTGTGAGTAAGAAGGAAACAAACAAATTACATAATAAAACAAAAATTATTAACACCATCGTTCAAAGTTACTAATACATCAACACCGTCTTCAGCTGTTGTCTGAAGTATTTATAATCTGCTTGTCAAGCGAGAGGAAGAAAGAATCACCTGGTGTCGTTCTCAACAAAAAGAAACAGCAAAAGAGCTCTTCAAATTTCTTCCATATCTTTTCAATATAATACCCTTGGAAAATGTATGTATCATTTTTTACAACTATATATATACTATTTTGTTTAGAAATTTCTTGACGATATTTTGTCGTTAATGTTCCAACACGATAGAACACGGCATAATTATTGACGTATATAATATTCTTACATTTTTTAAATTTCTTGACGATATTTAGTCGTTAATGTTCTAACACGAAAGAACACGGCATAATTATTGACGTATATAATATGCTTATGTTTTTGATTAGAGCACGCCAAAAATTATTTATTGAAAAGGAAGGTTTCCAGTTACTTACAGTTTGTCAATTTTGTATTTCTTACGAAAACAGAAGATTATTCAGGTGCATTTATAATACCGTAAAGTCAGAAACGTCTCGCAAGCAACGAAAAATATGTATGCTCTGTACGGTGCGGGTGCCTTAACTGACAGAACTTTAGGGAAGTGGACCGCTAAGTTTAGAGTTGATGATTGTAGATTTAGTAAAGAACTCTTATCATGCCCCATTATAGATGACGACCAAATTGAAATAATGATGGAGAATTATCCTCATTACGCAACGCGGACATTGCAGAAACAATAAATTTCACAAAATCTACCATCCATGCACGCTTAGTAAAATATGTTTACTCCAATCCCTACGATGTTTGGGTGCCACATAATCTGAGTCAAAAGCATCTTTTGGATGACATTTATATATGTGATTTGTACAAAAGCAATTAAAATGTTCAATTTTTAAACAAATTGTGACGGACAACGAGAAACAGATTGTTTACAACAATATTCAACAAAAAGGATCCACACTTGATAAGCATGATCCAACTTTAGCCACCTCCAAAGCAGTTCATTTTCTTAAAACTATGATGCAGTGCAATTAGCGATATTGGAAAATAATCTTTTATTATACGTTTTATAAAAAAAACTAAATTTATTCGGAAAAATATTACTCGAAAATGATATATTTAAAGAATCAATTCAAGAAAAAAACCCAGAATTTATGAACATGAATTGTCATATTTTCTATCTGGATAATGTTCTAACTCACGTTTCTTAAGTGAACTGGCAAAAATGTTGCTGCTTGACTAGTATATGTTACCCAACATAACATATTGTCCAGATGTTTCTTGCAAAATAATATCAATGATAAAGATGTTAATTCTTTGGGTGACATTCAAAAACACATTAATGAGATCTTTTTCGAGAAATCACCGGAATTCTGGGAAGTAGCAAGCTCTATGTTGCAGGTAAAATAGAAAACGGTTGTGAAAAAACATAGTTCATATATTGCTGCATAAATGTATAATGGCATAATCTTGTTTTGTGTTTTATTTTCCTATAAAAATATGCATAAGTATCCCAGTCAAAAGAATATAAAGAATTACGTTGGACAGTCTATGTTCAATAACCTTGTAAATAAGACAAACGTGGACTTTATAAAACATATTTAATTTAATTTCAAGGAAAGAATAACACCTGAGATGTTATGTAATATTAATCAGAATATATTGCAGTAATTGCTGAAAAATCGGGTTATGATTTAGCGGAGACGTTTCAAGGAAAAAAGGACACTTTTATTCAGAAACCACATGTGAGATCTGTTTCCCTGTTTATTAAGGAGAAGATTAGTGAGATTAAGGAGAAGATTAGTGAGATTAAGGAGAAGATTAGTGAGATTAAGGAGAAGATTAGTGAGATCTGTTTCCCTGTTTATTAAGGAGAGGATTAGTGGATTACAAAATACGATTAAATATTTATGACTTGAAGTGGGCGTTTAAGTATGAAACAGACTGTTGTCACTAAGTAGTTACATTAATGTGTACATGTATATATATTTTTATAATCATTTAATCTCAAGCAAAGCAACAATACCTATGATGCCTATGATGCTCAGGATGTTAGAGTTAGAGCAATGAAGAAACGGAGCAGAGTATATCAAAGGAAAGATAAGATAAAGATGGAAATAAAGAGATAGAATATAACAAAGGATGTTGCATTTAAATTTTTGCAGATTCTACAAACAATATATCAGAAAGGAAGTTCTATAGGCGGAAAGTGCAAAAGGGTCACGGTTAGAGTAAAAGTAGTAGTTACATTTGACTATTTAGACGGTAAAATGGTGGATCGTAACTGGTAATTTTGTAAAACGTGTAAATTTATGCGAACAGGGCACAGGGAAAGATATTTAGCAGGGTAGATGCCGTGAAAATATTTCTAGAAAATAACGGGGGAAGCTACATCTCATCGGAAAAAAGTGACAGAACTTTCGCTAACAAATCAGGATCGATTATATTAAAGGTCCTCCTTTCGATTTTATTGAGATCTCCAAGATGTATAGCAGGTGTATCAGACAAGTTATATCCTCGACATTCAATACATGGACGAATGGTTGATTTATAAATTTGCATGATATTACTCTAACCAGAGATACTTTCTGTCTTCACAAAGTGACCCGACCCTTTTTAGCAGTAGATATAGCTATTGATTTGATCTACTTGAGGTTGGTTGAAAGATTGAGACTGAATAGGATGAATTCCTAACCGATGCAACTCTTTTCACTTAAATCTTAAAATTTCCTCAATACTGGTCTTAATATATACAAATATATATATCATTATCTCTCTTATATTCCCAGTACCACATCGCCTGACGAAGCATCGTTACTCCGATGCAGAAACGGACGCGCCTTCGTAGCGATTATATATAGAGAAGTTATGTACATGTTCTATAATATAATTTATAATAAATATTCACAGCTCTATATAGAAGATTATATATCGAGCACTGTTTTAAATTAATGTTTTGGACGTGGAAAGAATTCTTCGTTCTCTATTCAATCATATTTATATATATATATATATATATATATATAATTCATTTTTCTCTTTCTTTCCTTTTCTTTTATAGAAGTATATAATTTATTTGTGTCAAAAGATTTCACCCAGACACCATGTAGCCGACATCTGTCTACAATTCGTTTCATGCCTAAATTGCAAATTCTCTCTCTCTCTCTCTTTCTCTCAGAGCTTTTTAGGTTCTTCTCAGTACTATCTCACTTATTTTTTCTCTTTATTTTCTCTTTTCTCTGTATCTATACCTTTTCTATTTCATTTTGTTTACTTGATTTCTCATCTTTTCTACCGTCTTTCTTTTCCTCCATTTTTCCCTTCCTTTTTAATATATATTACCTCGTGCAAAATGATTTCAAAAATAAAGGAATTGTTGATTTCTTCATTTTTTTCAATAAAGCTTTAATTCACATCGTATTTAACTACCTGATGAGAGATCGTTCTTTCAATGTCTAATCCAAATATACAGTTTTGTAGTAGTTTGTACATTTTCTAAAGTAATAATTAATAATATATATATATATATATATATATATATATATATATATATATATATATATATCAGCGTGCGGTGCAGATATAGAAGAATCCAAAGGAGTATCCTGTACATACAGTGGTAGGATAATTCTCTAAGAGAGCTCTAAATATAAATGTATATAAATACATATAGGGCAAATGTTAGAAAAGTTAAGGCAGACACGCTATTTCGTGGTAAATCGTGTAAAATCTTTTGTACAATAAAAACGGAAGCTGATGATGGTTGGCCTGAAATAGACCGATTTACCATAAAATAACGTTAATTTTTCATATATATTTATATATATATATTCTTAAATAATAACTTTCTATTTAAATATTTACATGAAAAAAAATCATTAAGAAAAAGCAAAACAACAAATCACAAACACGATTACTCCCACAAAAATTACACCATGCTGCATACAAACAAGAAAAACCGGTACCTAACAGTAAAATAGCCCTGATGAAAGCGACCATCGTACTCTCACGAAATTTCGAATTCGGCACGAACCTCCTCAGTTAAAATGAAAAACTCTTTGTGCTTATCAATGCTCTACCGCTACCACGATATTGAGCATTTTACGATAAATAACCTGCTTGCCAAAATATGTTTTATCAGTAAAGATACTGACATAAAAGCAACCTTGGCGCTAAACATTATTACAGTTAAGCACTATACATACGTATATAAATTCTGAAGGGAGCATCTTGTGTCAAGAAAAGTTATGAAAAACAAGAGTAAATATCCTAGTTTAATGTTTTATTAGTATCAAGGATTTTTTCTCATGTTTTCACTAGTGTCTTAACCCCTACCTCATCAATATTAAAAACGTTCGTTTCCCAAGATTGCACTTTTATTTTTTGCAGGTGTTTATTTATTTATTTATTGCAAAATACTTTTATTTCTTTATCTTCGAGAAGGATTTATGGTTAAAATCAAGACCATAAGAAAAACGTGTGTGAAAACTGAAAGTTTTGAACAGTAAATAACAAAATATCAAAGATCGATGAGTCGCATAACTTGTCTGCAAAAAGAGAGTCAATTACTCGGTCGCCATTATTTTAATTCTTTACAGACATAACGTGTTGTTTCCCGCTGAACCTTATGAGAAATACATTAATCATCCAGTTTGTTAGACCATTCTTCAAATGAACAAATGAAGAAAAATACCTTGCTCTACTGGATTGTCGTTTGTATAAAATATTCTTTTATTGCTTCATTTGTCGAAGAATTCTCTACACTACAACGGCATACATCTTATTGAGGAAAAAATAATACTTAAGAACAATATCTTTTCATTTGATAAAAATAAGTTGTGGCGGCTGAGATTAACACAATGAAATAAAAATATTTTTGTACCTTTCGAAGAATAAGAAAATCAATTCAAACCACTATTTTTTTATTTTTCATACAACAGAATATATGGGAATAAATCAGAAATTAAAAGAGACTAGAAGTAGAAAATGTTGTTTCAAATCCAGATAACATCGTTTATTTCGAATACTGGTTTCTTAACAATTTAATCAGGCCAGCTAGAGTGGTAAGTGTCCTATCTATAAATCCTTTATTTAATTTGTGTTTCTGTCTGCTAAGAGGTCTAGCCGATCCATATAGGTGTGTGTTCAACAGTCGTATAAGTATGTGTTCAACATCCGCACAGCCCACCTGTGTTTTTACTGCAATTACACTGCCCCTTCCTTAGAGTTTCTGAGAGGAAAACGTATTATCTTACCATAATCAACACTGAACAAGGCCAGTATTCTTGAAGCATTGGTGACGCGATCTATAACTAATAGTTCAGTCATACAAATTTCACTCATAAGAATAGAGAAAATTTGTGGTATAATTATTCAAGCATATCTCAAAGGTGTTACACCAAGAATTCATTTTTCAGACGAATAGATCATTGCGAGATTCGAATCCGTGTGTCATAGTAGGAAAGCGAACGGTCTGACCACTCATCCACGCACTCATAATATTTTATTTACCCGCGGTATAAACAGCTGAAATTAATAATCGAATTATTCTAGATATGATTTGACATTCCAGATTTTATCAACTATTTCATATCAAATATCCAAAATAATGTTTATAGGTTAATAAATGATGAAATTCGCACATTTGCCGTGTCTCTTCAGAAATTTATGTACTAAAAGTAGGTACATGAATTTATATCTTGCCCTCATTTTAGTTTTTATTTGGATATAAATATCAGTCGTCAATTTGTAACGGCAATAGCCCACTCGTAATAATAATAATAATAATAATAATAATAATGATAATAATAATAATAATAATATAATATAATATATAATAATAATAATAATATAATATTCTGCATATCATTAATAGCACTAACCAGTCAACTTAATAAAACAGAATGTGGTTATAAAATAGGCCAAAAGAAAATAAGCCATCTATTTTACATGGATGACTTAAAGTTATATGCTAAGAATGATAATGAGCTGGAAGGTCTTCTGCAAACTGTAAAATGCTTCAGCGAAGACATTGGAATGAAATTTAATTTGAATAAATGTGCTAAAGCTACAGTTTTACGTGGATCAATACAAGAAACATCCTCAATTAGCTTAGACCCTGCTGTAACAATAAAAGAATTGAAACCAGAAGAAGCTTATAAATACCTAGGTGTAAATGAGAGCGAAAACATTCACCATAGAAAAATGAAAGAAATAGTGCGTAAAGAGTACTATAGAAGGCTACGAATGATATTAAAAACTGAATTAAATTCACAGAACAGAGTTATGTCCATTAATAGACTTGCAATCCCAGTTGTCCAATATAGCTTCAACATCTTAATCTGGACTCTAAACGACATCAGGCGAATGGATGCTAAAACAAGAAAGCTTCTTTCTAAGCATAAGATGCAGCATCCAAAGGCTGATGTAGACCGTCTATACATACCCCGTAAAGAAGGTGGAAGGGGTCTTATTCAGCTGGAATTGTCATACAAGACAACAACTATTGGCTTACTAACATACATAGAAACAACAAAGGATTGGATGATACAATTAGTAAGGCAACATGAAGAAAGACAGAAAAAATATTCAATAATAAAAGAAGGCAGTAAATACAAACAAGATTTACAGTTAGTAGATTCTGTAGAAAAGCAAAACAGAAGCCAAGAACCAACTATTGCGGCAAAAAATATGAAAATGAAAGCCAAAGATAAAGCTCTTGAAAAGATGAAACAGCGCTGGCAAGACAAACCTCTGCATGGCCAATATCCAGAACGTGCCAATAAATCCAATGTTGATAAAGTTAATACTCATCGATGGTTACGTGCATCTGGATTACAGTCTGAAACTGAACGATTTATACTTGCAGCACAAGACCAAAGTCTTTTCACGAGGAACTTTCAGGCAAATATTATGCATAATAATATGGATCCAAAATGCATGTTTTGTGATAAACACCAAGAAACAATAGACCACCTAATCTCAGGCTGTTCTGTGCTTGCCCCAAACGAATATAAAAATCGCCACGATAGAGTTGGGCAATATTTACATTGGACAATGTGCAAACATTATGGAAAAGCTGTAAACAAACACTGGTATGAACATCATCCAGCACCGGTTACAGAAATAGAAGATGTAACCATTCTATGGGATTACACCATCTACACAGACAGAAAAATTGAAGCAAACAGGCCAGACATTATTGTTAAAAACCAGAAGGAGAAAACTTGTCTATTAATTGATATGGCTTGTCCAGCGGACTGTAACATAGCAATCAAGGAATTTGAAAAACTGTCAAAATATAAAGACCTGGAAATTGAAATAGAAAAAATGTGGAAATTGAAAACAAGAGTTGTGCCAGTGATAGTAGGTGCACTTGGAATGATAAAAAATGGAACAAAACAACACATTGAAAGAATCCCTGGAAACCCCAGCTTAAGAGATATACAAAAAATTGTCTTATTAAGTACAGCCCACAAACTAAGGAAAACTTTATCTATGAAATGCTGGGGATGATAGGGAAGATAGAAAAACATTAAATGGAGCCATAACAACACGCCACTACCTGCCTTAGGTCTCCCCGCAGACTTGGTTGGTAGTGAGACCAAAGCAGAAATCGAAATATGATGAAAAATGACATAATAATAATAATAATAATCATTATCTATAACGTGCTAGTAAATCCAATGTTAATAAAGTTAATACTCATCGATGGTCACGTGCTTCTGAGACAGAAGACTTTATTATTGCAGCGCAAGACCAAAGTATTTTAACTAGGAACTTTCAGACAAATATTATACATAATAATGTAGATTCAAAATGCAGGTTCTGTGACAAATACCAAGAAACAATAGACCATCTAATCTCAGGATGTTCTGTACTTGCGCCAGATGAATATACAAATTGTCACGATAGAGTGGGGCAATATTTACATTGGACAATGTGCAAACACTATGGAAAATATGTAAACAAATACTGATATGAACATCACTCAGCACCGGTTACAGAAACAGAAGATGCCACCATTCTATAGGATTACCCAAGCTACACAGACAGAAAAACTGAAGCAAATAAGCCGGACATTATTGTTAAAAACCAGAAAGAAAAAACTAGTCTATTAATTGATATAGCTTGTCCAGCGGATTGTAACATAGAAACCAAGGAATTCGAAAAACTGTCAAAATATAAAGACCTGAAATTCGAAATAGAAAAAATGTGGAAATTGAAAACAAGAATCGTGCCAGTGATAGTAAGGGCACTTGGAATGATAAAAGATGTAACAAAAAACAGATTGAAAAGTTAAGCTTAAGAGATATGAAAAAACATTGTCTTGTTAAGAACAGCCTACACACTAAGGAAACGTTGTCTATGTAACGCTAGGGATGTTATGGGAGATAAAAAACAAATATGAAATGGAGCCATAACAACACCCCACAACCTGCCTTAGGTCTTCCCGCAGACTTGGTAGGTAGTTGAACCTTAGAAGAAATCTAATTATGATGAAAAATGACAACATTATAATAATCTTATAAAAGAAAACAAAAACAAATGCAATGGACCAAATTCAGAAACCATGTCAAGATAGATCTCCTCAGTATTTTTCCATATTGAAAAAGCTGATAAACAAACCCCGTACACATCTGTGGTTACGTAATGCAGGGTTTTTAACTGAGCCTAAGAATTTATTCTTGGTGCACAGGACCAAAGCCAGCTAACTAGAAATTACCAAACACACGTACTGAAAAATGTGTTGACCCGAAATGCAGATCCAGTGATAAATAACTAGAAACAATTGACCAGTTTACTCTGTTTTAACACCAAGAGAATATAAGATTCAAGCTGTTAGTGCTGATTAATATATTCCCTGGAAAGTATGCATCTTTTATTGAAAGGAAAATGTTTGAACACCTTCCGAACCCGGTTACAGAGATAGAACCTGAAAAAATATTATATGATTTTACAATATACACAGGCCGAACAATCAATGCTATTCGTCCAGATATCGTGATCATACACTACAACAACATATTGTTTTATTAATGACAGGCATTCTTAGCAGAATTCTTCTTTGAAGATCTTTAAAAATTTCAAAAATACAAAGAAATTGAGTAGAAAATCATAAAAATGTGAGATATAAGAACACTAATAATTCCAGTTGCAGTTGGAACCATTGGATCGATTGAAGGGATTCCTGCTAGCATAAACCTTAAAGAAATATAAAAAATATTACCTCCATATATAGACAAAAGTCTTTTTATTACCAAACATAATGATGGTATTTTTTTAAAAATAAAATTGAAAGAACGGTCTTGCACCTCTCTCAACAGAGCTAAATCGAAGTGAATAAAGAAATAATTATTAGTTTAAAACAATAAAGAAGATTTAAGGTGGGGAAAAAGTAAATTGAAATGTGTAGAAGGCCAAATATACTCTCTATCTCTGTTTACACAGAGAGGGCTTTAAACATTGAATCTAGGTGGCCCCTAACACATTGATATTGATTACCAAAATAATGTTAACCAGATGACTATACTTAAAGATACTTCCAAATTCGCTCGGTTGGGCCGTATACACAAATATGTTTAATATCTCTTGGTTCCAAATTCCAAAAAGCCAATTTAAATCGGTTAACAGTAGGCTTTTACCCACTGAATTTTTTAATGAAATTAGACACACAGGTTCAATCCCCATCTCTATTTTTTGCCCAAAACACGTAAAAATTGTGTCCATTGAGACCTAATTCATCTATGCTAAGGTTTTCACAATATGCAGTGACTAAATCGTTTACGACAATATTACAGCCTGTTTTGGAACTGTATAACAGGTTCTGTATTTAAGATTCGTTTGTGTATTTCGACTTTATACAGCTTCATCAGTCAACCGAGAAATTTATGTGTTTTTACATTTCTAGCCGTTTTACTTGTGTTCCTTTAGCTGAGACAATTGATATATGTGTCGATGCCTTATATCCTAGTCAGGTGTCACCTCTCGTTATCCTGAAAAGGTATTGGTTGAACTGGTGCAAATTGCCATAGTATCCGCTGAATTTAGTTTTGATGTCCTCATACAGGGGAAAAATTGATTGTGTTTTAATGGGTTCTTCTTTGGGACACATTTTAGCAAATATCTTTGTTGGGTTCCATGATGGGAGTGTATTGTCTGAATTTATTAGACCCGACGTTTCTTTCTGCTATATAGTTTACATCTTTTGTCTCTTTAACGATGAAATTGAAGCGGACCAGTTCTTTTTTGTTCTTTAATAATATTCATCCAGCTTTAAAATTTACAAAAAAGAATGTTTTGGTTTTCAGACTTTCGTCTGGTTTTCTTCTTTCAGTTTACCGAAAATATGGGTCAGGAAGAGTAACTGAAAATAAAAGTATGTTTCACGGTGACAATGAACCTTTTCTAAAAGATAATTAGAATAGAATCTCGGTTGTGTTTTTAAAGAGAAAAAAAGCAGATAATTTACGTCTTATCATGCCAGCTTACTTAAAGTTTTAATATATATATATATATATATATATTGCATTACTTGTTTAGATGTACTGTAAAAGAATAAAATTACAATTCTTTTCTGTCTGTCTGTCTGTCTGTCTGTCTGTCTGTCTCTCTCTCTCTCTCTCTCTCTCACTCTCTCTCTGTATATATATATATATATATATATATATATATATATATATATATATGTATTACCTTCCTTCTCTCCCCATACGCTGTCACACCCTGATTGAGCACTCTGGAAGAATGGTAGAATTTGAAAAACAATAGCTACCCTTGCATGTACGCATCGCTCATTCAGTAATGGATTAGAGCACACTGACTATTGGGCGGGTATAATGACAATATACACGCTAAAAAGTCTGCCTTCTTCTACCGAACGCCCATACCCCAGAGGTAGAATCGCCAAATGACGCCAATTCGGTTGGGTCTCAATCCTGGGCTAAAAGCAATCAGAGTCTAACCGTACTGATGAGCTGTGATACAGCGAAAAGGATCTGTATGCGGATGACTATATATATATATATTGATCAATCAATGTACTGGTTTATATACCAGGTGGTATTCCATTTGTCCTCAGATATATGAAATTAACCTAATTAAGACTTTTACTCAAGGGGATTGATGATCTGCTCTAAAACTAAGTTCTATAACGAATTCAGTTTTATTACTACCAGTCAGTCAGTTATGTGCCATACGTGATACACGCTTGAGTGATCATGTCTCTCTCGAGACATGACTGACTGGGCAGAATATTATCCCACAGTAGGTTACCATTGCTTTCTGCGGTAGACTGGTTGCCGACCAAAGCTATAGAACCCAATCTGTCCTGTTATTTAACCCGTAACTGGAAGGAAGAGTTGGATTAATATCTTTCCCAAGGGTATTTGTGCGTAAGTGAATGCAATGAATTGAGCTGGAATTAAAACTCGACTCCCAGATCTCTGTTTCGAGCCGATTTTGAATGCACCACAACGCACATCTTTTATGACTACCACTCTCTGTAAAAGTGCCTATCCATTGGATGTTGTCGAATCATTTATCAAAAATAAGGTTGTGGAGTTCAATAAAGTTAAGCCAGTTGCATTAGAAGGATGTACTGTGTACCTGCGCCTTCTCGTCTGTAGTCTGTCAGTAATAGTTTTGCTAAGGAATGTTTCGGTTGCAGTTCAAATTTGTTACTTTGTTGCGAATAATCGAGTGGTTTTTACTTGTCAATCCGTATTTCCGTCTAGAGGAAATGATGTTCTCCTCCTACAGCATAATAGTTCTTTGAGTTATATGTTCAAATGTAGTTGTAGATAGCACTACATAGTGAGAACTACTCAAAGACTAGATTCCAGTATTAAACAACACGTTCCATCAAAATCCCTAATTTGAATTATTCTTCGTCAGATAGGCTGATTCGGGTCTTCTATTGCGGAACACCTTAATTATTTTTTTTATTAATTTCACTACAAGCAATGCGGTTTTACTGCCACTGGTATACATGCGGTTATATAGGAGAAGAGTGAGGAGAGAGAGGAAAAAGTTACATGTGGTTTCACAGAATGGGTGAGATAAGTATGAGAATACTGGTGTGAAGAGAGCTGATTAGATTAGCGTTGACGGTGAAAATAATATGAGGAAAATTATGCAAGTCAGAGAGTTACGAGATGGCAACTAACCTTACATTTAAATTTTTGCAGATGGTAGCTGGCAAGGAAAAATGAATACGGAAAGGAATTCCACTGCGGGAAGTGCAAGAAAAAAAGATGTAGAATAGTAGTTGCGTTTACATATTATTGGTTTCACTATAAAAGAGTGGGACCTAGTTGCTACTCTATTAGCTTGACTAAATTCATGCAGATGGATCTCCAGGGAGCTAAGATCGTCGGAACAAACGCCGTGAAAATATTTGTAGAAGAGACAAAGGGAAGCCACATTATGCCGGTGAGATAGTGACTGCAATTGAGCTAACAAGTGAGGATCGATCTCATTGCAGGTTCTCTTTTGGATTTTGTCAAGAACCCCGGGGTGATTAGCAGGGGCACCCGACCAGGTATGACAGCAGTATTCCATAAACGGTTAGATGGTAAATTTATATACGTGCAGGATTGATTCAGACGGGAAAAACTTCCTGTCCCTGCACAGTTAACCGACCTTCCTAGCGGCAGCTTTAGCTATAAATTCCATGTAGTCATTCCATTTGAGTTTTGCTGAGAGTTAGACCGCGGAAGCGTAGTGTTTTGCTTTCAGAGAGACTAGCCTGAACCATGTTAATGTGGGTAGGTGCGATTGTGTGTGGTGTTTGATAGGAAGCAGCTTCGTTCTGAAGTATTGAAAGTCACGAGCTATTTTTTACCCCTCAAAGTGTTGGAGACCATGAACATTCAATTTTTCAAGCCCTCTCTAAACAAGGAGAGCATATATTTGGCTTCAAAATCATTTCCATTTATTTTTCCCCTACATCTTCTCCGATTTTATTTAAACGATACTTTCTTTATTCACTTTGATTTGGCTCTGCTGATTCAGGTGCAAAACCTGTTGGCCAGCCCGTTTGGCAAATTTATTTTTTTACAAATACCAGCATCATTGGTTGCAATAAAAATATTTTTGTCTAATAATAGCGGTAAGTAATGTTTGTTCCAACAAGCATATTTACAAATTGTACTCAGATGTACTTACCACCAATACCATACGAAGGGAATAATCTATGTAAAATATTAGTGGTCTTAGGAATGTTTTTGCTTTTAGTTTTTTTTAGAAAAATATTTAGAGAAAAATATTGTTAGGAATTTCTGAATTTAACTCTCTGGTATGGGACCTGAAAGAAATGAATGTACACTAGAAATCAAAGGAATCAATAATAATAATAATAATAATAATAATAATAATAATAATAATGTTGAATATGCACTGAACAAAGCATACAATTCGAAAACCCCAGGAATAGATCAAATATCTAAGTTTTGGCTGTATTATTTAGATACAGCACACACAAACTAGCCAAAGACCTTCAAGAAATACTTAACGATCCCCTAAATATTCTTGCATGGATAAGCAAAGGAATTACTTTTATTTCTACCCAAGAACAATCACGCTCTATTGTCATCTAAATTAACAAAACAGTACATATTTCTTCATGGAAAGAAACGACATACGATCACTTGAATTAAAAGGCTGCAGACATGGCTGTTACGGAAGTAAAGACCAATCACATACCAACTGAAGGATTTTCGAAAACTCGGTGTAAAGAAAAATCTTTGTATTGCTTGGATGAATTATCCTGAGGTATTCGATAATGTACCACATTCCTGGATCTGTAATTAGCAATTATATATAAGGTATCACCCGTTGTCATCAATTTCCTGAAACAATATATGTCGATATGGAAAACAACAGTTTACCTCAATCATATAAATGGAATCTTTCAGTATGTTGAAATAAACATCAACAGAGGAATTATTCAACGAGGCATTTGTCTCACTTATTATTTTGTATGTCACTAATCCAGCAATTTTAATGAAAGAGAATGTGGTTATAGAATAACTCAAAATAAAATAAGCCATTTATTTTACATAGATATTTGAATGATGGTGAGGTGAAATGTCTTGAGTAAACTTTAAAGTTCTTCACTAAAGAAATGAGAATAAAATTTAATTTGAAAAAAAATTTAAAGCCACTTTTTACGATGATAGTTACAAAAACATCTATTAGCTTAGACGCTGCTCTAACACTAAAGGATTTAGAGAAAGGAGAAGATTATACGTTCCTAAATGTAAATGTGAGTGAAAGAATCCACCATAAGAAAATGAAAAAGATAGTGCTTAAATGGTATTATAAAAGGGTACCACTGATATTAAAAATTGAATTGAATTTTCAGAATATAATTATGGTTTTTAAAAACCTTGACTTCCCAGTAGTACAATATAGTTTCAGCATCTTCAAACGATAAATTTTAACACAAGAAAGTTTTCTTCTAAGCATAAGGGGCATCATCCAAAGTAGAGAAGCTGGAAGATATTTTTTTAGTTAGAATTGTCATATAAGACAACATATATATGCTTGCTATTTTATATGCAAACAACAAAAAACTGGATGAAATAATTAGTCAGACAAAACGAAAACTGAAAGAAAACTTATTCAAGAATGAAAGAAGGCAAAGAATATTAACAAGATTTACAATTAATAGATTCTGTAGAAAAACAAACCTGAACCCAAGAACAAATTAGTGCAGCAAAACATATGAAAAGTAAACCAAAGTTTAAAGCTCTTGAAAAGAAGGAGGAATGTTGGCAAAACACCGCTGCAATAACCAGAAGGTGCTAATAAACACGAGGTTGATAAAATATTTATTCATCGATGTTCCCTTCATCTTTATTTAAATCTGAAAATGAAGCTTTTATTTTATTCGCGCAAGACCAAATTATTTTCACTTGGAACATTCAGGAAATATCATTTACAATAACGTGGATCCAATATGAAGTTTCTGTAACAAATACCACGAAACAATAGATCATCTAATCTCAGGATGATGTGTACCTGCAACAAATGAATATAAATACCGTCACGATAAATTGGGGCAATATTTACACTGGACAATGTTCAAATACTTTGGAAAATATGGCAACAAACAATGGTATGAATATCGACCAGTACAAGTTACAGAAATAGATGTCACAATTTTATGGGATTACACTACCTACGTAGACAGTAAAATTGAATCAAATAGCCTGGACATTATTGTCAAAAACGAAAAGAAAAAATTTGCTCACTAATTGATATAGCTTGTCCAGCAGATTGTAACCTAACAACGAAGGAGTTTTAAAAACTATGAAAATATAAAGACTTGCAAATTTATATAGAAACAATGTTGAAGTTGAAAACAAAAATATTTCAAGTGGTAGTAGTTGCACTTAGAATGATAAAATATTGAACAAAACGAAAACTTTGCAGAAACGTAGAAAACCCGGGGTTAAGATTTACACAAAAAATGGCTTAAGTACAGCCCACTCACTGAAGGGAACTTTGTCTATGTAACTTTTGTGATATTATGGGAGATAGAAACAATAATGTATTGTAGTCATAACTACACACAACGACCTGCCTTAGGTCTTTCCACTGAGTTGGTAGATAGTCCAACCATAGCAGAAATCGAATTATGATGAAAATGAAATAATAATAATAAGTCGAAACACAAGTTTCTTAAAGTTGAAATCTGAGAAATCTGGCAAATGAGGATACAAATAATTCCAGTTCTAATTGAAGCATTCGGATTAGTTAGAATGTTTAGTAAAGCTACCAGTAAACTCATTGAATGGATTCCTGGTATCCCATATTTTAAAGATACAAAATTATACACTCATAAGTACATCTCACACATCGCCTAGCGCTTTATGCATTGAATATGTGTATGACGATTTTATAACAACTTATAAATGTATATACAATAGAAAGCTAATGAAATAATAAAAATAATAATAATAATAATAATAATAATAATGATGATAAGGGGAATAACAAGAAACAAAGCAATAATAATAATAATAATAATGTTGATAAACATAATAAAGTTTTAAGTTTTTCTCATTTTTCTTTGATGTAAGCGACAAAATGTAATAAAACGGTTTCTAAAGTTTAAATCAATTTAATTATACTCTCTGTTGTTCGGCCGGGAACTGGCGATTATGCCTCTTCTTTAGTTACTCTCATTTTTCATTCAAGAAAATATTTATTCCTCCTACTCTCTGTTCTGCCATTCATCTCCTAAAAATCTTAAGACAATTTACACGAATGCTCTATGAAAGCTTCGCATTCAGTATGCTATGCGTGGAACAATAATTCGTAACCAACCTTCTTACCGACGTTCCCTTACATCTCCCTGAAATGTAAAATAATATCTCCTTTTCTGATTTCTAATCAAAATCTCGTTTTTCGTTAACATTTTTTTACAAATCGCATGATAATTACAGGCTATACCTGGCATCCTTCTGTAGAAAAAAAAATTTTCCATTCAATAGATTTTATTTCGATGTTAATCAAACATGTTTTGATTCATCTCCATATACGTCAAATTCTCTTGCATTTAGATAGCTACAGCGATCGAAGTTTTTCAATCGTCTGTCGCATAGTTATACGACCTTTCCATTGTATTGCTTGCGCTGTTAGCATTCTGACCATAAAGATATCATTTCGTGTTCCCTTTTCATCAAGAAATCCTTATTTTTAATTCCTTATTACAAATTTAATTACTCTTGTCACTTCATGCATTCGAATTCAGAGGTGAGCTTAATTATGTAACTTATTAAGCTGTTTCTCCAATTAATCTTGCATTCATCTGCATCGGCTTTCTCAGGTATTTCAACGATGATTCATGCCACGGCGCCACTGATTAGCATTCATGTAATTTTTCAGTAATCATGTCGACGCCACTATCTAAGACTGATAGAGCTTATATTTAGAATCACATGTTGCCCTGCTTCTTTATTCTTGGTCATCATTACGAGTTGTAATCATATCACATACACATTTTATTTCATTTATTGTCATATTTCTATACCCTTTGTGATACCTCTTTTCATTAAGAACACTTTATTCAATGTATTTCTTCCATTTCTAAAAAAGAAATTGTGATTCTTTGATGAAATATAAGGCATAAAATTTCTACAAGTATTGGACATTAATAAAGAAAAAATATTTTTAAATAGATTCATTGAATTGTTTGTTTGTACAGCTGATCAACCTTTGTGAGGGTATGTAGAACAAGTAATTATTTTTATATTTGTATTGCAGTAATATTTTTTAAGTTAATAATCAATTTTATTGATTGAACTTATGCTAATTAACACAAAACTGGGAATTTGATTCAAATCTTTCCCAGAGGTATTTGCTCCTAATTGAATATAACAAACATGTCTGGAAATGGAACTCCTCTCTTTGTTTTACATTTTTGAGCTGATATCAATTGCATCATATGCCTTCTTCTTCTTCTTCTTCTTCTTCTTCTTCTTCTTCTTCTTCTTCTTCTTCTTCTTCTATGTGCCCTGTCCTTTCAGAAGGTAGGCGATCATGGTTCTCCACGTCTCCCTATCCCTTGAGGCTCTTCGTTTGTTTGCTCCCGTTACTCCTATCAACCCCGTTCCATCAACTACTTGATCAGGACCTGCAAATATGTTATCCGCTGCCGTCCTCTGTCTCTCTTTCCTTCTATCTAGCCAGTCAGTTTCAGGTTCTCCAAACTCTCCTTTCTCATTGCGTGTCCTAGGAACTTCAGTTGCCACTTGCTGATGCTCAGTATTAATTTCCTTTTTTGTTGCCATTCTTTCCAACACCTCATCTTTGCTTGCATGCTCGGTCCACGATATCCGCAGCATCCTTCTGAAGAACCATATTTCCGCCTCTTACAGTTTTGTCCTCATTTTCGCTGATATTGTCCTACATTCCCTGCCGTATTGAAGAACTGACATCACGTAGCAATCCAACACTCTTTTCTTTGTTTCTAGTGAGATTTTCCTGTGTGTTAGTACTTCAGGAACGCGTCCTTTGCCATGCCAATTCGCCTTCAGATCTCTGTGTCGCCCTTTGCAACTCCAGTTAGAACACTTCCTATGGATTTAAAGATTTGTACTTGCTTGATTCTGGTATCGTCCACCTTTATTTGGTATTTTTGGTTGTACCTTTAGCTCATGACCATGCACTCAAAGCTAGTATTCCCAAAGGGAAACCCATTTAAATAAGTATCAGTATTGCTTAATTCGTTGATATGTTTCAACTTGATACGGGCTTAACTCGGACTTAATATAGAAAGTACCATAAAAATATAAAAGCATTGAGTAATATTTCGTGTACATTCAAAGAATTTATGTTCAAATGGACGATGATATATACCAGTCGATTGAAAATCAAGGATCGTTTTATGAATTTTAACATTTTGATTATGAAATATTTACTAAAAAAATTACGGAATTTCAGCCTTGCTCCTACTGATAATTGTAGTTATAATGTCGCAACATAGATTTCGGTAGACAAGATGGCTAAAACATCTTATAGAATTTAATACTCATATAATATACCATAAGAAGATAATTAAGGTTAACCTACTGGATGACTTTAAGTAATGTGATAGCTACAATACATACAAAGATGAATCGTGATTAGTCAAAGATTACTAAGACCTACAAAAGAGAAAAGATAGAGGGAGACTTGATCACCTATCCCAGGAATGCAGCATGGCACGCAAAATAATAAGATTGAGTCTCGAGAGCTTAAACAAAAAAGAAAAAAGGAAAAGTAGTTCGCAAAACTTTGAAGAGATTTAATTACTTTCCATTTTTAGATTTCTCCTTTTTTGCACAGGTCAAATCAATTATCTGTATCTTCAAAAAATTACGAAATTGAATGTATGCTAAATATTTTCAATCCTGCATCTTTCATAGCGGTTGTAAGTCACGAATTATTTCGCTTATTGTTCTCTTTAAACAATACCACAATTCATAAAATTGCACCAAGTGAATTTAAGTATTATTTAAAACTAACCATGAAGTATGATGTAAAATCAAAAAACAATATATCTACAATGTAATTGTTTTTGAATGTGCAACAAAATGCATTAATTTCAGCCAAAAGAGTTGGAGCTATAAAATATAGCACGATTAACGTTAAGGTACTATTTTTAATTAAACCAAAAGGCATGATAAATTTATACTCTACTCGTATTCATCAATTTATAGCGGCAAACTGTCATTTATTTACTTTTCTCATGTTTGCTGTTACCAGCATACTTCTGGTACAAGACCTTTTCTTGCAGAATCTTATTCAACCGATTTTAATGAATGTATATTTCGATATTTCATTATTTCTTTCCTTATTTTTTATCTTATATTCAAATTATACATTCAGTGTCAGTTTCTCCAAACTCAAACTACACCTTCTGTAATCTAGAAGTTACAATTTACTCTTTCTGGTTCTAAGCATAATTATTCTTTTCCGACATTTCTCCCTCAAAACATCATTATTACACAAAAGTTCAGTCCATGTTATATTCATCATTCTTCTCTGGAAGAATATTTATGTTGAATTAAGTTTTTTAATAATCTCACACCAAGCAAGGCATTATACTGCTGCTGTTGCGCAGGGGGTTACATAGGGGAAATTGATGAGTGAGAGGGGGCTCGATATAGTAAATATCAGGAGGAAGGTAATACACGGATGAGAATACCGAGGATGGGAGTGGAATAGATGGGAAAAGAGTTTGAGAGAATGGATGCAAGGTAGTGTGATAGGAGATGTCTATTGATTTCAGATTTCAATTCCTAAAGTATGTAGCTATCTTGGAAGCAAGTATATGGAAGGGAATTCCACAGGCGGGAAATGCGAGAAAAGAAGCTATTAGAGTAGATATTGCGGTTACATTTTATCGGTTTCACTGTAAACGGGTGGGACAATCTAGCAGCTCGTGTAAATCCATACCTAGGGGACACCAGTAATCTAAGTTCATCGGATCGTCAAATACACTGCATCAAGGAACGCCATATTTATGATTAGGATGCTCTCCGAAAGGGCAATAAAAATGAAGAAAGACTTGTACCTATGTTTTATTGATTACGCGAAGAGATTCGACAAGATACGACGCAAAAATTGATGGAGATGCTCGGCAGCCTAGACATTTTTGGGAAAGACATCAGAGTAATCAATAGTCTCTACTGGCAGCAAACGGCCTGCATATGGACATGTAACGATTTCAGCAGATTTACAAAGATAGAAAGAGTCGTAAGACAAGGATGTGTCTTTTCACCAATTTGTTCAACTTGTACAGCGTGAATATTTTGAGGAACCTACATGACACGCCAGGATTTGTTATTGGAGGCGACAACTTGAACAACATAAGGTATGCAGATGATACTATGATGAGTGCAAATACGGAAAGGAAACTACAAGACCTCCTACAGAAGGTGTCGGTCGAGAGTGACAAAATAAGGACTACAAACAAATTTTAAGAAAACTGAATGCATGGCCATCAGCAAAAGGTGCAACAGAAAATGCCAAATACAGGTGGGGGATAGCAGAATCAAACAAGTAAAAAAATTTAAATACATAGGGAGTGTTCTAACAGGAGATAGAAAGTGCGACACAGAGAGCGAAGTCAAATTGGCATGGCAAAGGACGCGTTCCAGGAGCTGAGTAAAGTACTAACACACGGAAAAATTTCACTAGAAACAAAGAAACGTGCGCTGGATTGCTATGTGATGTCAGTTTTTCCATACGGCAATGAATGCTGGACAATACCTTAGAAAATGAGGGCAAAACTGTAAGCAGCGAAAATGTGGTTCTACAGAAGGATGCTGCAGATATCGTGGACTGAACATGCATGCAACGATGAGGTGTTGGAAAGAATGGCAACAAAAAAGAAAATTAGTACTGAGCATCAGGAAGACGCAACTGAAGTACCTGGGACATGCAATAAGCAAGGAGAGCTTGGAGAACCTGATACTGACTGGCCAGATAGAAGGAAAAAGAGACAGAGGAAGGCAGAGGATAACATATTTGCAGGGCCTGATCAGGTGGATGACGAAACAGGGGTTGCGAGGTGTAACAGAAGCAAACATACTAAGAGCCACAAGGTATAGGGAGACGTGGAGAACCATGATCGCATACGTCCTAAACGGACAGGGCACATAGAAGAAGAAGAAGAAGAAGAAGAAGAAGAAGAAGAAAACAAATTTCACCACTCTTTGTTCCTATAGTAGATTTTCTGTTTCTTAATTAATTTCTCATCTTTTAAATTTTATCATTCTGTATTGCAATTAGACTTCGGATTTCCTTATCGTGTGTTCGATTCTCTGTTAAAACATTACAAATATAATTTAAATTATTGTATTTGTAAAGTATCACACCAGCAGATATATATTATATAACTAATGATTTCGAAACATAAGGAAATGTGAATTCACCAAAGTTTCTATTCAAGATTTCCATCCATCCGTCAGGAAATATTTGCAAGTTAATTCTACACTTGAAAAGTGGAAAAAATGATTTTCAGTTGATAGTAATTTACCTATTGCTTATTTCTTACACAAATTGCCTTTTTCTTGTAGGATACCCTTGATAAAGGTATTAATCCGTCTCTTCCCTCCAGTTATGGGTTAAATAATAGGACAGATTGGGTTCTATAGCCTTAACTAGAAACCAGTCGCAGAAAGCAATGACAACCTACTGTGGGATAATTTTCTGACCAGTCGGTCAAGTCTCTTTCGAGACATGATCTCCCAAAGCGTTTAACATGTATGACATTTAACTGACTGACTTATAGAATATGTCTATTTCAAGACGAATTTCAGTTCATTGCAAATATCGTAGATTTATTCGAGAAATGAACTTGATCATATAGAAGGATATAAACAACTGAATAAAATTCAAGAATATATCACATTTAAGTTCTCTTAAAACATAGCACACGTCTCTACAAAGATACTCTAGGTATGTTATAAGTTTAAATATTTAATTTGAAATCTGGCTTTTGTAAGTAAGAAAAGAACCGGAACTTCATGAACACCGAACAATTGAATTTACAGTTATCTTATTATCCGCAATTTATCCCAAACTAAGAAAAAAAAAAACACACACACACACACAAACACAAACACAAAACGTCAAAACTTTTTACCAACAATAGAATAGATTTCAATGTCAGTTCAAAAAGCATTTTTTATTCAATAATTATCTGCCTATAAAAACCAATATTTACCGATGTGGGACGCAACTATACAATTCATCGGTGAAAGAATTCAATAATAGTCAAAACTTAGTTTGAATACCAAATACTTAGGTTAAAAATAGATATATTCTATTCTATTTCTCCTGAGGGCTTAACAAAATAATAATGGCTCAAGTCAAAATCGATACGATGGATAAGTACCGTAATTACCCCATTATATTTTCAATGTTTTTTTTCATCCACATGGGTGTACGCAGTTGTTCAGAAGGATGAGTGTGGATGTATATCTTTTGACATTCAAGCAACTGCCTTTCCCTCTTTTCTGTACATATCATTTTTACAATTTTAGAAAGAGAACACAATGAAATTCGAGTACATGTATGCGTGTATTTTTTTCAAATAACAGCTTACACTTCTTTTGTAGATTTCATATGACGCAGAGTCTGGCAGTTATAAACAACGATACAAATCGGATATGAAAAATAATATAATTCTGCCTGCGTGTTAAGAAAAACGTACACATGGCGAGTGGTTAGAACTTTAATATACACGAATACATGTGTACAAATTTCTGATAGAGTATATCACTAAAATATTATGTATAAAGATAAAAAGAAGACTTATCTTAGCCGACTCTTTTTTTCCACCAATAAACTTTATCGATTCAAATACAATATTATTGTGTAGCAAGTAGAATTTTCTTTGACTGGTGGATTCTCTGTCTTTATATTATTTTTCCCTAGTCTGTCATTCAGTCTCTTTCTTTCTTTCTTTCTTTCTTTCTTTCTTTCTTTCATTCTTTCTTTCGTTCTTTTTTCCTGTTACCTTGGTGCATAGGTCACGCTGGCTATTTAATTAACCTTCCCATGCCCAGCATTCTCTGGCGAATTCCCTCTTTAGGATGTGGTTACCGGCTTTAAATCTGATGAATAGAGCATGAAGCAGAATCAGGCCAGAGATACGGCAGAACAGTGCGAGTTCGTCAAAGACACAGGAACAAGGAACGCCATATTCATGATTAGGATTCTCTGTAAAAGGGTATTACAAATGAAGAAAGACTTATACCTATGCTTCATTGACTACGCAAAAGCATTCGACAAGATACGACACAAAGAATTGATGGAGATGCTCGGCAGCCTCGACATTTTCGGCAAAGACATAAGAATAATCAAGAATCTCTACTGGCAGCAAACGGCCTGCATACGGACAGGTAACGATCTAAGTAGATACACAAAGATAGACAAAGGCTTAAGACAAGGATGTGTCTTTTCACCGCATCTGTACAAACTATACAGCGAGAATATTTTGAGGACCCTAGATGACAGGCCAGGATTTGTTATTGGAGGCCACAACCTGAACAACATAAGTTATGCGGACGATACAGTGCTGATTGCGGATACGGAAAGGAAAATACAAGACAGAAAGACAGAAAGTAGCAGTGGAGAGTAACAAAAAGGGACTACAAATAAACTTTAAGAAAACTGAGTGTATGGTCATCAGCAAAACTACAATCCAAAATGCCAAATACAGGTGGGAGATATCAAAATCAAGCAAGTACAAAAAATTAAGTACCTAGGAAGTGTTCTAACAGGAGATGGAAAGTGCGACACGGAGAATTGGCATGGCAAAGACGCTTTCCAGAAGATTAGCAAAATACACAGGAAAATCTCCATAGAAACAAAGAAAAGAGTTCTGGACTGCTATGTGATGTCAGTTCTTCAATACGGCAGTGAATGCTGGACAACATCATCGAAAATGAGGACAAAACTGGAAGCGGCCGAAATGTGGTTCTACTGAAGGATGCTACGGATATCTTGGACGGAGCGTGCAAGCGACGATGAGGTGTTGGAAAGAATGGCAACAAAAAGGAAATTGATACTGAGCATCAGGAAGAGACAACTGAAGTTCCTGGGACACGCAATGAGGAAGGAGAGCCTGGAGAACCTGATACTAACTGGTCAGATAGAAGGAAAGAGAGACAGAGGAAGGCAGCGAATAACATATTTGCAGGGTCTGATCAGGTGGATGACGGAACGGAGTTTGCCAAGAACAACAGAAGCAAACATACTAAGAGCTACAAGGGATAGGGAGACATGGAGAACCATGATCGCCTACGTCCTGAAGGGAGAGGGCACATAGAAGAAGAAGATGTTAGCTTGGGAAGAGTTTTAGTTTGTTTTCAGAAAGGGTGTTATAGGAAACAATCCGGGTCACACTTTAAAATTTACATATTAATTTATGCACAAGTAGATTACTCAGCATCCTCAATAAACAGCAGAGTAATAAGTATAGAAATACCGATATTTATACACACACACACACACACACACACACACACACACACATATATATATATATATATATATATATATAAACACAAAGAAAAATAGATACACTTTTTAAAAAACGAAAATTCACTTCAATTATTTTTTTGTACGTTAATTCATATGGAATAATATTACAATTACGATATCCGGGTCCCTTATTCCTTTAAGATCTAGGGACACTACATTAACCAAAACTCCAATTTCATTAAAGACACACCAATTTCCCATTACGAGCTGCTATTTAGTATACCATCGGCCATCCACATAATATTATAAATATTGATATATATGTTTTTAAATTTCAATTATAGAAATCTTACCATGCGGCAAGTTTTTGACTGATACCACGTTAGAAAATATGAGAAAACAATTTTTAATACTAGAAAAATCATAAAAATATTCATAAAATTAAAATTGACATATCTTCTGACAAATAGCAAGTGCTTAACTTCTCAAATGTTTATTACTTTCTCTGTGAGAAGAGAATATATATTACGCAGAAGATTAGTATTCGTTTCGTTTGTAATAATATGTTTCTATTTCATTTTGCTATATTTCTGAAAGGGATCTTTCCATAATCTTACATATATTTAATTTTATCTTCCCACATTTTCGGTTATTAAACTGTTACTTAGGTGCTATACGTGGTACACGTTTAGACGATCAGGTCTCGAAAGAGACATAACTGACTAGGTAGAAGATCTTGCCGCAGAAGTTTGCCAATACTTCTGCGATAGACTGGTTTCCAGCCAAGTCGATAGAACCAAATCTATTCTGCTTGAGTGAGAATAGACGGATTAATACAGTTACTAAGATTATTTGCGCGTAGGTGAAGGCAACGAGTTCAATAATAATTCGAACTTCTGTATCTGATTTCTTTTTCCGATCCAATATTCTGCACCACAACGACTATTACTGTATTACTCAAATTTCGAGTTTCTGAAAGTTAGAAATTAAGTTCTGCTCGAATTACGATGTTTTTAATCCATGATAACCGTTATTGCACGGATACTTAGAATAATAGATTATGTACAAGTATAGCAGGATAGATTTGTTATAGGTATTTCCAGTAAATTGCAAAAACACTGCATAGCTACCTTTAAACTGAATTTTTACAGTAGAAAAAATTGTGTAAACTTTTATTTTAATTTTAATTAAATGCTAAATAATGAAATTTACTATTTTCAGTAAACAAAATTATCTGGATTATTTCAAGCATAGATTAGATTAATTTGAATATAAAAATTGGAAAGTTTTATATTTTTTTAAATTTTGCCGCCATTTTTTAACTCTCGACACGTTTGTAAACAAAAGTTCACCCTCAGTTTTTAAAATCTTGCAAAGATCAACTATACTTCTATACACATTATTTTGGAAAAATTGGTAAATTTCTTGTGAAATTAATCTGATTTACACAAGTATTACTTATTTGTGGCGTGAAATTTAGAATAAATTATTTTCTTAATCACAGATTTGAAATTTTTGACATGTCCGCCGTATATCAACAAGGTTTCGACAGTCTTTTGATTAGTGATGAATGTGTATGGCGTTTGTAAGTGACAAAATTGTACATTTCTTTCGTGTAAGGGAAAAAATCAGATACACATATAAAAATAATAATTATTTTAAAACTATGAAGGCCAAACGATTTAAATTGAACTTTTTCATTTTTTGATAGGCTATGTCATCATTACATTAGTTCTTAACTAAAAAGTCTAATCGCAATAAATCTTTGAAGATTTTTAAAAATATGTTTAAACTTTATAAATTATTAAAATAAAAAAATGAAAACGATTCTTTAAAATTTCATTAAGAAACGATTTTTTCCGATTAAAATTATTATATTATTTATTCAAACTATTAAAAGCTTATCAAATTAAATAATATCAGAGTTTTGCTGCTTTTTTATTTTATTCTCGGAGCCGATTTTCGGACACAGAGGCCAAATTAAAAAAAAAATTAAAAAAATACTATTCTCCAATGTGTTCTGCGTTTAACTAGTAAAATCATAGCAACAAATTAAAATTTATTAAAATTTCATGGAATTACGTGGAGTGGGGTAATAGTAATGTTGTTTTTACCAAAATTTGTTTTAAAATATAATATTATAAAAAATGATGTTATTCATTTTTTAATGATTACTAAAAGTTTCATTAAAATCCTACAATTATATTATCTTTGCGATAATTTCCAAATAAATTTGTTTGTTATCGGAAAAAAAGTGGGTGATGTAATCATTACGTTTTCCATTATAAATAGTCGCAAGGTTTTGGTTACCCGATAACTGAAATAAAAACAGGATTTCATCCCAAAGGTTCATGCATTTTTGAAGGAATTAATAAATTTAAAAAATAATTAAAATTTCCGTTAATAATAATATAAACATTTTGATTGGGACGGTTTTTACTCATGCAATGCTTTTTGTTTTTTTAGCAATTTAGTGGAGATACCTAATTTGCTAAATAAACATAAATTTGAAACGTCATCAAAAAAATTGACCAAAATAATATGTAAAATATTACTCACCTTCGTACATCAATCTGTTAGGAATCTTTTCTTTAGCATAAGTTAGATTGCTAAGGTCAGTGTTTATCTCGAACTAATGAAACATCATATATTCGCCGTGCATCCACTAATGAAATATATGTTTTTTTGTTTCTTAATTTGACAGATATTTACATTCCCTATTAGATATCTAATACTTACCTAAATACCTGCATTTTTCAACATAAGTTTTCCATACTTGATTTTAAAACCAAATGTTTAAAAGAAAAACATTCTTAAAGATTTTATTTTAAATTTAATCAAAAGTTCAATGATGAAAATTTATTATTTCCATTAAGTACAAATTTCTGGTGTATTTCAGATAGAAATTATATAGATTTGAAAGTCACATTTAATTTCGATTTCTTAAATTTTCCTGAAAACGACTATTTTGATATTTTAAGAAATATGAAAACAAACCAAAATTCATCGATTTAAAAAGTATTTTAAAAAATTTCTGACATTTATTTTAGTAAAATTAGAAAACTGTAAATTAAGTTAATCTGATTTAAAAAAAAATATTACCTACTAATAGCATAAAAAATAACATACAACAAATTATTGTTGATTGGTCGTTTTCATCTGATCGAAGGTTTGACGGATTCTTGACTGATTAGGCAACGACAGGTTGTACGCATGCCTCAAAACGAGAGTTTTCATAAATCTAAGTGAATGGAATAAAACTATCAAATTACGAAACCATTTCATAATAATGACAATTTCAGTCAAAATACATCAAAATAAGTTAAAAAATATAATAGATTAAAAATTATTTTAAAAATATGGAGACGTAACTACGTTTATTATTCTTCGCAATTTTGGACTTGTAAATTTTGTTCCCACTTAATTATTATATCACATCAAATAAATATCCCAATCCAGAATTTTACACGATTTTAAACTATTATAAATTACTATAATTAAAATGTAAAAAAAATGAAAAATTCATTATTGTAAAAATTCATTATTCATCAGAAAAATTTTATTTTTTCAGACAATAATGTCCTTCATACTATACTTTTGTAAATGTTATTTACAAAAACTATTAAAAGCTTTTCTAATTAAGTAACATTTTATTGGATTGTTTTTTGGGTTTTTTTTTCAATTAAGAGCAGATTTTCAGTCAAATATTACAGATTTGAAAAACAAGCAGGTGTTTTACAATCTCCAATGACTTCTAATTTAGGGAAACATATAATTTCATGAAATAAGAAGGTTTTGTGCGAAATTTAATAAAATTAAGAAAATGGGCGGTAACACATTTAAAAGAAATTACCAATATTTTCTAAAAAGAAACATTTAAAAAATAATTTCATTTATTTGTGAATAAGTTCTGAAGATTTCCTTATAATTGAACAATTATTTCATTTATACAAGAACTTTTAAATTAATGTGTTTTCAACAGAAAAATGCAAGAAAATCAATGTTAAAATTTGTAGAAGGCGATGACGTAAACAAAAAAGCATTCTAAACAAAATTTCGAACGTGTAGAGAAAGGATTCAAAATTTTAACAAATAATTAAATAGTTCTTTGATCTTTCCTCTTAAAGATAACATCACCATTTTGACGATAAATCTTTATTTTCGTTAAGTTTGTGTTCTTATGCATTACGCTGTGATGTTTTCCCCGCTAATTAGTGGAGGTACATATACTTATCCATTTTTTAATCCAGTTCGCGCTTAAAATGTAAATGTCCCCGTTAAACTGTTACGAAATTCACAATGTTTGTCTAAGCCTTGTAACATTAAATTTAACTGTGTGCGTATCAGAGCATATTGTATTCACATATTTCATTTTCAGCTCTCTCAACATCCCGTAGGAATCAACAACTCAAGAGGAAGACAGCAATTCATCTTCCTCTCGCCTTGTTCCGCCGAAAGCAACTGCGAAAGCAAATTCCTTGCTAATGGCATCCAGTTCTAAAATTTATTTTCTTATTTAATATTACCAACGTTTACGCGCCTCCCAACGGTGGTGAAATGTGACACGAGGTCATTTCTAATGTTAGGTGTCCATAAGCTTACATATGGGCCAAGGACAAAAATTGGCCTGTTCCTCAGACCAATATGAAGATGGCTTTCGTATACATCAACAGGTTTCTTTTAGTGCTGCTGGGCTGTTGGAATACACAGAGCCAGGAGTTATTTTAACGTGAAGTGAGGACAACAACTACGCATCGGTCTCAGCTCAGTTGTCAATATTACCCTGTATTAATATCATTGTGATGTAGCCATGACTCTGATCTTGAAATGCATATGGTCGTCTCGACTTTATTATGTGTATGCACACCGTGTTTGCGCTTAATTAGAAGATTTTGCAACAAACCGATATTTACATTGTTTGCATTGCTCGGAGTATTCGCCTCATTTCTATTTCCATCATTACGACGTTTCGGTCGTTGAATTCTCCGGCATTAATCAGGTGCTAAGAATTTTGAACAATACCCTTTATTACGATCCCTGATGCATGTCATTCTCTATCCGTGTGCAATGCTACTTCTAGTAGCCATGCAGTTGTCTACCCCTAACTTAACTCTCTATATTATTTCTTCACCACTGCTGTAGCCTGTTATGGAACTTACAACTGTTTGAGTCAAATCAATGGAACAAACCCACGTCTATATCCACTGGGTCATGTGTCCTTGAGGACAGAAGTGGCATCGCACATAAAATTAGGATGATATACACAAGTGATTGGAATAAACAATTTGGTTTTAAATTCTTAGCGCCTGAACAAGTCCGGAGCGTACAACAGACGAAACGTCGTAATACTGGTAATAAAGACGAGGATAATATTCTAAACAATGTAAATAGTGTAAATAGTACCTCATCTTAAAAGTACAGGTCTACATTAGTTGGATATTATTTGCAATTTCTGAGATGGTGAATGTTTACAATATTTAGATTCGAACTATTGTCTCCATCTTTGTTGTGTTTCCACGACTTTTGGCCAGTTGTTCGCTCTGACGGTCCTCGGTGATTGTTAATTCAGAGACAATTCTGAATCGTACTCGTTATTTGATCTACGAGGTTATACTATTCTTGTTAAACTGCCTATATCTAAATATATCGTCTAGTTCTTTTTTATAGTAGGTGATAATGGCCTAGTGAATTTAAGCGTTTATTTGTGAAATTGGTGACGTAGTGTTTGTGTTTTAATCATTGGATTAGGCAGTGAGTTCGTCAACACAGTGAGCAATAAATGAGGAATGCAACGAATCAAAAATAGACCATATCTATATTCAAGAGCATTGGAAATATAACAGTTTAGATCCATTATATATATATACACGAGGAAGATCGGAGGACACAACATCCGCAACCTATTGTGAATAATAACACAGATAAAGACAATGATCTGAATAAAAATTGTGTATATAATGCCAATAATTTTTAATATCAATATTTTGAATAGGACCAACAGTATTTATCAAAATGTTTCTCCCGTAATAAAAAATAAGCTAGACTTGCTAGCCGTTAACCCCGTTAAGACGCCGTACGTAGATGAAATCGTCTTTTGCTACGCACTATACCCTCTCAAAATATTGGCAAACATGACACTCCATATCTTCCGGTTTTTTCGAGATTTTAGTAACTCTTGTTTTTTACCAGTTTACGCAAGGTCTTTGGGTAGGTTAACCATACTTTTTCTCTTTCGTTATTATTTTCAAGTTATTCTACACCTTTCATATACATCATATTACTTTTTACAAATTATGCGTCTCTAGACATTTCCGTTGTACCTTTCTGATTATTAGTAGCGGGTGAGATGGGTAAATTGTTGCAATTAAAACCAGCTTCATGCACAGGCGTTGTTTTGTTTTGTTTTTTTTTAATTTGTCAACAGCATATATAATAGAAGCATTTGCGCACCGTCTGTGAAAGGTCTTGTGGCACAGTTCACTTCACTAGAAACTTGGCAAAAGCATGTTATAGTGCTTGGCATTCATAGCGGAATCTAATACATTTTCGAGCATCGGTCGGTAACCCCCGGCCCTGTGGTGACATCCAGCCCTCCAGTGAATCTTGTCCGGCCTGCTACATTTCTCTGGACACAATATAAATATAGTTAACGAAACCAAAGTGAGAGTTGATAGAATATATTGCGTCGAAATTAAGATATATTCATTTTTACCCGGAGAATGTGTTTGACTTTTATTTTTTATTTGTAGTGATCACAAAAATTAGCGTACGGCCTCACTTTCAATTTTCATCTGAAATTGCTTTCGTGAGCGGGCAGTTTTAAATGAATATAAAATAGTGTTTACAACCAATTTTAATGGATTTTTTTCAATATTGATTGATGAAACATTTATTTTGAAGATGTAATATTTTTTAACAAAATTTCCGTCAGATTATTTATTTTTTTCTTGCTTTAGAAACATATTTTTTTTTTATCGGATTGATAAAGAGGTGAAATACGTTATGCAACTCCGAATATTTTTTGCTTCCTGGTAGAGTTCACTTTTTGAAAATAAAAACAAGAAAAAATCGAAATACGTTTTCCAAAGCAAAAGTTATCGAAAATAATTTCTACATCATTTTAAAATTGTACATAAAATCAATTTTTATGCATTTTATATTATTTTTTACTTTTAGTTAATGTGCCCTTATATTTTTGGTAAGGGGAAAATTAAGCTCACACGATTAAATGTAATTATTTTTTATTATGAAAATTTTCGACATACGAAAAGGTTTCTATAATTTGTTTGAACAAACATTATCATAAAATTTATGAAATAAGAAAATGTTTAGCCACACAAGCGACCGACCGGCACACAACGAAAATCCACTTTACTCATAAAGAAAGACAAATATTTTTTCTTTTAAAATAAACTTTTTCAAAAAATATATTTTTTTCTTTTCAGAAAAAAAACACAAGTGAAAAATAAAACAGGAACGGAATGGAAGCTAAAAGAAGAAATGTGAATTTGGAGTTCCGAACTTTTAACAATAACTGGACTATAAGCTATTTTTTCATTGAGCATTTCTCTAGATGCTTTTGCTTAATTTGTCAAGAAACAGTTGGCGTAAAGAAAATTTCAAATATTAAACAAAACTATGAAACTCGTCATAATGATTACAAGTGTTTAACCGGAAAAACACGAGTGGACGAAATTTGCACGGTTAAAGATAAAAATTAATAACGCAATCATCAGTTGAAGAAAATGAATACAACACTCGTACTACCTACGTGGTGTCAAACTAACTGCTACAACGATGAAGCTTTTACTGATGAATTATTGTTATAGACAGTAGACGTTATTTGTTCCCAAAAAAAGGGAATTACTTTCTGCGAATAGCTCGTCGTCAAAACAGTAACAATTAAAACGCTAGCTGCAAATGTCAGACGTGGTTTAGAGGATGTTTTGAACAATCTGGTGTATTATTGTATTGCTATACGATGAAACGATAGATATGAAGGATACTTTCGACTTTCAGGTTTTGTGAGGAGTGTAACACCAACATTTGAAATTACGGAAGAATTTGCGTAATTGATTCCTATGAAAGACACTAGCACTGGCGCAAATATTTTGCAAAATATAATAAAATGGATTGCATTGCTTCAAAATCATATTGGAATTAATAAAAAAATAATCAAACTTCATTGTATTATTCATCAAGAAGCTTTGTGTGCGAAATCACTGAATTTTAATAAAATTATAGCACTAGCTGTGAAAACAGTGAAATTTATATTGTCAAGAGGGCTAATTCACCGCCAATTAAAATAATTTCTGAGACAAATCGAAGCAGAGTATGAAAGACTTTAGATATTTTTCAAATGTTCGGTGGCTTACAACCAGGAAATACTGGAACATGTATCTTGTGATTTCCATCTTTTTAGAGAGCAAAGAACAAGATAATTTTCACTTTCAAGTTCCACAGTGTGGTTTCAGGTTAGCTATTTTAGATGACATCACAAACGACTTGAAAACTTTGAATCATGAGCTTCAAGGAAAAAAATATGTATTTGAGATGTTTGGTCAAATTACTGCTTTTGAGCAAAAATTTCGACTCTGGGAATCACAGCTTCAAAATGGAAATTATTTTCATATCCCAAGTCTCCAAAACCACAAGAGAGATATAGAGTTGGAGTGAATTGACTTACAGTGCGACGTATCTTTAAAATCAAAATTTCATTCCAATTCACTGCTGAATTCTACATGAAATATATATTGCCAAACGGAAAATCTAAAAAAATCATGGCTTATGCGAAACTGGTGATCTCATCATTTCGATGCACATATGCTTCTAAACAACGTTTTTTTCCAAAACGAAATATACTAAAAGTCATTTGAGAACAAGATTCTTTGTTTAAACGGGGTCGTCAATGTTGGAATTGGCTATTTCTTCTCTAAATTTTATCCAAATTTACACACACACACACACACACACACACACACACACACACACACACACACACACACATATATATATATATATATATATATATGCGAATACATACGAATATATATATATATGTGTGTGTGTGTGTGTGTTTGTGTGTGTTTATGGGTTTGGGTGGGTGGGTGGGTGGGTGTGTATTTAGGAAGCATATTTTCTTTTATACATGACTGATTAAATAAAGTGCAAAAATTTCTTTGCTTTAACACGTTGTTCGATTGTTAATCTTTCCATGACTGATTTTTATTAAATTTGAAAGAATTTGAAAGAATCATGAGACGCTTAAACTCAATTCACATTTATATCCGGTCTGATTACTGGAATTCCCTATGAAAACAGTTTGTGAATGATAATTTTCGTCTAAATTACACAAAATTAAAAGAAACCTGATATCTCATTTTAACAGATATATTTATCAGCCTTTTCTAAAATTGTGAAATAACAAAGAGTAAATTCATTCATTAAAATCGCAATTGGCAAGCATCACGGCCTTCAGACAACTTCAGAATCTCATGTCTTTCTTCTGATTGTTCTCCTTGTGTAATTTAGTGAATCCTGCCATCATTCTTGCCTTCAGTGCATCCTTAGTGATATACGAGTTTTTGTTCTCTCGCTCAACTCTGTCCCGAACTTAATAATCAAGACGGTTGGGGTGTTACGTGGCCATATGTTAAGGTTGATATAGTTGAAAAAACTTCTGACAACCATGACTGGGATCGTCTCCTTGTGTTGCATAGATCAGACTCCTGTTACCAGATGTAACGACTGTCAGCAGTAAATGTCTTTATTAAGGCCTACAACACGTGCCTCCTCAAGCCACTTAATATAGGCCTACGGGTAGGAACTGATACCTTGTAGAAGATAAAAGGGAGAACAATGTACCCATCCCCACTGATTACTGCAAAAACCTTTTTAATCTCCCTTAAACTCATCCGCCTCTTTCGGAAAAGCTATACACTGTTCTCATGTTGACACACAAACAATTTAAATCTTTCCGTCGTAGATTTCGGCGTTAATGCAAAGCACGACAATTCGGTGCTTTCAAATTGTTAGCGGCAAGAACTGCGTCATGTTGGTCTTTCTACTATACAGCGCAGTCGGCACAATCGCAAAAATATAATATAATGAGAAGGCGCAAAATTGAAAATAGAATACTGGAAGAAATTTATCCATCGAATATCCTGTTCTCCCTCTCTTTATTTTGGTCTCTCTCCCCTCCCTCTCTCCCTCTCTCTCTCGATATATATATATATATATATATATATTAGAAAACCGAAATAGGGGTTATTCCAACGAGATAAATTGATATAGGTTTAAATAGTGTGAGTAATTTTCTAGGAAAAAGACAAAAACAAATGTTACGAGTCTGTGTAAGAAATTTTCTAGCCAAGCAAAAGTGAGCGGTTCTCAAAAATGAAAAAAAAATCAAAATCCAGTTTGAAAATACCTAGCAAACGAATACGCGCGCACATAAACTTTCTGACCTGCTCGCCGACCACTTATCTATATATACACAGTGTTTTCGGTTGTCTTAAAAACAAAGAGGTCTTAATAACTAAGGTCAAACATTTATTTGCTTGAACTAAACTTGAAATATGTAGAGACACAAATGTAATTAAGGACACATAATGCATTATACAAATAATAAAATTAATAGTTATATTAACAATAAAGCTACACTTTAAAAAACAATTTACGGCTTTTCGCACATTTACACACACATATACATATATATATATATATATATATTTGTTTTTGTGTATATATGTGTGTACATGTAATATATTACCGTGACCCGGCAAAGATTTGTTAGACAAAAATATATTCAGGACGTGGATGATTGTGATGTGGCCCAACATCAAAAGACAGAAACAATGGCAGAAACAAAGCCGACAATGATATGGCTGATATCAAAGTAAAAAAAAACAGGCGTCAGACAATGGTTTAAGATATAATAGCCTACAAATATAAGATTGGCATCAAAAGCAGAAAATACAGTCAAAAATTAAAAAAAACTTCAAAGACGATAACTGGCGATAATGTTTGTCAGGTATGATTTTAACATGATTTAAAAAACAACTCGATAAAATGAAAATGTTGAAAATTTTGGGTTATGTAAGCTTGGATTTTTTGACCGAATCAGAAAATTAAGTACACAGAGTTAGAGTACAGAAAGCTCCCGCTTAATAAAGATTCTCTATCGGCTAACGAGAATGAACGCGATATCTCTGCTGATGCTCATTACTACACATCAGTGTGACCATTGTTGATGACAAGATGATCGTCGGTAGCTAGGTCCAATTTATAAAATTTCTGCTTCACACTCATGAAATCGAAATCTGAAACAATTTTGCTTAATCAATGTCAATACCATCGATCCTAACACAAATCATAAATTAAATAAAAACCCTTGAAAAACCCTTTAAAAAGAGCTCGAATCTATGTTTTTCTTCTGAGTGAAACAACAATAACAGAATGCATTTACTTGAATTTTTGTTCACGCTAAAATTCTATGTTTGCAAATTCATTGCATTAAAACCCACAAGCCAAAACTCATGGCTTTTTAATTGCAAGATTGAATTTTCACAAACAGATAAAATTGCTGTCATAAAAAATTCAATTAACTTTACAAAATTAATTTATTAGCACACATAATTCTTTATAAATCTTGAGCAATATAAAATATTTATATATTAATAATTGTTTCCTTCAAGCATACCGTTGGGGAACAAATACAATTAGTAAAATAGAACTTTAGAAAAATAGATAAGCTTTAAAATCGAGATATAGAAATTCTTTAAAAAATGTTATTAACGTTTCCGCCCTAATAATATTTGCAAATCTATAGAAAATATGAAAAAATAATTTTAAAACTTCTACATAATCAGTTATTAAAAAGGCACCTCATATTTTTCATTTATAAAATTTTCTAAAAGATCTAAAAATCGCTAACACCAAGAAACTCAAAGAACACACACCTCCTATACATCAAGGTCTGTGAATTCTCATATCAGCAAATACATTATCTCAAAATATTAAACAGTACTTAATGCAAAATGAAAAAAAAAAGAAATGAATCTATTAGGAAACATAATTCGAAACACCGAATTAAAATAGTTCAAAATATGTATAAAATGCTTGAAATGCTCAATTATTTATATACATTGTTCGGAGTTTTCAAACTAGTTACGAACGTTATATTCATGAAATAATTCATAAATTACCCGTAAATCTTAATTTCAAATGCAATGTTCGAAATATGACCGGATGTCGTCAAAATGACTTGGTCAACGATACTAACACTGATTTTGTGATAATTAGATGAAACAAATAAAAATAAATATCAAAGCATTAAAACGAACTTTGGACTATATCCACAAGATCTTGAACCAGACTTATAATAATATATGTGAAAATTGGAGGTAAGTAAATTAAATTGCAATTTTAAATGAAACTAGCTTCCTGGACTTGGCTAAGAAGACCATATGGCTTTATCTCTTTGCAGGCGGTACATTTTTGAGGTTACGTTGTTATTATATATTTGAAATCGTGTACAATTTGCATCACACAATCGCTCGCATGACACATCTACACGTATCCATATATATAAAAGGCAATCTATGAGTCTATGTGACTGTACCCTATGCACGACTATATTTTTTTAAGCTACGCCATTCAAAATTTCTAAGGACACATAACTACAGGGAAGCCAGGTCGACACATACATTTTGAGTTTAAGTTCAGCAATTTTCCCTTTCACACTTTTTGGTCAATGAACACGATTGTTTACATTTACATTTAAGATCTAAGATGGTAGCTGAATTACGTCACAGAAATCAAATCGCACGTGTCAATCGCGATTAAAATATTATTTTATTAAAAAATAAATGAGCCTTTATATTTAATTTTTATTCAGGCGTTTTACGTTACAGAAATAAGATCACACGTGTCAAACGCGACTAAAATAATTTTGTTTTAAAAAAAAGCATTTATATTTATTTCCGACGTTTTAAAAATTCATTTGCTCAATAAAAAAATGTGAATATTTTTTCCCGTAATTTAGAAACAAAAGGAATATTTCTTTTTAAAAGTGTTTTTTCAAACAAAAACAAAATATGTAAAATAAAAAGTGACATCTTCCCTTAATATTAAAATGTTCTGAGTTGCACCGTCAACGCCGGGCTATGACACTAGTATTAACTAAAGATGAAACTGGTAAAAAACACGTTTCTCTGTAACGCTCCTCTATGTACTTAACTTCTACTATCTTCTAAGTTTTCAACAGATAGATCAGACCAAAAATGAAGTACTTCTGCCTTCATTTTGCAATCTTGATGGGATCTAAAAGCGTCTACTTCATTGTAACTTTTGTAATTTCGCTTCATATATACATAAAAACTGCCCTTTACTCTGTAAGCCAATACCTCAAATGACTGTTAGGCAATTATTGGACAAACTTTAGTCTATAAAATATTAAATCTTGTCTCTATGAATGTTAATGGGATAAAATATTCAACATGTATGAACTGAAAATCACATACCTGCTTCCTAAATTGGTGTCAATTTACCATATTACTGATAACATTTCATGTGGTGCAAAATTCGCGTTTATAAGTTGGAAGCCTCATCTTCGTCTATACCATGTACATAAATTCTGAAGTTGTAGACTGCGTAATAAAAAAAAAAGTTTTTTTTCTCCGGTACGATCTTTGCATTTTCTATTAGAAATGATTTTTCTAAACATGGTTACCAAAATTGTCCATGCATGAAAAAGAAGGCAAGTAAGGCGCAACTTTAAAATTATATACGCCCACATTTGCAAAATCATGCCCAATAACTGAATGTGAGTAGTGAGCAAGGATATAGATTGACACAGTGATTGGTGTACCTATGAGCATTAACTACATGAGCATTTTATTTGAACAATAGAATTATAGAGATTATGATACAAGTATATCGGCTCGAAATGAGAAATCGAATAGCCGAGTTCGAATTCCAATCGATATCGGTTGCATTCATTTATGCACAAATAACTTTAGAAAATTCTTTAATCCATCTGCTCACTTTCCAACAATGGGTTAAATCGCAGCTCAGATTGGATTCTTTAGACTTAGTTGGCCTTGGTTACGTTCTATCGAAGAAATGATGATAACCTTCTGTCAGAAAAATGATTAGCCTATTAAGACATGTCTCCAAAGAGATATTATCACTTAAGTGTGTATCACGTAAAGCAATTAATTGACAAACTTAATAGAGGTTTATTTCGTCTTTCCCGAAATAGCTTGCGTTAAACGTTGATGTAAAATATTTTTAATAGTTTATGCAATATTTATTTTAATTTTATCCAATTATTCGCTCAATACAAAACTCAATAGTAGAGAATTACTGAATGATGTTATATGAGAAAAAGTAAAAAGTGCCTATTATGCGTATATATCGAAAATATGATTGACAGTAATCCTAAATCGTTTAGATTGTACTGTTTGGGGAGGTAAAATTTTGGGCATATGCCACAAAAATAGTAATACTTGAGAGGTGTCAATCCAAATGAAACATAGTACTAAGATCCAAAGAGAATTGGACGATTAGTTCCAGCCTACGGGTCATATCTTAATTTGTGGATTTAATTTTGGTAGCTACTCAGAAGATTTACCGTAGCAAAATCGTTAGCGAAGCGAAACGATTGTGACTTTTTGTCTGTGGGGAATATCTTGTGCAGTGAAAAGTAATTCGTCACGCATAAGTTAAAGTTTAATGTTGAAAAATTCCACCAGCAGAATATGTAAAAAACGAGGAAATTTGATTAATAGTAAGAAGCTCGACACCGGATTGCTAACAATCTGAAATTAAAGTTAGGGTTTTGAAAGCACAAACATATAAAAAAAAAAGGCTAAGGGAATTTCACACGAACAAAGAAGATTAATTTGATGTCTATCAAAGCAGAAAAGTAAAGACTGCTTAGCTCCAGCTTAGTGAGTAATTTCTTAAGAGTAACTTAAATGTGATACAAAACCGATAGTATAAATCACCGAGTAAATATCTAAATCATGATTCAGTCGTAATTGATCTAACAATACAAGTTTACTATCACACCACATCGGAGTGATCATGTGGCGGAGATTGATTTTGAAACTCTAGCATTTCACTCAATTAAAACCTTTTATTTGACATAATACCTAATGCAGACAAATGTTTTTGGAAATCTTAAATAGTTTTTTTAGGAAATAAGTGTAAATATTAAATTTATGTTAAAAATCCTAGCATCGAAATTTCATTGCGGTGTCAGTTTACTCTTTGTATCATGGCCTTACAAAATTTATCATTTACTGAAGCTCAGAAATTGTATATGGACAAGATCCATCGAACAAACACATATTTTTAAATAATTGTGCCAACAATTAACGCCTTCATTTACTTAAAAGAGAACACTGTAACTATATTATATTTCAATATGTTATACAGTGCAATAACTTCCGTGTAACTTTTTATAAAAAATGCAAATGTAAAAGATTTTTCTCCTAATATGTGACAATCATTATTATAGTGTTATGTATACTTTTTACTACTTTTTGTTTTTATTAATTATGATGTAAGAAATGATGAAACAATTCTTATTATTTGAGTAGCCGTTTTCGTAATGTTTTAGAATCTTTGAGCAGTTATTATTTGTTGAATATTGTACGACAATGCAAATATTGCTTGTTTTGATTATCAATTAGAATTCTAGTCTCGCATATATTTTCCATTCACTTTATCTAATGCAAAATACATTGATATTAGTGGTATTTACTTTTAAGAAGTAAAACTTTGGAGTCATAAATCTTGCGGAAATTATGCATTTTAGTACATTTATCAGTCTATTTTAAAATCAACTGCTTAAAAATTAGTAAGCATTTTGAATCGAATTTTTGTTGTCAGTACCTATGACATTTGTCATAGGTACTGACACCGTCATGACGGATGTGCGTTGTGGTACAGTGGATATCGGATCGGAACGACAAACCGGGGCGCCGAGTTCGAATTCCAGTTGAATCCATTGTATTCACTTACGCGCAGATACCCTTGGGAAAGGTATTAATCCGTCTCTTCCTTCCAGTTATGGGTTAATATGGGACAGATTGGGTTCTATAACCTTGGTTGGCAACCAGTCTACCGCAGAAAGCAATGGTAACCAAACTGCGGGATAATCTTCTGCCCAGTCAGTCATGTCTCGAAAGAGACATGATTGCCCAAGCGTGTATCACGTATGGCACTTTACTAACTGACTGACCTATGACATTACGTCACAGATTTACTACCAAATTCAATGTTGATTTCCTTACATGAGTAAAAAATCAACTTTTCCTAGTTCCCTAATCTGGCTGAGATTTGGAAGCAATGTAAATTTTGGTTTGCTTTCGCTCATGTGTTTAAAACATAACAGTGTTTCTGTAATGTTTATTAGTAAAACTACAACAGAATAAGGCTCAAGAATATATGTGGCATATGTTATGCAGGCTTCGTACCTTAAGACAGTAAGATGCAAATGTTTTCTAACGCTTAATCTTTGAAATGTTTCTTTTACATGTGCCATGCAAAATCTACTTCTTATTGTTGAGTACCAATTTTTATTTAAACAGTATCGTTTTTGAGTCTCGCATACGGTGAATATTGATATTTAGAAAACTACACTGATACGTTCCATCATACGCTTAACATGTTTCACAAATTCATTATTTTTTTCTCTCTCTCTCTTTCTCTCTCTCTCCCCCTATCTATCTATCTATCTATCTATGTATCTATCTGTCTGTCTGTATGTTTTGTGTCTGTATGAGTGAAAATCTCCCTTCTGTCTATGAAGAGAATGCAGTTTTTTCTTCTATCTAGAGTTTCAGAATCAATAAGTGCTGAACAACAATGTTGACAGATAATCTTCAATTGAGTTTAGTTAAAACTAAAATTTTATAATATAATGTAACGGAAAACACATATAATAAACCTCTTTTAATAGCACAATATTTTAATTAGACTTTTCGTATCTACTATTGAAAATGTATCGTCTATCAAAATGAAAACAATATTTATATTGTTTTAAAATATTCTTATCGCAACGCTTGAAATAATTCTTTTATTTTTGCTAAATAGAAAATATTCTATTTAATTGTTTTCTTAGCATTCTATATAACTTTATTTTACAGCTTTTCAGGTTATTTACGTCACAGCTTTAAGTAACTTTGCATTTGCAATATTGAATAATTTAGATATGATAAGAAAGAGGAGCAACATTGCAAGGTTTATGTAGAATATTTTATCAAAAATATTTACTTTTTGTAAAGCTTTTGAATTGCAAATGACATTTTTGCAAATGTGCACAAACATTGAATTATAAACTAAATGAGATTTTGTCTAAGTAAAACGCATTGATTATTAATGTTAATAGATGAATAGAAAATGTCTCCTTGCGAGGCTTTGCCTTTTGTTGTTTGAATCTTTGATATGTCTTTAAAGTGTCTTTACTTTTAAAATCAGTAAATATTTTATGATGTTTATAATAATAAAGAGAAAACTAAAAAATACAATTTCGAGGCATTTCTGCATAAGTCATCGAAAAAGCTTTAAAATGGACATTCTCAATAGTTTCAATGCATATACAAGGAAAATCAAAATCATTGCAAGAAAAGTTGAATTTATTCGGAGACTATACAAATAGCTGTTAGATGTCTGAAAGTGATAGCTCCTGAAGAAAAAAGTTAGTTTATCTGTCATGCTGGTTTTAAAAGGAATTATTATTAATTGCTAAGGAAAAGTCAGAGTAGTTTTGTTCAAAGACTTCAACAAATAATTTTTACTATTAAATGTATTAAATTAAATCTTAAGTCTTGTTCTTAGAATTACCATTATCTTTGCTTTCTCACTCAACATTTTTAGGAAGGGAAAGTGTTGACACATGTTGTCACTTGCTTATATCTGTTACTTTCAAAGATCACGGGTCCTTCAGCTAATAATATGTGTCTGGCCAACACTTTAAAAATTTTGAAGCTGACGAAAAATAATTCAAAACCATTCAGTTGCAATGAAAGTTCATTGAAACTCACAGAAAGTTATGAAAACTTTGTTTATAGAATAAGGAAGCAATTAACTAATATGGAGAATATATTATATAAATATTGTAAATATTTTCATCAATACTATATAGAAATTGTAATATTTTTCATTGTCCGCTCATTTCAAGTCATATAAAATTATGTCACAGCATATTCTGATATTTTATAATCAGTTAATTATCATTACTTTTTTGAGAAAGCTACTCGAATTAATTTTGTTTTCAAATCATCCCTTTATTAAAGAAATAATGCTATTTCGCCTAAAATTGGAAAGCGATTACGGGAAAAATCCAATAGGAATAGAAAAAATAATTTTATCTTTGTCCTATATGTTTATGTTTGATTTTTGTATATATATATTGAGGTAGGAGAATCTTTTTCCAAAATGTAAACTATGTTTTCGAGATATGGTAAGAAAATAAGTTTTCAAGATGTTAAAAAATCTTCGTGAATACAAAGAAAATATTTTTTCAAAATGGTAAAATTAATTTTGAGGAATGTAAAAATAACTTTTTCCAAGATGAATAACAACAATATTTTCAAGGCTTTTAAAATATATTTTAGAGATGTTTAAAAATATTTTTTCCATGATGGTAATATATATTTTTGAGGATTGGTAAGTTTTATAACCGAGGGGCCATAGAAAGATAACACGAATTTGGATATAAGGTTGAATAATATATTCTCAGAAAACGTAGTTCAAAGGTAAACTTGGACTGAAGAGTACTTTCTCTCACTGGTGTCCTGACACACACATTCACTCACTCTGTGGCAGCTACGCAGTGACTATATTCACTAGCCTCCCCACAAAAGGCCGGATGTGACACATGGTCATTTTAAAGTGGGAGTTCCCGGCCATATAGCCGGGCCAAAAATATATCTGTCTATTTTTACCGAGTCGTGGTTCTACCCTCCGGCGGAACCACGACTGGGTTTGTGCTCTCTGCTCGGAAGCAGAGAGCGCCCTCTACCGAAGGCAGAGTGCTGACAGTGTCAACAGTAGCAGAGGCAAGTCTGCTACGCAGTGACTCCCCACTCAGAGTTGGTAGCCAGTTATTAACGTGTGAACGAGTCTATTTGGAGGTAAGTTTCAACAATACCTCCTCCCAAGCCTTTTAATCTGTAAAAAGTTTTACTATTTTCCTGAAATGTGATTGTTAAAGGCTCGGTAAATGTCTTCTTTCTCCCCGACCTTCGTCGTTCGAGCGTATGTTGCGGTGGCGTGAGGTCAAATGTGTGGTAAATGATCTCTATGGCTTCTTCCATATTATCGTGTGTGCGGTTAGAATCCGATTCATGCCGTTTTTAATTTGATTAATGTGCCTCAGCCATAACTGAGTCTTCAAGTGGTTGAATTTGATTAGCGATTAAACTGGATAGACATTCTGCATGACCAATTTTATTAGTTGGTAAGTACTCTAATTTAAAATTATAGTTGAGAAGGAAGGTACCACATCTCAAATGTCTATTTGCTGTATAAATCTGTAATCACTTTTTTGAGCTAAATATCGTTAATAATAGTTTATGATTGGTCTGTAGATTGAAAAAGCCTTTTATGCAGATACCTGTGAAATTTTGTTACCGTAAAAATGATGCTGAGGGCTTCTTTTTCAATTTGGCTGTGCGCTTTTTCTGCAAATAGCAATGTTCTTGATGCGTGTGCTATGGGTTTCTTTACACCGTCTGTCATAAGATGTATGATACCCGCTCCGATAATGTACGAGCTAGCATCGCAGACTACTATGATATCAAATTGATGGTTGAAGTGAGTCAGAAATAGTTCTGATGTTAATATAGTTTTTTTTTCAAAAGCTGACTGACACTCAGTTGTCCAGTTCCAAAGTTTCTATTTTTTTCAAAATTCATTCAGTGGAGCGCGTGGTTTTTTTTATGAATACTTGCTAATAGTTAGCGAGTCCAAGAAAAGTTTGGCGCTCGTTGACATTTTTTTGGAGAAGGCATATTTTTGATAGCTTCCGTTCGCTGTGGGTCAGGCAGTATTCCAGTCTTGTCAATGATATGCCTGAGATACCTTATTTAATTCGTACGATAATCAATGTTCGATTCTCTTATCTTAAACACGAAATCATGAATTCCCTCAGAAACCTTGTGGATCTGTTTGCGATGCTCTTCGGTAGATTTGCTTGCTACTGCAATGTCATCCAGGTCGGCTCAGGTCAAGTTATAGCCGCCCAGCATGGTATCTATTATCTGCTGGAATATTATAAGTGCCACCTTGAACCCGAATGCCAATCTATCAAACTTGTATAAACCACTGTGGGTGTTGATACAAAGAAGATTTGCGCACTCCTCTTCAAAAGGGATTTGAAGGTATGCATAACTTCAGTTTACGATTCAGTTTATTAAATAATTCCTCCGGTGAGGGAAGCGGGTAATTGTTATCTTTTAGAGCCGCATTGAGGCTCGTTGAGAAATGAGCACAACGTGAATTTGGTTGGACGTTTTTCTTAAATATACAGCGGGGGCAGCCCCTTCGCTAAAACCCACTTTGGACAGTATACCGGTATTGTCTAGTTGGTCTAATTCTTCGTTTATTTTTTTTAATGATGCAAATGGTACATTTCGTTTTCTTTTGAAAACGGTTTGAATGTTTTCTTTTAGTTCGAATCTGGATTTTGTCTTAGTACATTTTCCTAGCTCCGCTGAGAAAACTTCGGGAAAGCTTTCTTTTAATTCGTCTTTCAGTTCTTGGTCATCCGTTGTAACATGTTTCACCTTTTTGCTGAAATTGTTGATTGGTTGATCCCACAACTTAAAACGCTTCATCCAATCAGTACCAAATAAATCACAGGTTTTTTTATGGACGAAACCATTTAGTTTTTTTGTTTTGACCTTTTGTGTTACAGGTAGCGTTAACTCACCTTCAAATTTGATTTTTTCTCCTGTTACTGCACTAGCTGTTTTGTTTGCCTTTTCCAGCATTGTATTTTTTAAATTTCCTCCAAGTGTGAAAATTAATAATTGAGAGATCCGAGCCAGAATCTAGTTGCAGCATGACTGTTTTGTTTAGAATGTTAACTATAACGCATTTTCGTAGATTCTTATTTACTTTATCATTTGATCTAGTTTGCCTGACTATGTTTTTGTTATTCATTTTTTCTACTTGTAGCCAATTTTGCCATAATTATTACATGTCTTTTTTTGTAGAAACAGTCTGTCTCTCAATGTTGTCCACCACAACACATGCCTTTCTTATATAGAAATCTTCAAATGTTTTATCTTCGTCAGGAATATAATTGAATATTACCATCGAATTCAAAATTGCACTGTAAGAAAATACAGCGTTGTTTTCCTTAAATTCCTTTGTACGTAATGTATTTAGATGTAATTCTTCTTGCTGTTTTTGGAATTGAATGAAATGCTGTTGCTGCTCTCTCTCTCTCTCTCTCTCTCTCTCTCTCTCTCTCTATCTATCTATCTATCTATCTATCTATCTATCTGTCTGTCTCTCTGCTGTTGTTGTTCTTTTATCCTGTAAAACCTATTTTTCTTCCAACATTTGTTGCTGTTGTATACGTTTCTCAGTCTTCTGGTGATTATCAAGTTGTGCCATTATCATCTGAACAATGATTGCTTTAAAGTTCTCTATTCTGTCTTCAAATATGTGTTTTCAGAAACAAAAGCAGAATTTAGGTAATTCTTCTTTAAGTGGGGGGAAAATGAAAGTAATTCATTTCCTTAATATTTCACAGCTCTGGCTTGAGATAACTGTAAAAAATCTTTATTTTTTCTTTTACCAATAGAATCTGGGTGGTCCTTTTTTTTAAGAAAGAGAACAAAAATTGCATGACCAACCACGCTGCAAAACCAAAACAAAAAATACTTTTTTCCTTTTTTTCCCGTGTGGTCGAGGGAAGCAAAGAACACTGAAATACTTTTGATTATAGCAACAAGAGGGAAGAAAAAAATCTTACTTACAGTTCTCACTAGTAAGTATTTTCGCATAGTTGGTTTTAGAAAATGGATTGAATTATTATTTTTTAATGTTTTTCTATTCTTTCAAAGATATCCGACATCCTATATGTGACTTTTTTTCGTATTTATGTTGCCTGTTTATTAAGTTGGTGTGTCTGTTTTTTTTGTTTTTGTTTTTTTAGTTGAAATGTGAGATTTGTGTTGCCTGGTAATTTTCTTTAATTCGTAGGATTCCTCAGTCAGATGCCGTGTGTGTTACAAACACCTGATGTAAGGGTTTCTCTTTGGTTAGAACTTCTTTGTTTTCAGACTTGAGTTTAACACACTGGGAATTTTAGACGTCGTTCATGTTATAGCGTAAACTTTTTGTTGATTTTTTAGGTAGAAGTTCCTCTTTGTGGTTCGAATATTCTTCCTCACCTTTGTTATGTCCGAAGGACCATGGAAAGATAACACAGATTTGTATATAAGGTTGAATAGTATATTCTCGGGAAACAGAGGACAAATGTAAACGTGGACTGGAGAGTACTTTCTCTCGCAGGCGTCCTGACTCACTCATTCACTCACTCTGTGACTACTACTCAGTGACTCTCCACTCACACTTGGTAGCCAATTATAAAGGTGTGAAAGAGTCCATTTCTAGGTAGGTCTCCACAATAGTAAGAAAATCTTTTTCGAACAGGGTAAAAAAAAATGGTGGATGGTAAGATATTTTTCAAGATGGCAAAAAATTTGTTTGGGAATTTGTAAATAAATCTTTCTCCAAAAAAGTAACAGAGTCATTTTAGGGGATTGTGGGAAAATCTTTTTTAATATGGTAAAGCCCTAGCTGAAGAGGATAATAAAAGAATCTTTTTTTTCAAGATGGTAAACAAATATTTTGGAAGGAATTTAAAAAAAATCTTTTTCTGAGATAGTAACAAATAACTTTGGCGTTATGGTAAAAAGTATTTTTAAAAGATAGTAAAAACATATTTTTACAGGGAATGGTAAAATATTTTTTTCCAGAAACGGCACTTTAAAAAGTATAATTATTAAGCAGAATGCGATTATTCTTAACGGGCAATTAGCTATTTGACCAACGAACATTTCTCTTGATTGTCATCGTGTGCCTTATGCAATAAATATTGCAACTATACAGAAAAAGTTGCGATATCTAAAAATCAAGCAACCTAACGTAAATATTTTAACTTACTGAAGAAAATATCTATGAAGTGTAAAAGAAATAGAAAAATAATTGGCGTATTTGATTCTCATCAGAGAAGATAAAATAAATAATTAGCAGCAGGGGGACCAACACAAGATGCAAACTAAGAATTAGAAGCACCGGGATCCAGCGGTCATGGGTATGACAAAAAACTGAATCCGGCATAAATTCTTCTGATTCTTACGAACGCGGAATCTCTTTCTTAATTCCTGTTGTTGCTAGGTCCACCTGATGCGGGATGGTAGCAACTGTTATGATTCTAGCAATGGGCAAAATGTTTAACTTTCAAACTCGGAGAAATACACCATATATAATTTGATAAAATTTGATATTAATTGCAAAAATACGGGCATTAGATTTAAAAAAAATTAAACCAGCAGTATATTTAAAAAAGCAAAATTTCCAGCAATATATATATATATAACTGTTAACAAAAACTAACTTTACAAAAATTACCCAATGAATCCTTATCTACAAATTGATTTCTTACAAACAATATATATATATAATCCTTACGAATAAATTCTGATGTATTTTCGGTATTAAATAGTCCACTGAGTTTGATATACCTTAAAACAAAATAAAACAAATCAAACCAAAATTAAAGCAGGTACAAATAACTGTTAACATAGGGTGGACAATGGAACTCCCAGAACCGATGTTGAACTCGATTAGCGAACGTTGCATTCCAAAAACTAAGTAAAATATTAGAATAGTGAAAATTTCATACGGCACACAAAATGAAGTAATGACCCGGTATTCAATATGGTTCTTCTCTTACATAACCGTTAATTCAGGACAATCATTCCACAGACGAAAAATAGATGTATGAGTATAACTTGTACCTATTTCATCGAAGAATTTCCGAGTGTTATTTCGCTGTTATGTAAGTATGAAGATTTAGTGGTTAGGGGTATAAAAACAAAAATTGACAATTCGTCTTTATATTTTTCTATTTAATTTCTCTTAAATATCTAGTTTATATTCTAAGTAAAGATTTCATTGTGCAAAACACACCACGTGTGTAATTTTTTAAATAGATTCCATTTATTGATTAATATATTCCAAATACTTTTATGTCGATCTAGAAAAAAAATCATCGTCTTAACTTCATTGACGAGACCTATAAGAATCTAAAGTCAATTGTTCGAAGATAATTGGATATTATCTATTAATTATCAGTGTGTTTCTATTTATGTATGCACGGAAGGCGCCTATATAACAGTGATAATTTATCGCAGGTAATATAATACTGGCTGGATGGCCGACATAAAAATGCTATTTTAAGCAACGAAAAGAATGGCTATTCTTACAGGATGTAAGTCACATTTTTTTCAAGTGATGATTTGAAAGACATTGTTCATTAGTAATATAATTATCAAGAATTTTAGATCTTTCTTATTAAATATATATGTTTATTACATTCAGATGAAAATATTTACCGGTAAATCATATTGCGCAATACGTTATCTCGTTAATATTTATGATGATATAGATTACAAGAAAACAGATTTATTGAGATTTCGTTGTCTTCATTGAATTTTTATTTTCAATATTATATTGATTAAGATTGGGACCGTGCACTCAAAAATAATGGTATAAGATTTATGTCAATATGCCGTCTAAAATGACGGCAACATATTTACATATTTATTGATGTAACTACTATTGAGTATCTTACAAGATATAAGAAAACATATTCAAGACATAAGAAAACATATACAAGACCTCTGAGCATTCCATGAGGTATATACATACATTCATTCATGGACACACACACGCACACACACACACACACACACACACACATATATATATATATATAATTAGTAAAGAACAAGTAGGAAAATTATCTGTAATGTCACATGTTTTACCTTAAAATCTTCTTCAGATATTCATTTTATAAGAATGACTTAAATATCTAACAGACAATATGTTGATCAAGTTATAGTTTCATTTGTCAAATAGTGCCACGTGATAAAAAGATGTATGAATATTAAATGTCGAAGAAAAAGGTATGTCTGTTTGAGCGTGTGTCAGTCAGTTAAAGGGCCATACGTGATACACGCTTGGGCGATCATGTCTCGAACGAAACATGACTGACTGGGCAGAAGATTATCCCGCTGTAGGTTGCCATTGCTTCTGCGGTAAACAGGTTGCCGACCAAGACTATAGAACCCAATGTGTCATGCTATTTAACCCATAACTGGAAGGAAGAGACGTATTAATACCATTCCCAAGGGTATTTGCGCGTAAGTGAAGACAATGGATTCAACTGGAATTCGAACTTGGCTCACCTGTTTCTCGTTCCGAGCTGATATCCACTGTACTAGCGCCTAATAAAAACATTAGATCTTTATTATGAATGTAAGTATATGTAAGCAAATATAATGTGTGTTAAGCATTATTTAAACTATAGATGAATTAAGTGTGTTCATATGTAGGTAACGTTAGTATGTGTGATTGACAGTGACGAAATACTCTGTCATTCTTACATATTAACGTTACCTACATATACACATATTTAATTCATTTATAGTTAAATAAGCTTAGCACATATTATTTTCTGATATATACTCACATTTATATTAAATATCTAATGTTTTTTTGCGCGTTGGCACACACACTGGTACAAAAGTTTTCTTCTGTATTTAATATTCCTCCATTGCTTCATCACATGTGACACGTATCTGATCAATGAAATTTTAGTTCAGTCAACATACTGTCTACTAGATTTTAAAATTATTCGTGTTTAATGAAGAAGTTTGTTAAAGTGAAACATGTTAGAAACTTGTTAAAGTAAAACATGTTAGATTAAAGACACTTTTTCCTACTTGTTCTTTACTTATTCCATCCATTTTGTCTGATTCATATATATATATATATACAAAATTCAATTATCTACATAAAAGTGTGTAACTTAGTATAACTAGACATTCTAAAATCGAAGCAACCAGTTTCGCACCTGCTATTTTTGCTTCATCGGGTAATTCAAACTTAGAATAAAATAAACCATGGAATGACTAATGAAAAAAAGAGGAATGTAGGAAAACTATGAATGTCCCAACAACATTCATGCTGTTTTCACAGAGGTTAGCGGGATCTGATATAAGGAGCGTCCAGTATTTTCAAAGGAAGTATAAAAGGTGACCGTGATAAAACCGTGAACCAGGCAATACTGAAATCGGCAGCACACTTTCTGTTATTTAATAGGTGCTCACATATGGCGGAGCCGTAGGTATTTGGGACAAGTTTATTCAAAACATTTTTTGGGTTTAAACAAAATAGACATTCATTGTCTGCTTTATTTAACAGTATATGTTTGGAAGGTTATCTGCTGACTCGATATATATATATATATATATATATATATATATATATATATATATAAATTATGTTTTAGACCATGTACATAATTTTTTTATATATGTCCTCTTCTCTACAATCATATGGTTGTTTCAGTGTTTGGACTCCAACACATCATCGGGAGAAGCTCTTCTAGAGAAGATTTATGTACATGTTCTAAAACATAATTTATAAATATTCTGTTATGTCGCCAAGTATAAATGAATAACTCAACAACAGTATCAGAATATAAGTTGTATTCCACGGAAAGACAGTTAGTATGTACAGAAGTGATTAGTAATATTTACAATAGAAAGATACAAGAGTCCAATCCGACATAAGACTTGTGTATACGTGATTACTTCCGGTACGTCACCGGAAATGTGACTAAGTCTTCACTGACTCGCACTGACTCTTCAGTAACTCATTTCCGGGCTATTTGGCCCAGCCAAAAAATATCTGTCTATTTTTTCCCAGTCGTGTCTCTACCCTTCGGAGGAACCACGACTGGGTCATTGCTCTCTGCTCGGAAGCAGAGAGCGCCCTCTACCCGAAGGCAGAGTGCTGACAGCGTCGTAGAGTCGTCAGTCTAGTGACTCGGTATGACTCTCCTGTAGAGAATCCACCATTGCTATATATAGCAATGGGAACAGTCCATTTGAAGTCAAATAGGAGCGGCGCTCTAACATATTCACAGCTCTATACATCATATATCGAGCACTGTTTTAAATTAATGTTTGGACGGGAAAAAGTTATTTTCTTTTCTCTCCTCACTCTATACTCACTCGGTTATATATATATATATATATATATATATATATATATATATATATATATACATATATATATATATATATATTATCCATCATTCACATACAAGCCTGTTTCTCTGGTTTCTGGCAGGAGTCGAAACTCGACCGATTTGGTGTTAGTCGCAGTTTCTACTCCTTTAGCATTAGGCGCATGTAATGAGATGGCGGAAATTTTAGAGTGCTATTTATAAGCAGTGTATACACACGTTAACCACCGGAAGAACTGAATTCATACTTGAGTATCATTGCGTAAATCGCAGATGTAGTAACTTTTTAAAAAATTTCCCTCTCTAGAAAGCTCGATCATATTAAGTGTATACTATATTAGTCATCCTCATATAAGACTGTTTCACTGTAACACAGGTCATGTTTGGCTATACATTCCCTTGCTTTTGGCTAGGATAGAAACTCGACCGATTTGGTGTCTTTTGAAGTCTCTACTTCTCTAACTAAGCATGGAATGAGAGGGGAGAAATTTTTGGGTGACATATATATATATTAGCGATGTATACACACTCCAGTCACCGGGAAATCTCAATTCATTGCTGAATAGTAATGCGTAAATCACAGAAGTTGTAACTGTGTCTACAAACTCACTCTCTCTCTCTCTCTCTCTCTCTCTCTATATATATATATATATATATATATATATATATATATAATTTACAATCTCGGTAACATAATTATCGCAAAATAATGTCACTGCTAAAAAGCAAACGCGCAGAAAGAAATTTCAAAAATCGTAATAAAGTTTAATAACTGTTATTAAAGAGAATGAAGTGGGCGGCCTCGCAATTGTCTCGCTAATGAACTCAGCCGACGTTTCTTCGTTTTTTACTCTCTCCATGAGCATGAAAAGAAATATTTGTGTGGTTACGTATACATACGTATCCGTGGAATTGCGAGTGTGCTTTTAATCACTTGGTGGTCAACATCCTCGCGACTCGTCGGAATACCCACAACTGAGATGACGCAAATGACTCTCTCCTAATCTCTATCTTATACTCATTTTCTATTCAGTTCAAGGAAATGCTTATTCCGGTAAAATGTTTATACCAAATGGAACGAATTTTGCTTGGTCTGATGAAATCAGCTAATTTAGCTCATTGAAATGAATTATAATTGATAAAAAAATTAAATATCTTGTTCAGTTTTCCTTTATAATATCATATTACTATGGATAACATTTATTGAGCATTATATATAGATATGACACTTAATATTTTATATTAAGTTGACCATTATTGGATTATCCTCGTCGTTTACGGACTGGACATCTCTCTCTCTCTATATATATATATATATAGGAGATCTATACCTATAGAACATAGGTATAGATGTCCTTCAAGACATAACCCATAGTCATACACACACACACACACACACACACACACACATACATATATATATATACTATAGTCATCCGCAGACAGATCTGTTTCGCTGTATCATAGCTCATCATTAGACTCCGATCTTTTCCTAACCCAGATTGAAACCCGATCGAAAACCCGTCAGTCGGCGATTCTACCCCTAAGCCACGAGCGTCCGGTAGAGGAAGGAAGGCTTTTTAGCGCGGATAAACATGCCCAATATCTAGAGTGGTCTAATTCATTATTGAATGAGAGGGAGGAGGTTCATGAATCTTTCTTAGCAACATTTAAAAAACCGCATTATTCATTTACTCATTGAAAATAACATGTAAAAAAGTTAACGTCAGTGTAACAAGAAATGTATAGCATGTTGTTATACCAGTATATACTGTTTCATATTTGTGGTAAAACTTCGACGGAGATGTTTTGTATGCATACTTCTCTCATAATTTTAAACCTCCGTATGTCCAATAGTGGTTTCTCTATATTCTGAACGCCGATCGATTTTATTCAAATCAAACCGGTTAAAGGAATGGTTATCAGGCATCATCCTTTATATTTTTTTTTAGAAAAAATTAATCATACGATAAACCTGGATTAATTACTTTTAAACTACATCCACAATATCAAACATTATTTATATTATTTTAAACTGGAACAATAATGTAATATAATCAATAACAAACAAATTAAAACAAAAGTTATAAAATCATTTCAGACATTTTAAGAAATTTCACTAAAAAACTACAGCAATGATATAATACGAACCATTATTATGAGTTTTTTTAAGTTAACCAATGACATAATATCAACCATTATTAATGTATTTAATTATTTTCTATCGAATAATATCAGTCATTGTTAACGGTTTTTTTTTGCTTTTCTTTTAATCTGGAACATAAATAAATAGCAGCTATTATTAATGGTTGATGAACTGCAGCTGTAACATAATATCATTCTCTATTAAGAGTTTTTGTTCTTATTTCAGTCAGAACAAAATATCAACAATTATTAAAAGTTATTTTAAAATTAGTGGCATAGCATAATATCAGCCATTTTTAAAAGATCCTTTTAAAATGGGGCCATGACAGAGCAATTAATAACGGTTAGTTTTAAACTGGAGGAATAATATTATATTCACGTTATCTAAAAGCAGGGATGTGTGTATAAATTAGCCTACAATTTATATGTTAAAGTAAAGTTAATTTAAAACGTATTTAATTTGGTTTTCTTCTTGAATAGCCGTCAAGATATATAGAAAATCTAAAATAGACTGTTGTTTCTACATCTGGGTAAGCGCTGCACAATTCCCGCAAAAAGTCTTCGCACAGCGTGGTATGGGGATCGAGTGCTTTACTTTCTTCAACGGTTTTAAAAAATGACAAGTTGTTAGCTATTTTCATGACTGTTATTTGGATGAATTACATTCGTTAGTTCAACAGTTCCAGTCTGTCACGGCTAGAGCCTGTCATGCTACCTAAACTGAATCGGTTTGTTCTCATTTCTTTCATATTTAATTAGTAAGGCGTAACTTCTCCAAAGACAATGTCTTCTCCAGTGCTATGTAAAACAAACTCACGATGGGTTCTTTCCAAGATCGGTGCAGCCAACCCGCAAGTTGAAGGTAATCCTTCAATCTATCCTGCATATTCCTTGCTTCCGTCATATATGCTCTTATAAAATCAACATTTACTAAGCGACAGCATTCAGTAGTACTTAAGCTTTGTAGTGTTAAATAATTATGAAATAAAAGTATAATACAAAGGTAAATTTAATAAGATTCTTCCATATTACAGCTGCTAGTAAAATGGAGGACTGTTGTCATATTTGTGGGGTGGTTGTCCGGTCTTCAATATCCAGAATCGTTAGAGTTGAAAAGCGTCTTTTAATCCTTGTGGGTGACAAATTATTTTCCACTCAAAAACTTCTCTCTCATTCTCACTCTCCCTCGCTCTCTCTCACTCCCCATCTCTCACTCTCACAGACAAACACACACACACATACACACAGAAGCAATGAGGCAAGCCTCTCATTGTTCTATTGCTACTTCCAAGGAACGTACACTACAATACCGGACATAAATATTCGGTTAACTCAGTGTTTTAATGATGTATTTCAGACTATTTTTAGTATTTATTGCCAAGTGAATAAATGTAAATGAAAATAAAATGATTCTTTTAAAATTGCACAATTACATGTGCATCCGACGATTTATGAATATTAAATAATTACCTATATTGCAGTTTCATCAATGAAGGATTAAGAAAATTTAGGGTGTTTCGGATGAGTTCATTTTTACCTTCTTTTCCTTGAAAGATTTTGCAAAATAATAATAACAAATGAAACATTCTATTTTCATTTATCTATAAAAACTAAAAATAGTATGATTTCCATCATTTCTTTAAAAGAAAGATAACAAGATTGCTGTGTTATTGACTAGCAAGAAGATGTTTCCCCATTCACTAGAATTTTGACCTTTCAAGCATATTCTCTTATCCTCATAATCTGAATATTTTACAGGGTGAAAAATAAGGTAAATAAAATGCTCATATTAAATTTCAGTCCACAAGAAAAAAGACAATTATTTACTCTATGCAGAACAAAATTTTCCGCTTGAAACTTATAGGAAACAGACTTAAGAGAAAATATAAAGAAGCTTAGAAGGCATAGATGTAAATACAGAATGCAGAAACTGTGAATAAAGTGTTTGATTAGATAAATCAAAATGTGAATTGATTTACACAAAATGAACAGTTATAACACAGCACATAATGACATGTATGGGTTTTATTGTGCGTGAGAGCGTGAATAAAAGAACAAGGAAGTATATATATATATATATATATATATATATATACATTTGTGTGTGAGTGTGTACGTGTGTGTATATTTTTGAAGGAAAGCTCAGCAGATAATTTAGATTGTTTATTAATTATAAATTATTTCAACGAGTTAAATTAGCTGATTTCATCTGACCACATTATGTTCGTTCCATTCGGTATAAATATTTTACCAGATTAAACATATTTAAAATGAAATAAAACATAGTAACATGATTTAAGACAAAGACCTTAGCGATATTTTTGTTAGGAATCTCTAGATCGGTCGAAATGTGTTCATCATTCTTGGATAGTGACCATAAATTCCTTAAAAGCTAACCCACAAACACATGAATACGTATATACTTGTAGACCTACATAATAACACAATCAGATATACTTATTTATATTCACATGCGCACATGCTCATATATCTACATAAGTACATACAAATGCCTCTTACATATACCCACAGATACACATTCATCAATGCTCACATGCATATCTTATGTTCACACACTCTTTGTGTGTGTTTGTATGTGTCCAGAGCGTGATTAATAAATTGTTTCAAAATTAAAATCATAATAAAATGAAATATATTTGTACTGATACATTTAACAAAGTTGTTCAATAATTTTGAAATACTAAAGACTAATATCATCATTAAAATGCACACTGTCTTCAACAGCGGCCTCTAGATAACTTTGGAATTTCTTGTATCTCTTCCAAATAGCCTCCTTCATTAATTTGGTGAATGCTGCCTTATCATTGCCTTCGCTTCATTTGTATTATTACAAAAACATTTACTGTTCTCTCACTCACCAGCTCCACACACATAACAAACAAGAGGGGATGCAGTATGAAAAGTTATGCGGCCATATATAAGCGGTGACGTAGTCGAATAAATTTGTTTACCTGCTTGAAATAAAAAGGCTGAGGATACCGAAATGTTGAAACCAAGATTGCGTAATCGACTGTCAATTGAATAAATAACGTATACACACACACACACACACAAACACACAAACAAACAAACAAATATATATATATAAACAAAATGCAACACGTCCTTTAAATTGGTTCTAAATTATAATTCATTTCAACGAGCTAAATTATCTCATTTCATCAGTCCAAACAATATTCCTTCCATTTAGTACATAAACATTTGCTGGAATAAGCATTTTCTTCAACTGAAGAGAAAGATAAAAAAATCATAAATAAGAAAAAGGAAAAAAGAAAAAAGAAAAGAGAGTCAGGACAGAGGCATTGGCATCATATCAGTTGGTGGTATTCAGACCAGTCGCGAAGATGTTGACCACTAAGACATTAACCGCTTACTTCAAATTTCATGGATGCGTATGTATGTATAACCAGACAAATAACCCCACCATGTACACTAGCTTATATCCATATACCTATATGCGCAGACACCCCCATATATACATAGAAATGTGACTATGTTTTTGCTTATACATACTTACATACATACGAACACCCATATGTACTGGACATCGATACATACACATATATATAATGTAAAGTATTATGCTAGTCAAAATATAATTTTATTATCATACATACTGTTAGTACAATTCTCAAAATAACGGAAACTACAGTCATCTATAATAGAAATATACCCAGAGTTACGAATTTGAGATATAAACTCCAAGTAAGTGCTGATATTCAAATAACTGTTAAGTGTTTTGAAATATGATGGAAATGTGACACCGAACGCGCATTAGAAGAACGAAAGAGGCTTTCCATATATGTTCCATATAAGCATGACAAGTGTGCTGCTTTGCTGTGATATCCATACATTTATATTGCAGTGAATATTGTACAATTTCCGTAAGGAAAAAGAAAATCTAGAAGCAACAGAAATGTCATTCTATACAATTGTATTGAAAATCCTATTGACAAAGAGAATACGCAACAAGGAAATGACAACAAAAACTACACGAATCCTCAAAATCCAAAATTTATTAGCTGACATTCTTTGGAAACATGATGAGGAAGGAGCTCCAAGAAAGCTTAACACCCACAAGGCATACTGCGAGGAAGATTGAAAAAAGGCAACAAGCCGCCTACGTAAAAAGATTCTGTGAATGGATGGCAGAAAGAAGGGTGCGGTCTTGTGAAAGGGAGAAATGCAGCAAATGAGATAGAATGTTGAGTTATGATCTACTCGGTCTCAATCGTCTTGTCGGCTATGGCTTCCGAATACGACGACTGCAACTCTGCAGAGAATAAGGCCCTTAATTACACGTCCCGAGTATGACGATAAACTACAGCTTTGTCACTTTTTCTGGTGTTGTGTGAATCGTGGAACCACCTCAATTGTTGTTGTTCCCAAATCTACCCTATCTCGCGGAGGTGCTAGTTATGAGAAAATACTTAACCGCAAAACTGGGATCAAATCACCATGAAGTTAAACAAAAACATTTATAGTAAAAATTTCAGCAAGACATATATTCAGTCAGTTAAGTGATAGACACATTGGCGATCATGTTTAGAAAGAGACATGACTGACTTGGCAGAGGAAAACTGTTCAATGGAAACTGAACTAGACACTGATTTCATGCAAAGAATAAATCGTCTATTCTTATGCATCATTTGTAAGAAATCTTGACGCCATTAAATAATCAAATATTTGTTATGTCATAAAACAAAACAAACGAATGTTAACATAAGATCATAGAAATGTGAGTTGCACCTGATAAAATACTCTATTAAAATTTTCAATGCAAAAGTTTCTTTGCAATTTTATTTGTTCTTGGTGACTATTATTTAGCGTAAAGCTTATGATTGAATTATTCAAATATAATTCATTTACATGTACATAATTATTTATATTTATACAGACATTGCCATTTTCGAAGTTATCTCAAATTTAATTGCATACAATATTTACTAAATGCTACTATCTGCATGTTATGTTCAAATCTTGTTTGTGTAATTATTTTCACAAAGACATTAAATTCTAACTGGAATTTTGTTTTTAATCATTTCACCCTGGGCAAGGCGTAAATGCCACTGATGTGCGGGTTGGGGGGCTACATAACTGAAAGATAATTAATTAGAGGAGGGAGAAGAGGATTACAAACCAATTAGAAAGAAGCAATAGAAAGAGGAAAATGCATATGTAATGACAGTTGCAAGGGGGGAGAGAAAGGCAAGGATTAACGGGGTGGGGGAAGGGCTAGAGTCAAGTGGTTAGTAGATGAGTATTGACATTGCATTTAAATTTCTGGAGGTTGTAGCCGTCAGGAAAGCAAGAATATGGGAGCGAGTTCCACAGGCGGTAAGTGTGAGAGAAGAAGCTGCAGGAGTAGAATTGTAGTCTGCATTTGGCTAACCTAACTGTGAATGGGTGGGACCCAGTTGCCAGTCTGGTTGCACGAGTAAACACCTGTGACTTAAGTTCGTCTGAGCAGAAGCCATGAATGTACTTATTGAACAGACAAAGGGAGGCCACATTTCGTCGGTGGGGAACTGGCTGTAGTCGAGCCCCCAGATCAGCACCTATCACGTTACTAACTCTCCTTTGGAGCTTGTCGACCATTAGTTGTTATCATGACTTCAGTTAAGATACAACATGATGCATGCGTTTTGATTCGTAATAAATAGCTTCAAATCTTTTCTAGACGGTCTATATCATTTTATTATTTATAAGCCGTTTACTTACAGAGATCACAAAACACCTGAATACTAACAAAATCTTTTTTTGTTTCTAATACAGAATACGCTAAATCCTAAAAACAGACAATGTATAACATACATAGTGATATTTAAGGATAAAAAAACTCGAAACTTACATATACATATCTGCCTCATTAGCAATAAACGTTTTTATAGAAAGTATTATTTTTATTATTATTTAAAAATTTACCTGTAGCAGAAGTCTTAATTACTTTTTCAACGTGAACGTCAGGGATAGAATCTTGCATTTACAAGACAAGCGACTCTTTATATGAAACAGTTTAAAGCAAGAATCAAAGTGACTCGCATGTTGGTTGATTTTCTTAAAGACATCACAGTCCTTCTAGCACAACATAGAATTTCTACTGCTTCTAAGCAATACACGTTAGATCTTTGATAGACAAAATCATATTAACAAGTAAAACATTCAAATTGAAAATGTTTATGTTTGTAATAATTACGGTCAATAAACGTCCGTAGATTGAATATTGCTGGCATATTTAGCCTGGTGCTCTGACTGTATATATCTTGAAATTAAGAAAATCCAAATTAATTTATCATCTAGGTATAGAGGCTCATCCCTTGTTCCCTATTTAGCATGTGGTTTCCGGTTTTCTCTTTTCCAAACTTCTCACCTTTTTTTTTTCAATTGGAGTAGATAGACTAAACTATCGCCCGGTTCACACTCCACCCACGTCTATTGAACAGGTGTAGAGGCTCATCCCTTGTTCCCTGTTTAGGATGTGGTTTCCGGTTTTCTCTTTTCCATATTTTCACTCTTACGTAGCCCTCGGCACATCAGGGGCGTTACCGCCTTGCTCGGGGTGCTATGATTAAAAAAAAAAAGTTAAATAACAAGACGCAAATGTAAAATATATTCTTATAGCTTCTTTTCTCATCCTTCGCTCTTCTAGAATACTTTTTTGCTTCTAGATTCCTTATGACCTACGATATTCAAAGATTTACTCTAGCATCTAGCGACATCTTCTCTTTTCCTATTTTTATTGTCTCATATCTTTAATAAGATTTTCCAATCTTTTCACTCTTTATTTAATAAAGGTCAAACCGGGATTTTAGTGTGAAAAAAATAATTTTATCAATTTTGACAACATTTTCACCCAGCGACCACATAAAATTTTATCAACAAAAGAACAACTGATTATTTTAGACATTAGATTTATCTTGTTAAAATCTGTGAAACCGTTATAAAATAAGTTTGCTTCCAAAATACATGATAATTTAATGCTTACAATTATTAAAATGCGTTTAACTTTGATTCGTATTTTGTCTTGTGTAATATATCTTTAAACATGTCATATTTCGAAATTGAAATTGAATTTGCGAGGCATTTTACTGCACTATTTTATTTAAAAGAAATCTTTTTGAGACATACGACGACCATGCTCTGCAAAATCATTAAGATTTGATCACACATTTTCGAAAGTTGTAAAGCATTTGGAAAGATACAAAAGCCATAGGGTAACGTACGACTTAAAGCCGAGAGACGTTGAACGGCATCTTTTCGCGTGAGAACAGCCGCTTCAACAGCAGAAAGGTATATGTCTTTTTTATCGTATCTTAGCGGGCGATAAAAATTGGATAATTTACGATAACCCTAAGCGTAGAATATTTTAGAGTAAGCCTTGACAAATATCAGCATCGTTTCTTTCTACTTATTGAAAATAAAACATTGCATTTCATGAAAAATAATCGAGAAATCATTCAAGGTCCGAAATCTTTTACAAAAATGAATAATTTAGGTTTGTCCATACGGAAAATAATAATCAAGGAAGGTGAAGAAGGAAAACATTTTGCTTTTGGGAGTGGGAGTCAGATATACTGTGTTAAGTTTTGAACGCAGATGTCATGGTAAGAATCTTGCATTTACAAAATAAACGATAAGATGAACTTGGACTATACATTGGGTTTAATATTTTTAATCACAGGTCAGCAAATTTAGAGGTCATATTGTAAGTAGATAACATGAATTGTTAGATTTATATAATAATTTCGAATGCAATAATAATATATTCATCTTATATATAATCGTTTCCGTTTTTGCTATTAATATTAATCTTTAGAATGTAGTATACTAGCATCATAGCCCGGTGTTGTCCGTGCAACTCAGAACAGAATTAGATGATTAATGCAGCATGTTGCGATTTCAGAGCTCTTGTAATCGCCGCCTCACTTTAAAACTCAGTTATATTAAAAAAATAATTATAAAAAAAAATTTTGTTTGAAAATTGTTAAAAAATTCTATTAAAAATCTATTTTCTTTTGTTTTGAGTAAACGTGAGTTGATGTTATGTGTGACATTGTAATCAACATTGCGTTTGTTTTCGTTTCAAAATTAAGGGGTAAATTATTTACATTTTCTGTTGACTTGATGAATTTCAAAACTGTACTTATATTTAAAAATGTACACATATATTTTAAAGGAAAAAAGTTACGTTTTGCCACACGAATTAGAGACAGTTGATTTCTTGCATTAAATATTTGGCAAAAAAAGCTTTAATTTTTTTAAGTTTATTTACTGAAGTATGAAATATTAAATCTGAAATAAAATGACTTAAATAATTAACTTGTTTCAAAATTACGGGGAACATTTTTACATTTTTTGTTGAGTAAATGAATTTCAGGAATTTCCGAAGAATATTTAAAAATGTAGACATTGTATTTTAGAGGAAAAGTTACATGAATGATACATGAAATACAGATGTTTGATTTTCTGCATGAAATATTTAGCGAAATTAATTCTTTATTACTTTTTAATTTTATTTTCTGACATATGAAATATTAAATCTGAAAATAAGAGTTAAATAATTAAATTAACCATTAGCAATTTTTTTACATATTTATTTCTGTTTGAAAAAATATTTCTTTTGTTTCAATATTACGGGGAAAAATATTCACATTTTTTGTTGAGCAAATGAATTTTGAAAACGTCGGAATAGGAATTGAATGTAAAAGCTCTTTTTTTTACACGTTTGATTTGATTTCTGTGACGTAATCTAGCAACCATCATAGATCTTAGATCTTTTACATAGCAAATGTATACAATCTGCTACATTGGCCAAAAAGTGCGAAATGGGACATTGCTGAACTTAAACTCAAATGTATGTGTCGACATGGCTTTCCTGTAGATATGTGTCCGTAGAAAGTTTGAATGGCGTAGCTTAAAAATGTAGGCGTCCATAGATTACAGTCACACACAGACTCACAGATTGCCATTTATATATATAGATAACAAAATTAAGATGATAAAGATAAAGATTTAAAAAATAATTTTAAGTAAAATCTTATTTTATTATTAGAAAAAATAATAACAATAAAAATATTAATTATTTTAATAATAATAATAATAATGATAAAAATAATAATTGAATAAAATTATTCTAAAACTAAAATATTTGATATTTAAATAATAAAATTAATATTAATAAATATATTTTTAGAAAAAGCCTAAACGTAAACAGCCTTTAGCGGGGAATCACTTCAGTATTATATGAAAATAGTGGAAGCTCGTTTTAAGAGACTTAAATTATATAACTATTTACATATAGCACATTTGCACACAAACTTGTTGGTAACCACGTACGCGGGTGTCCTCAAGGCTCTATTCTAGATCCTACACTTTTCCTTATATACGAGGGTCATTCAATAAATAAGGAGAATTTTTCGGTATAAGGACTTCTAATACAGATAGAAGCTTAATTTTTTAAATTTTATTTCTTTAATTGTTTTTCGAAGGGATTCAATACTTTTTGCAATTTGAAAAAAAAATTGAGTTTTGGAGATTAACAAGGATGGCAGTCCAAAAAGCATGCCGCAGGATTGAACAGAGATAATTTATCAAGTGTTTGGTTGCTGAAGAGTGCAAACCAGTTGAAATTCATAGGAGAATGTCAACTGTGTATGGTGGCACATGTTTCAGCCAAAGAATATCTGCAAGTGGGCTAAATTTTTTAAAGAAAGACATAGCAGTGTTGAGGATGAAGACAGGCATAAGAGTCCTACAGGATTGAGGTTTCCTGAAGAGATCGAATCAGTCAATAACCTCATTCAGTCTGACAGACGGGTGACAGTGGGTGGCATTGCAAGGACTTTGAGCCTATCAGTTGGAACAGCACAGAAAATTGTCAATGATGACCTTGCCTATTCGAAGGTCAGCTGCAACTCTTCACACAACAGCCCAAACGGTGCAGACCATCAACGCGCGGGACTTATCCCTCTTACAAACCAGACCTTGCGCCTTCGGCTTTTCGCCTCTTTGGTCCCTGAAAAACGTTCACGAGAGGCACGAAGTTTGAAAGTGACAATGAAGTCAAAAGTGCTTGTGCACAGATGGGCAAGGTGTGTGACATTACTGGGAGACTACGTTGAAGAAAAAGGGTTCTATCTGTATTAGAAATCTTTATACCGAAAAATTCACTTTATTTATTGAATGACCCTCGCACATAAGCGATCTCGCCGATGTAATAAGATCACAAGCAGGCATATATGCGGACAACACTGCGGTTTACTCTGGCCTTGATCAAAAATCTGCCGAGGCTGACAAAGCAACCTCGCTGCCGAGCTTGAAAAAGAAAAAGTGGACTGGAGTAAGCAATAACTAGTGAATGTTAATGCTTGCAAAGCGAAACTGCTATCTATTAAACATCACAGACTATCGATCATACCCACCATTAGCATAGATCAGGCTAGTGTCCCTGAAATTAAAACTCTGTGCCTCCACGGCTTAACTCTCATAACAGACCTCAAATGGAATGACTATGTAGAATCCATAGCTAAATCCGCTGCTAAGAAGGGCAGTTCTCTGTGCATGGCCAGGAAGTTTTTCCCGTCTGAAACAATCCTGCATATATGCAAATCTACCATCCGCACTTGCACTAATATTGCTGGCATATCTGGTTGGGTGTTTCTGCTATCCACCTAGGTATCCTTGAAAAAATCCACCAGAGAATATGTAATGTGATAGATCCTGACTTATCATTTCGGATACAGTCAATTTTCATCGGCGCAATGTCGCTTCCCTGTGTCTTTTCCACAAATACCTTCATCGCTTCTGCTCCGATGAACTTAGCTCACTGGTGTTCATATATATGAATTTACGCGAGTCACAAGATTAGCAACCAGATCTCACCCTTTTAAAGTGATATCAATAAATTGTAAACGCAAATTCTACTCCACCAGTTACTTTTCTCGCATTCCCCCTTGTGGAATTTCCTTCCTTAATTGTTTCCCCGACAGCTATAATCTCCAAGAATTTAAATGTAAAGTCAATAATCATCTCCTACCTCACTAACTTACATCCTCTCCCTCATGTTCCTTTCTCCGTTCACACCACTCTTATCAGTATTCTCATCTTTCTCTTACCCACTTCCTGAGACCCCCTATAACCTGTGACTCTTACTCATAATTTCCTGCTATGTAACCCCTGAACAACATTGGCAGTAAAATGTCTTGCTTGTGCCGATATGATCATAAAAAGTATATGCATACATAAGTACATATAAAAATCGCATACACAACTCTTACACACGCACACACACACACACACACACACACACACACACACACATATATATATATATATATATATATATATATAATTATGTAGTGTATCGGGGCAGCAAATAATTTTCTAAACTTATACTGTTAAATATAAGAGAAAATGAATGTCTATTATGCTTAATCTAGAGCCATTCTAAAAATCGTATTTTGGCTTTAATTTCAGTTGAAATTAACGACTAAAATTTTCCAACATTTAGATAATTTTTTATGAAATTGGTTCAAAGCTTTCAGCTCACATGAGCCATCTTCCTTCGGTCTGAACAAAAATAACTTATTCATTTTGTAAAAAGTTTCGGTCTGATTCGTTCAATATTTTTGTAAATAATCATGAAATAAATTATCACCTATGTGTTTATGAATTTCTTCAATACTTTTCAGTATAATTATATATTATAGAAGTGTATATCAAAAGCAATAATGATGTGAAAAATGTCTGGCAATAAATATTGAAAAGACCTTACTTAATTTTTCAGTTTTTCGAAATAGGTTTTTATGTTATATTATGTTTTTCTGGAGTAGTTTCGAATGTTGTTTATTCATGCAAGTGTTCCTTAATTCGTTTGATGGAAAAAATATCAAACATGCTTTAGAAACTGCTGCAAATACAACGAGGCTAAACATTATCAATAGCACCATGCTACATTGACGTGCTAAAAGGGCAACTGCTGATCTCCCATAGGAAAGAAATCCCACCTATGCTTGTTCTAATTTTGTACATTCCACTTTATCGTTATTTGATATGACTTGAAAATATAGTCACCGTGATATTAACAACATATCCAAGTCTCATATAAATGGCAGAGATAGATAGATAGATAGATAGATAATGAAAAACTGAGATTGATAATGAAAAAATTCAAATAGATAGATAGTGAAAAGTTGCAGATAGAGAGAGAGAGAGAGGGGGGGAGAGAGAGAGAGATAGCGATACTGAAGAGACAGGTACTTAGATAAAAAATGAAAAAATTGAGATAGATAGATAGATAGATAGATAGATAGATAGATAGATAGATAATGACAAGGCTAAGATAGACAGATAATAGAGCGACTGTAAAAGAGATATATATAGTAAAATCATATAAAGTGATATATATATATATATATATATATATATATATGTGTGTGTGTGTGGGTGGGGGGTGTGGGTGGGTGGGTGGTTGTTTGGATGTGGGCCTGGAGAATGAAAACAAGTTTCTCAGTTATCTGTAATTATATCAGAAAAGAAAAGACACCCTTTATTGTTGCTACGCATTTCAGCAACACTTTGTCTGTCAATAGGCAAGTATCAGTTGATTCAATGCTTTGAAAAAAGAGGTGTTATCTGAATAAACAATAAATAATTGTTAGTGGATGTAATTCTTTTCGAAGATAGGCCTCATCGACCTTTGGTTATCAGCCCCTTTAAACACACACACACACATTTACACAAACACATACACACACATACATACAAACACACACACATATATAAAATATGAAAAAGCAATAACTTATCACATGAAAGTAATATGTCTTTATATATATATATATATATATATATATATATATAAGTATGAAAAAGCAATAACTAATCACATGAAAGTAATATATATATATATATAATTAGGAAAAAGCAATAAATAATCACATGAAAGTAATTTGTCTTAATATATATAGATATATGTGTGTGTGTGTGTGTGTGTATGTATAAGTATACTATGACAAAAACATGCACAAATCACTAGATTCATGGCTTGATATATTCAGTAAATTATTGCGAAGATATGCAAAAAATATATTGTTTATGCAAACCTATATATTCGCTTCTGAGTATATCAGGTATTTTATAAAAGCAAACACGAAGAAACAAAGGGAAGCCGAGGAAGGAAATATGACAATATGCCAATGTCGACAAGTATCTAAGGCATGTAAATGCACAAGACCTGATAGGTGCTGGCCGTTGTACATGCTCATATGTCACTAAGTGCTCATCCAAGGTCATCGCTTAATGGAGAATACGTTATATCTATCTACTAGAGGAACAAGAGAGCACCAAAGAGAAATTGTCATTGAAAGAGAGAGACGGACAAGTGTAAATATCGCTAGACGCGGAATAAATCAAAGGCAGTAGTCATAGAGAGATCTATAATATTAGCAAGGAAAAGAGAAGAGAGAGAGCACTATCGACGTCAGAAAGAGATAAATGTGAGAGAGTAGCTATAGTTTCACATCCTGTTTGTAAAGAAGCAATGAGCAGAATGATACAAAGAAGAAAAAATAAAGCACAAAGCGATACAGCTCTAAGGCAAAAATATAACTGTATTTATTGATAGTAAATTGAAACTTTCTTTTAATGTAAGTATTGTATACATCCTGCTGTTCCTCTGTATCGGCTTTTGACACAAGTTCACTTTTTAATAATGGGTACCCTAGTTCATATGCTTGGGCCTGATTCGTATGCTTGGGCCAGTGATCAATGGTTGCAGAGACCCCGCAACAGCACTAACTGGGGACTCAGCTTGTCTTAGATGATCTTTCATTGTCATAGCTGGTCGCACAGAGCCATCAAGTTGTCAGGTAAGGATACGCAATAACTATACTTTAATATTTTTTTCACGAGGTTGTTAACCATAACACGACTATTATTTTCATGCTCAATTTCTTTCCACCATATATGCCCTATTATGAACTATAATTTGGCTATACGTTCTATGATTTGCTGGAACACTCATGCAGGGTATACTCTATATTCCTTTCATTCTATTGTTTCGATACAAAAATTGCTGTAGCATTTCACTTCAAATATTTACTCTACTTACATATTTAGCAAGTCAGTTAGGCAGTTAAGTGCCACACGTGATACACGCTTTGGGTGATCATGCCTCGACAGATTATTCCACATTAGGTTGCCATTGCTTTATGCTGTAGACTGATTGCCAGCCAAGGCAAAAGAACCCAATATGTCTTACACTATAGCTTTAAGGAATAGACGAATTAATACTTTTCATAAGGGTATTTGTGCGAAAGAGAATGCAATGAATTAAACTGGAATTCGATCTCGGATCCACTGCACCTCAACGCACATCCGCCAAGCAAGACCAATCTTATTTCATTATCACTTGCATTGTATATTGTACTGCACATTAGAGTGAATAAATAGAATGAAAATTGTATGTAAAATAGTAAATCGAATAATAGTAAGTGTCGCTCTATGATTACGTACCACTTGAATAGAAATACCGGCGAGTTCGTTTCATTTTTATTGCGTATAATTAACCGAGAAGCATGAGAAATAGATTCATTTTTATCCTTTTGCCAGAAACATTCAGTTCTTTTCCAACGTAACCATGCCTTAAATGTTTTACATTAAATTGTATGTAAAATCACCACGCAGTACTAACTCTTAAACTTTCTCCTATGTTGCTAAACTGATGCACTCGCTATAGTGAACGGAAGCATAACATCTCCACTCCAACTAGACGTTGGTACTGTTGCAAGTAGGCTATTGCAACTGGGAGTTGCAAACAACATATCTAACCGTATCTGAAGTCAGTCTATTTTTACGTGTTTGTTTTACACTTGAACCTAGAGCAACCAGATCCTTTAGTATAAATCCAATATTCTTTAGTGAGAAAAGATCGATTAACAAATTTGTAAAAAGCCGAAAACAGACGAATTCGCCAGGTTTTTATGTTGATTCGCCAATTTCATTTTTCGGGCAGGTAACTAATAAACTACAAACAAATACCTTCTTTTTGAATAGTTGACACAAACGAACTAGGCGTTTGCAATATTTCTAGATTACGTTAGTATTTTTAATAAGTCTTTACAACTTATACAGCTGTAGTCTTTTGTCTCAATATATGATTAATATACATTAAATTAGCACTTAAAACATAGCGGGAATCGTTGACGGAAAACAAAAGAAGAAATTTTAATTTAAATTCAAACGTGTTAGGATGGATTTAAAAAATTAAAAAAGAATAATGACAAAATTTGATTTTTCCTAGTAATAATAGCATAAACATTTCGATGATAAAACTCTGTTTTTATTAAGTTTCAGCCCTTTTATGATATGCAGTGTTTTTGACAATTGAGTGTTGCTACCTAAATTCATAGTCTCTTTCTTCTTTTTGACAAAAACCTACATCTCTCAACTATTTTCTATTAAAAAATTACTTATTGTATAATTTGTTTTTCGGTGCGTGGTTGGTAGAAGTATGCACATTTTTTCAGTCTTTCAAATGTTTGTTCTTAATTTTCGTAAGCAAGGTGGAAACAGATATGAGTCAAGGATAATATTTTTCCAAATGATTTTCTAAACATCTGTGAGCGGCTTTATTCCGCGTAACAGAGACATTTTGGCTCCATTCTGGAAGAGTTAATGAAACGAATGTTTACACTGACCGGGACGGCAAATCCGCAAAATTCTCTTCTGTATTAGAGATGTTTTTCTGTTTCAAAAGAGAATAGTGTGTTTTTCTATTACTGCCTGTAACTGACATTATCAGTGTTAGAACGCCATAGAATAACTGCAATAAATCTATTCAAGAAAATTCATTTTCTCTGTTAATTTTGCCTTTTAATAATTTCGTTTTATTTTTGTAAGTCGTGATAGCCAGTTTGAGAAATGACGTGGTTTGGCGTGAATGGAAACAAAAAGGAGACTTATACTTAACATCAGGAAAGGACAGTTAAAATTTCTGGACACCTGATGAAAAATATGGACTTCTAATTTGTGATACTCACACGGTGAATTTAGGGAAAGTGTCACAACGCAATGCAGCGCGTTGCTTACATGGTGTGCTTGAGCAAATTGATGGGAGATCAGTGTTTGGGAGAAATGCAAAATTACCAAACATATTAAGAGCTACACACAGGAAGGAAGATTTAGAGTGTCATGATCGCCTCTGTTTTAAGAGACATGTTGTATAAAAGAATAAAAAAATTAGGTAGTCATTTCAAAGCAAGTTAAAAATAATCTAACATCGACAAAACAAGAAGAGTTGAATGAATTACAGATGGCGCAGTTTCCTTAATTCGATTTTTAAAGGAAGGATAAACCACACGTCGGAAATGTAGATATTTAGTTTTGCTCTTTGAGAAAGTTGTTCGCTCTCTTGTTAAGTTTGTACAGCTTTACAATGAATAGTTTTATTTTAACAAAGCTGTCCTCTATCTTTTGTTTAAATTTGTTTTCAGATGTGGTAGCAGTGCGAAGTTCCGTAATTCATGCGCTGTTTTGAATTTATGCATCCGATGAGAGATGAAAATCTTCTGATTGTTCTATCGTAGATGAAGAACAATATTTAACGTCAGATTCATATAAATTGCAAGAATTTTGTGATTATTAATAAATTAGGCATTCCATGAGACTGAATTTTTGCGAACAACCTCTTGTTCAGTGAAGGCATTGAAGCATTTAATTAACAAGATAATTTTGATTTACATGGAGACATTATACATAATGTTCCTATCATATCTATAATAAAATGCAGATCATTCATAAGTTTCAGTAAACAGAGTCAAAAATCTTTTAGATATAGTTATCCTCTTTTGTAACGTAGGCTCCAAGGTAATATATTTTGTCTATGCAGAGTGTATGGTAATAAGAATGACTTACAGATTGCTAAGTTGACTTTTGTTGGATAACTACACTGCAGTCTTATATTGGTTTCTATTAAGAAAATAAATTTAGTCTAGGCTTTGGTTAAGAGAGCTAAGAGAAAATAAAAGAAATGCCCATCAACAGGACGCATAAAATTTAAGAATAGACCACAAACATTGGAGAAAAAAGTAATTCAGAGAAATAAGTAATACATCGGAGAACTCTTCCACTACGAAAGAGGGCAACCAGCAAAAGATACATCGAATGACAATAATATTAACATCAGTATTCACATCAGCACTGGAAAAATTGAACAGAAACCAAGCATCAAGACCAGACTGAATTGTAATAAAGAGGTAAGCAGCATTAAATATTTCCAGCATTGAAATTATTATAAGCATCATAAATTAAAATTAAAAAGAAATGATACAAAGTTGGAAGCCTTAAGTATATCGAAGTCCATAGTACTGCCTAAAAAGCCAGTTGAATACGAATTTGAAATCTATCAGCCAATAAATCTATAAGTTATATAATAAAACTAATTATGCAAATTCTGAGTACAAGATCACGCAACACAATCAAACTTCAAAAACGAAGAGAAGTTCCGTATCTTAAAAACGTTCGAACAATTAACGCAAAATTAATTATGATATCAGAACTATCAACAAAAATACTTATTTCTGAAGGGTAGTAGAATAATCGGGAATCTTATACTGGCAAAAAATCGCTTGCATACAAATATAAATTTAACTCATTAGATATACAAAAATAAAAAGGTCTGTATAACATGGATGTGTCTTCCCGCCAGATTTATTTAAACTATACGCGATACTACGGATATTAGAAGTCTTGGTAGGATTCATTATTGGCGGCGACAATCTTAAAAATCCAAGATACGAAGATGACAGTTTTAACAAAAAGAATGGAAAAAACATCTACAAATTGTAGTGAAGGAAATGCTTGCAGAAAAGACTAAATTCAAATTCAAGAGAGAATATACAATTTTTAATGAAAGGATTTATGAAATAATACATTTTCATTAGTGAATATTACAAAAACATAAAATTTTTAAGTGCTACAACTAACTCTGAAATTTATGAAATAATACATTTTCATTAGTGAATAAATCAGATGATACATACACATGACCCATTTTCGACTTTACCCGAGTCTCTCACATACAGCCGCCTATAACGAGAATTTGACGGTACATCAAACTAAGGCTTCGCGTGATACATCCTTAAAGGCAACAGACCAAAATCTCGAAAGCCAGATTTACATCGGTTTTACTTTGGGGATTGGCTTGCATCTAATTAACCATATTGCCAGTCATTAATTCACTTGTGTATATATTGTATTTCTCGACTGCCAATTCGTTTTCTGTGGTATCTATCGATTTGCCTTTATATCTATATATCTATTAAATTCTGGTACACATTTCTATGATATCTGTATCTAAATTTCATTACTGATAGTTTATCTTAGCTTTGAGATTAAACATAAATTGCAGAGTATTTACGAATTTCTTAAGAGAAAAACAAGCCGCACTCCAATATGATTCAGAATGAAGCAATATATGAAAAATATTAACCAGCGCAATTACAAATAATCATCTATGTACTTTAATGCACAACTACTAAGGCATAAACACATTCTTTGATTAGTAAGCTGATCATGTGATCACAAATTAGTGGAAAAAAAACAAGTTCAATCTCATTGTTTATAATAAAAGAAATTTGAAAAAATAAAAAGACAAGACAAATTATATGGTACAAAGGACAGAGAATTTTGAGCACAGAAAATCATCGAAGTCCTGAGGAGAAACGCCAAATTAGTAGCAGTAGTATCAGTTATAGTAGTAGTAGTAGAGTTAAGACAGTTTAGTATTCTAATTTTGTATATGTTTTCACTGAAATGCATGCCACAAATAATAATATTTCAAATCGGTGTATTCATTCTCTTTGTTTCTATCTAATCATCGAGATCAAATATAATGTAATGATAAACATTTTTTGTTAATAAATCGAAATTATATGGTTGATTTTTTATTAATATAATAAAATTGTATATTTTACAAATATGATGACATTCAAATGTTTACTTTCCTAATTACAAACTTTGTCTGATGTATACATGCCATTTAGTAATGCCAAGTAGGATAATTTTTTTCAAAAATGGATGGAAATATTAATAGAAAATTCGAATCTACGGTGCGTTTACTTTCTTTCAAATTGAAGTGATATTATTGCGAATAGAACTATTGCCCGGAAAGTGATTTCTCCATGGCTTAAATACTGAGACAAAGAAACTGTAAATGAAGGTATGGGAGGATTATTGACAGTAATGAATATACGGTTGATATTTGAATGTCAACTCTTATAATAATTAAATCCAAACATTTGTATCTATAGCATTTGATACTCATCTGCAAATTTACAGGCGCCACCTTGTTCTTATCTGAATATGTGAATGATTAAACACAAATATGTCATACGTTATAATATCACAGAGTAAATAAAAATTTAACGAGAAATTTCGAGTAATGTTATTCTTAGTGGCGCTGAAAATGAAACAGTCGACTTAATGCAAATTCTAACTTAATATATAGTGTTGTTTTTCATATTTGCAGAATGTGCGTGTGGTGCAGTGGATATCGACTCAGAATAAGAAACCGATGAGCTGTGTTCGAATTCCAGTTGAATGCATTGCATTCACTTACGCACAATTACCCTTGGGAAAGGTATTAATCCGTCTCTTCCCTCTAGGTATGGGTTAAATAATAGAACAGATTGGGTTCTATAGCCATGGCTTGCAACCAGTCCACTCCAGAAAGCAATGGCAACCTATTGCGAGATAATCTTCTGCCCAGTCAGGTTGTAGACATGATCGCCCAAGCGTGAATCACCTAAGGCTCTTAACTTACTGACTGAAGTTTTAACACACACTGGCAAACATTTAAAATCTCAGCCAATTCTCTCTTTCTCTCTCTCTCTTTCTCTCTCTCTCTCTTTCTCTCTCTGTTATGCTCTATCACTATAAGAAAACAAATATTTGAACAAAACATCGAGACACATTACTATATGTGTTTGGAATTGCTGAAGCATCGATAAGGTTCAAATTGTTTGTACATAGATTGTTTTTATAATGATTTATTTATCACTTTGCAAACTCTTTTCTATGGCGGTAACTCTGGAAACCTTTCTCTAATCTAACGCAATTTCTAAATTTAGAAGTTGCTACTCAGACATACTTTCTCAATAGCAGCCATTCTGCTATAGAAATTCTCATTAGCGTACATTTCTATCCACTTCAATATTAACCTCTTTATACCGACGTTAAACACACTTATTATGTCTTTCTTCTCTTCCTTTACTAACAACTTCGCTTTCATTAATATCAAACCACTAATTCTGCCTTACCATTTTGAATGCAGTCCCTTAACATGATTAGCCCTTGTATTGTGCGGGATTTAATATTTTATTATGATTGTGAGATAAATATTGCTTTCAGAATGTCAAAGGGAACCGTTAAAATGGTTGTTACAGCAATTATACTGAACATCCTAAATATATTTGTTCATTATTTCAGCACCAGCAAGGCTATTAAATCTCAAAAAATTACTTGGAGTGGTAGCGAACAACATGACTTTAATCAGGAGAAAGGTTAATACAAAAAAGCTACAAAAAGAGAGGAGATGGCGATAGCAATGATATTTTCGAATGTTGGAGATTCCAGCTATAGGGATAGAGAACCACAGGTAAAACTGAGAGAATAATTATTAGAATAGAACAAATGTATTTTAATAATTATAATAATTATTTTCGATGAATGGCAAAGAAAATTCGAAGGATTGTTCATCGTTGTCATAACTCTTGGACTTATCCATCTTTATATACGAACGTTTTTATCGATGAAGAGATAAAAGGGATGTATTGAAAAATGTATAGAAAAAATGGCTTCTTTTTTCCAATCGATATGTTTATATCGATATCTGAATTTCAGCTATATAGAGCGAGAATAAATACATATGCGCATTAATAGAGCTATCCGCACAATACCCATACGTGCCATTCTTATTTGTCCTGCAAATGAAAAGAATGAATCTGAAAAAGTTTCGAAATTCACACCGACAAAAAAGAAATTAATTGAAAGATCAAAATTAATATAAAATGACAATAGGATGATTTAAAATTTACCGTTTAGGCAAAAGAATTAAAATGATTTAGATAAAAATGAACTACAGTGAATGGTTGGGTCGAAAAAAAGATAATTTATAATCCGATAAAAATGGTAATCACAGCCATTTCCGTATCTTGATAAAAAAATTTTAAAAAATATAATTTTCGCACTATATATTTAAAAGTAAGATTATAACAATTGTTCAGAAAAATTCGTTTCTCAATTTCGCTGGATATTATTGCCATTTCCAATGTTGATGGTTCTTTATTTCCTAACCACTTGTTTTATGTGTTGTGGAATATCAACATCTTCATTATGTCATTATATTATTTTAGTATTACATGTACAGTCGATTTTAGTTGTTGATGCTGTTGAATTTCTTTAGGTGATGTTTTTGCTTAGATTTATATCTCGTTAAGTAGTTTGTCATTTTGTAACACTAGTTCACAAAGATGGAAGAATGATAGTTATGACTAAGATTTACAGTCTTCTTTTGCTGGAAGGTATTTCTAATCATTGATCAGTGAAAGGTGGCTGTATATAGTTGCATTTTGTTAAAATGCGATTGACCGATTTTTAAAAATCTTCCGTATCAAAGTTTCATAACAAAAATAAAACGTGTATTTTCAAAATAATTAAATTTCGTGTCTCCATTTTCTAATGGTCTTACTTAAGCTAGATGTATATACGAGCGATTTCAGAAACGTAAAGTCTTTTATTTATCGTTTCTTTATCATTTTCCTTCTGGTTTTGGGTGACAATGGCTTTGCAGAACTTTCACTATGTTGTTGATTTAAGTAAGATGTGTCCGATTAATAATTCAAATTTGTTCATTTTGTCATCAATTCTCGAATAATGACCAGTAAACTATCGTTCTAATTTCACCTGCCAGTTTTTTTTTGAGGGATGCGATATCTACTTTTTAGTAGTTTCTCTTTTCTAATTCAATACTCTAAGTTTATATTCCCTCTGCAGTGACCAGAACGCTTCCGTTTAAATTATATTCGTTGATTATGCAGCCAACACTATTTTTTTGAATATGGCTATATAGATGAGGTCAAGTGTCTGAACGATTAAAATATGGAAATACTTAAGTTGTTTAAATTCTTCGTCCTTATGTGCGTGTCTTTTCAAGACATAGCGATGATGAACTTCAACTTGCCCATATCCCTTGTCGATCTTAACAATTCTCTTCTTAGTATCTCTCCAAAATTCTGCTGCGCCATCCATTTCCTCAAACTCATCAAGTACGTCTCATGCAGCATTCCCTGCTTCGAGTCTCTCCTTCAGTTTTGAGGAGATCGTCCAGCATTCGCTGTCATTATAGGAGGACAGATATAACATATTAGCCAAGTACTCTTTTCCTGTTTCTCAATAATCTGCTTAACTTTATGTATGCGTCCTAGGCGACACCAATGCGCCTTCGGATCTCAATGTCACACATTCTACACTCTGTCAGAATACTTTGGAGCTGGACCATTTCTATCATTGTTCGTGTGCCTTTAATCACGCGTCTATATAACCTATTGCCAAAATGTAATCGATTTACCAGATTCAGCAAATTATGCTTTCTCCCCTAATCCATTATCGTTCAGTGTGCTTTGCCAGTGTTAAATTCTCTAGAAACTCTTTCTTCGTTTTGCGTTCAAGAAATTATAATTATTTTTTTCATCGATTGTTTGTAAATCCTGTGTAGTTTCTATTATCTTTAAAAGTTACTCGTTGCTCCTTTAAAAAACATTTTTAAAACATTTATTGAAGCAAATACATTTCTGTTACGTCAACTGTCTTCTTTATCCGAAGCATTCACTTTCCTAGAGTAGATTAGATATCGCATCAATATTTGGTATACATTACTTTGTTTCTAATGAAATATTTCTCTAGTAATTTCAAAATTACAGCAACCGCTGTTCCTGTGCACCCTCGTATTTCTATGTGACCCATCCTGACGTCTCTAGTTGCACTACTCGGATAAACAATTCGTATACCATCATCATTTTTATATTTCCAGGACATAGCTCAGAAACTTATATATTTTTTCAGTCATCCATTGATTTATATATTCCTACATTTATTTACCCTTTCTTTTTTCATATCGTCAGTAAAATTTTTCTCTTTACCTTCTTACTGCATCATGAACAAAATAACATCATCATCTTCATGTCTTTTTTTCCTTCTCCTCATCGACATCATCTCGGAGCGTTTTTTCGGTATATGTGTGTTCATGTCTCTCCAAATCTTCATATCCCTCGTAGTGATTAAGAAATATTTCTCTCTTTGATAAGTAATCAGCCCCCACCAATTCCGCCTGTCATTCATACAAACATGTCACGCAGGTGTCTCCCTATGGGCATCTATTTACACTGCCTTCAATATGTTCTGTAAAATTAAGATTTCAAATCTATCTTTCTATATCCAAGAAGTTTCAATTATCTCATTATGATCCTGAATATAAATGTTCTTTTTCTTTCCATGATTTATTTCTAAATGAAAAATATTCGAAAGTTTTACAATATGAATATATTGAGCATTTTTAATGCAAGAAGTTACTGGTGTAATTTAATTATAAGCAAAAACTATATATACATATATATATATATATGTGTGTGTGTATGTGTGTGTGTGTGTGTGTGTGTGTGTGTGTGTTGCTTACGGTCAAATCGCGTTGAATACACCTGTTCTCGCTCGGTCACCGAAGTTAAGCAAAATTGAGCCTGGTCAGTAGTTAGATGGGTGACCGCTTGGGAATACCAGGTATTGTAAGCGTTATAGACGGATGTGTGTTGTGGTGCTGTGGATGTCGGCTCAGAGGTGGAAATCGGTGAGCCGAGTTCTAATTCCAGTCAGACACTTTGCATTCACTTACGCACTGGTACCCTCGGGAAAGGGATTAATCCGTCCCTTCGCTCCAGTTATGGGTTAAATTACTGAGGTCTCTTGTTCATGCGATCTGTGGTAGACTTCTGCAGCGATTGTTTGTTATCAGCATTTCCAAAAAGTGTGGATGGTGCTACACAAGACGTCACCACTTTAAACAATTCTTTGTGTGGTAATCTAACTGTGTTAGACGCTAATACGTCGAAATCAACGGGGGAGAGTCCATTATATATATATATATATATATATATATATATATATATATATATATAACACTTAGACACAATAGTCAACAACATACACAAATCTGATAAGATATTTGTTAAATCAGACAAAACATCGAACTACTACAAGATGGACCCAAATGAATACAATGATCTTATTAAAAAAAATGGGTGCACTGGATTCTGCAGAAGCTTCGGATCGAACCGGAATATTCTTACTGTACAACTTAACTGCCCATAAGGAAATAGAAACAAGCAGGAGAGGACTGTATAGGGACGACGGACTGATGATAATTGATAAATCTACTGGAAGTAAGGTTGATAAAACCAGAAAATTAATTCATAGAGTCTTTAAATACTTTGGCCTTAACGTAGTAATTAACCACAATATCAAGCAAGTAGACTTCCTAGACATAACATTACACCAAGTATCGAACACTTTCCAACCTTACATGAAAAAAAACGCTAGCCCAATATATATTAACCCCAACTCTAATCACCCACCATCCATTATTAAACACATCCCATCATCAGTTGAACGTCGCATTAACACACACTCATCCAACAAAGAGATATTTGATAAGCACAAGTTAATTTATAATCGAATCCTTAATGAAAGCAGTTATAAATCATCAAAGATCAGTTTTGTGGAAAAATTCAAAAGTCCAAAACGTAGAAATAGAAGCAGAAATATGGTATATCTTATCCTAATATGAAAATAATAGAACGATTATTCATATTCACAAGTGTGTGGTGTTTGATTCGATGTGTATTTAGGAAAAATTCATACTACACATATGAATAATTTATCTACATAATTTAGAATGCGGCTATAATTCATATAATTTTAAATAAAGCAAAACTTTCTGGATATTATTGGATTTTAACCTTCAAAATGATCATAATACACGACTGCTATTGCACATCTGTAGGGAATAAGTAATAATTAAAAGTAAAACATTTAAAATCTGAATTTTATTTCACGTCATTTGAGGTTATTTTCTTTTCACGGGAGACCAAAATTTGATACGTATTTTTATCTTTATCTGTGTTGCTCTGAGTACGCGATGGAATAATCTAGATCTCTTTAAAATTCCGAAAGTTTTGACATACATAATTCATATGAGAGCAGCACTTAGTCGCAACATTATTGATGCTTTTAGTAGCCTATTTGTAACCAAGATATCCGGTTTTCTGGCAAGAATATAAAGACTTAGTTTAGTGTAGATACATTCTTCATTGCAATTCATTTGATATTTGAGAGAGATGTCTTATCTGCTCTGTTTATATTTAACATATTAAAACTTTTCTAAAAAGTATACAATAAGAATCGGCATAATAATATCAATTTGAGTGTATATATATATATATATATATATATATATATATATATATATATATATAAGCGGGCATAATTATTAAACATCCCCTGTGATTTAAAAAAAATAATGTATTGAATACTATTTTAGTATATATTGCAATGTGGATAGTTCTAATTGAAAACAGAATGAATCTTTTGTTATTGTTACTTTCCTAAATTTTACAAGGTAAGGAAGCAAGTATGAACTTGTCCGAATCACCCTAAATTTTCTTCTTTCTTTCATTGATGAAACCGCAATATAGGTAATTGTCAAATATTTATTAATTCATTTGATGCACATCCTATTGTGCAGTATTAAAAAAAGAACCATTCTATTTTCTTTTACAATTATTCACTCAGCAATAAATACTAAAAAATAGTATGAAATACATGAGTTCTAAAACACTGGGTTGGCTTAATAATAATAGCCGGTAGTGTATATATATATATATATATATATATATATATATATATATGAATATCTTATTGACAATATAAAACTTCCTTACAGCTATGAATATGCAAAAATGTTTATTATTACCACTTATTATGATAATATTGAAAAATGAAACTGAAAAACGGGCTAGCTAACCAGTTGCGAACCTCGCTAAAGAGAGCTAAATCGAGGTTAATGAAGAGATCGTTATAATAAAATAGACAATATATAGAGAAAAGAAATCTTAAAAGGAAATGAGCTGGATGCAAAATATATGCTCCTTCTATTTGTACTTTGAGTGCTTTAAAGATAGAATATTGATGACCTTTAATTCTTTCGGATGGTAAATTGAGTTGGAATTACTTACGACGAAAAATACGTTCACTCTAATTATAGCGGCAGGAGTGTGTTTATTTATAAAGCGTTCGCAATAGAATATACGTATGTATTGATCAGCCTGTCTGACCAAGAATAGATCAAGTTACGGAGTTTTGTTGTTAGATGTTGTTTAATTCTGGCATCTGGTCTTTGAGTAGTTATGCGATCCACTATTTAAACTACATTTAAACAAATAAATCAAGGAAATACTGTTGTATGTGGGAGAACGTCTTTCAGTATAGAAGAAAAGATAGGTTTAGCACAAAAAACTACATGAGTGCTGGCAGCAAAATAGCAGTGTCGAATGGTAACGGAAATTCCCAATTCTATCTCGGAGAGAACCCAGCAGGTATTGGACATCTTTGCATTGTAGCAGGTTCAAATTTATGATGCTCCAATACCTTACATTTGGGTCCATCTTGTAGAAGTACCGATTTGACAATATCCAATGAATAGGCATTATTATTGGGAGTTTTAGTAATTAAACAGAGTTCATCATCCAACTTAGATGCATAGCAAATCTAAGGCTCTATGAGTTAGTGTCATACTTAGGTTAATTTTACGTTTGCGTGGACAAAATAATCTCACCTTATATACAAACAAGTAAATGTCAGTTTTCAGTAAACTGATGTAAGAAAACAAGAGGAAGATCTGCTCACCAATCCATCAAGAAAAGGAGGAGAAGAATGATATTGTTTTTGTAAATTTTAAAGATGGATGCATATTATTAAACGACGAATGAAGGTGGACCGATTTCATTTCATCGCTAAAGAAACAAAAGGTGTCATCTACGTAACGGAAATAAACATCGGGTTTATTAGATTAAGTTAGTAAATTCTCTCCATGGAATCCATAAAAATGTTTGCTGAAATTTGACCCAAGGGAGAACCCATTGAACCCCATCGATTTGCCTATACATGAAACCGTGGAAACTAAATTCAACGTACATCGTGGCAAATTGTATCATCATCAAATATCATTATCAAATATCTCATCATGAATAACGGGAGGTAACTTCTGACTGCAACATGAGGCATCAGCGGGTAAGTCAATAGTTTTAGCAGAAGGGGCACTGGGAAAAAAGTTGGAAATGTTCTAATAAGAGAAAAATTTGCTGGTTAGGCCACAATTTAAACAGGTAAGGTACGCAGATAATACAGTGCTGATAGCGGACACAGAAAGGAAACTACAAGACATCCTACAGAAATGTAGCTTAAGAGAGTGACAAGAAGGGACTACAAATAAAGTGCAAGAAAATCAAATGCATGGTCATCAGTAAAAAGGGCAGCTCAATCTGCCAAATACAGGTCGGCATTACTAGAATCAAGCAGGTACAAAAATTTAAATACCTGGGAAGTGTTACAGCAGCAAACGGAAAGTGCGACACAGAGATCCGAATGCGAATTGGCATGGCGAAGGAAGCATAAAGTATTCAGAAAGAGGACAATTTCGCCAGAAACAAGGAAGAGAGTACTGGGTCGCTATGTGTTGTCGTTGTTTTAATATAGCAGTGAATGTTGGACAATATCATCAAAGATGAAGGACAAATTTGAAGCAAGTGAAATGTGGTTCTACAGGAGGATGCTGCGAATATCATGGATCGAGTATATGAGCAATGATGAGGGCTTAGAAATGATGGAAACAAAAAGGAAATTAATACTGAACATCAGGAAGAGACAGCTAAAGTTCCTGGGACATGCAATGAGGAAGGAGGGCTTAGAGAACCTGATACTACCAGGCCAGATAGAGGGAAAGCAACGGATAACGTATTTGAAGGACCTAATCGGGTGGATGATGGAACGAGCCTTGCATGGTGTAACAGAAGGCGTGCTAAGAGCCACCATGGCTAGGAAGACGTGGAAAGCCATGATCGTCTACGTCCTGAAGGGACATGGCACATAGAAGAAGAAGAATCTATAACGCTATATATCGTCGAAGAATTCAACCGAATCTTTAATACATAATTTCTCATACCGTTCGAAAAGAAACTGTAAAATGGTGGCAAGGTATTAAGTCACGCCATGCAGGGAAGTCCTATCATAGATAAAATAGATCTCAATGAAACACCATCCTAAAGGGTTTTGGGAAAATCATAGAGACGAGAACGAATAGAATCAGTGTGTTTAATTTTCATTAAAAATTTCAGTGAGTAAATGTGACATTTTAAGTAAACGTTTTTGGAATTTAGCCTAATAGACACTGTAGAGATTTTAATTTGTCTATTGGGTCTAACCGAATAAATCTAGAAGTATCTTCAATGATAGGCATCATGTTGTTAACGTTATCTTGACAATCCAGAATGACAACATCAGAGCCGTTATCAAGTTTCGTAATAACCTAAGACTGATTACGCCGAAGAGAATTGATAACATTATATTGCTCTCTGTTCCACCTTGACTCACAAATGGGAACGGGAGAACCTCTGTAGGAATAGGCAATATCATTAAGTTTATTTTCATGGTCAGTAAATCTGCTGGCTGAATTAGGATGAACTGAGCAAACAAAACTTCAAACTCTGAATAAATCTTCTCTCGTTTAATATGCGAGGGAGGGGAAACAAAATCCCAATTCATGCGAGAAAATTGATAACTCTGCAATAGACAACTGGGGTTAAGAAAGATTCAGAATATTCCAGCCAATGCTAGGATCATCAAAACAACCAAATATTATTTTATAAATTAATATATACATAGAAACATCTCCGGCGAGGAAACTATTGATATAATCCTTATCACTGCGTATTAAAAATGATTACAACTCTTCGCCATCTATCAAAACATTTATTCTCCAAAAAAAGTCCCTTTCAAAGACGAAAATTATACAGTATTTATATTATTCGGACTATTGTCCTCATCTTTGTTATCATTTATACGCCGTTTCGGCCTTTGAGCGAACCGGTCTTCTTCATGTGCATCCAATTTCAAACCGAACCTTTGAAATACATTATTTTTAAATCACGGAAATCATAGACACTGAAGAATGCTCAAGAATTAAGACAAAACTGAATGTCACAAAAATAGAAAGTTACAACTTAAAAAACCAGTCAGGAGAGAGTACAAAGTGACAAGTAAAACACCTAAAATGATAGATGACCAGAACATTCCCAACGAAAAAGAGCGCAATAACGCACTCAAAAACACTATGAGAAACTAAATATTGAACCAATGAATAGTGCATATAGAGAAGAAAGAAATGAGTAATATACACAGTCAGATACACCCTGAGGATTCTAATTCGCAAAAACCTTCCACGTATCTAGGAATTAGTGAAAAATGGTTTTAAAAAAGAAAGAGCTAAATACATGAACATCAGTCGAAAGAGCTCAGACTGTGTCTGCACGTAGCCCAAAGAAAAAACCCTGACACGAGCAAAAAAATAAAAAATGTGCTCAATACTTAGGTAGAGCGGAATAAATAAAGAATACCTAGAGAGTCAGACAATCTACCTAGGTTTCACCTAAATGGATCGTCAGGGAAAGCTGGCTAACAAGGAAAGAATCTAATTTTTTATTTTCCTTTTTTAATTTCCAACATTATTTAGGAAGAGGCGTAATATTTTGTTTTTCTTTGTTATTGAAATGTGAGAGGTGATTGTAAAAGCGCGTTTTAAATATGTTTATTGCGTTTCCGATAAAAATGTTATCATCTCTGGGATTCTTCATGCTTGAAATCGATCACATATATTTCAGGGATTTCGTTAAACATTTATTAAGAATGGGGCTTTGGTTTGGGTTTCTACAGTTACAAAGGTTGTTATTATGGGGCAGACTGGTATGTGTGTTTGAGTTATTTTTTTGTATAATTTTCCAACAACAGTTCCATCCGATCAAAGTTAAACACACATCCAAACTTACGACAAATTACGTTTGTTTCTTTCCTTGTTAGCCAGCTGCCCCTGCCGCTCCGTGTAGGTGAAACATAGGTAGGTTGTCTCGCTCTCTAGCTTCTCTCTCTCTCTCTCTCTCTCTCTCTCTGTATATATATATATATATATATATATATATATATATATATATATATAAAGATTACTTAGAGCGCCAAACAACCTACCTAGGTTTCACCTACACTGAGCGTCAGGGACAGCTGGCTAACAAGGAAAGAAACAAACGTAATTTGTCGCTTGATTCTTTCCTTATTAGCCAGCTTTCCCTGGCGACCCGTTTAGGTGAAACCTAGGTAGCTTACTCTTAGGTATTCTTTATTTATTCCGCTCTACCTAAGTATTGAGCGCTTTTTTGTTATTTGTTTGCTCGTGTCAGGGTTTTTCTTTGGGATACGTACTGACTCAGTCTGAGTTCTTTTGACTGACGCTCATGTATTTAGCTCTTTCTTTTTTAAAACCATTTCTTCCCTAATTCGTAGATACGTGGAAGGTTTTTGGAAATGAGTATAGTTATCTCCTATATACACACACACACACACACACACACACACACACACACACACACACACACATTGAGATCAGCCAATTCTTCTGCAATGGTTTCGAATGTTTTTGGCTACATCAGGCGATATGTAGTATGTACATGTTTTCAACGAGAATATCACGGATAGACCTTGGAATACCTGGATGTGTGTTTAATTTTGATCGGATGGAACTGTTGTGGGAAAATGTTGAAATGTTGAAATATCAATCTCCTTGTCATGTTTGTGTTAGCATAGGCAATGTAATAGATTACAGATTTTGATAGTTAAAGAAAACAGTACTTATGTTTTATATCGGCATTATAGACACTTGAGTTGATATGGTAAAGTGCTTCATTGTATTTAGTTTCTCTCAGAATATTTTTTAGTATGGTATCATGGTTTTCAATCTTATTACTTAAATGTTGAATTGCGTTTTTGCTATTGCTATATGACGTAGAACTAGTGTTTTTTTTTCAAAATGTTTTTTTGTTGTTTTTATTTATTGGATGCCGTGTCATATAATCTAAAAATTGTGTATATTGGCAACAATCTCTCTTTTATACAGGTTTCATGGAAAATGACAGACAAGATATTATCATTAAGATTTTTATATAATATTTCGTGTGTTCGTACAAATACCCTTTTTTTTCGGAACACAAATTATATAAGAATTGACCAAAACTTTTGTAATTTCGGGCGCTTTCGGCTATACTTTTAGCCATTATCAAGAATGAATTTTGTTTTAGTTATAAATAAACATGTCTATATCTTAGGCATATAGGGATGCACATCGAGATCTTCCAGGACCTATCCGTAATATCCTCGTTTCTAATATATACATAATAACTTCATTCTCATGCAAAAAATATTAAAACAATGGAGGCATTACTAAAAAAAAAAAAGAAAAGAGAAATCTTACACTTAATAAAATCAATTATGAACACAGTACCTTACTGTGCTCGGAACTTAACACAAGGCATTATATGCATAAACTTTTCATGTGTTTATTTATAACAGAAACAAAATTAATTCTTGATATTGGCTAAAAGTATAGCCGAAAGCGCTAGAAAGTACAAAAGCTTTTGACCATTCTGATATAACTTGAGTTCCAAAAAGAACAAAATTTCGGAACATATGAAAAATTATATGAAAAACTTAATGATAATATCTTGTCTTTCATTTTCATGAAACCTGTATAAAAGAAAGGTTATTACCCAAATACACAATATATATATATATATATATATATATATATATATATATATATATTATGTTTAAGTTTATTGATGTGGGTGTCAATTTAATTGAATTATAGTATCGTCTCTCTGGGAAAAAGTAATCAGGAAAATATATTTTACCGGAATCACAATTACGTCTAAACTTATATGAAACCAGGTGTGTCATTTTTAAAAGAGAGGTAGTAAGCACACGTTTTCTTTTTATAAAGTTGGTGGTAAATGGTTTAAAAGTAATATGGAGCTGCGAATTAATATGTTTTGTGAGAGCATATTTAAAATTGATAGTAAATCTTAAACACATTCATTAGTCGCCTATCAGTAATATCGTACGAATAAATCAAATGTTTTAGAATCCATGTCGCAGCTAAATAAATGAGTGAAATGTCTTCACAATCAATCAAACGTTAGACTACCAAGACACAAAATCTGGGGAAAATTTGTTGGGTGACAGATCCGTGATAGGTTCAGATAAAAGTGTGCGCGTGCAGCTAAAAGAAGAAAGCATTTTGAGTAGAAAAAGAGATTCTAACAAACAATTTCTGACAGCGAAAATCTTCCACAAAATGGTGAGTCAAATCTTGACAAGTGAATTTCCGGTTGACACCGTAAAAGCAAATTTTCTTACGTTATCACTTTTGTGTACTGTCACCTCTAAACTTATGTTCTCGTGAAACTTTCAAGGAAAATAAACTATAACATCTTTTATATATATATATATATATATATATATATATATATATATATATATATATATATTGAAATACATTTATATAATACAACGGCAGAAGCTGATGTTACAATGGCATCAATACAAATATCGTTTATTGCAACATCAGATCCCTTCTGACAGGTAAAACTACCTGTTACCAGGCCGCCTCCCCATGTAATTTGCTCCATTATGCAAGAAATCAATTGTATCAGGAGGTTATCTTAATATATAATAACATCGAAATTTGCATTATGTATATAACGGAAAGTTCAAGAGATTATATATATATATATATATATATATATATATGTGTGTGTGTGTGTGTGTGTGTGTATGTGTGTGTCTGTATCTGTGTCTGTGTATGTGTGTGTGGGTATCTGTACTATTGAATTAAAATCAAAGTATCTACACCAATGCGATTATATATTTAAGATAAGTTTCAAACAAATTAAATATATCTCAAACCCTGGAAGAATGATAAACTTTGAAAAATCTGTAGCTAATCTAGCATCTACGCATCATTTATTCAGTAATGAATTAGAACACTCTTGGCTACTGGCGCATGTATATCACACGCATAATGTCTGATTTCTTCTACCTTCTTTCTTCATAGCTCAGAGGTAAAATCGCCGACTGATGACAATTCGGTCGGGTTTCAAACCTCTCTAAACGTACCGATGGTTTGTGATACAGCGAAACAGTTCCGATGGTTATTTATGCTCTCACACTCTGGAAGAATGGTAGACTTTGAAGAAACAGTAACTCATCTAGCATCTACTCATCGTTCAGGAATGAATTAGAACATTCTTGGCTTCAATCCTGGCAAAAGCAATCGGATCTCTTACCGTATTGATGTGCTGTGATACAGATCTGTCTGCGGATAACTATATATATATAAAGAAATAAAGAAAAAAAAGAAAGAAAGAATGAATGAAAGAGATTACATCTAGAGGCAAAAGAAAAGAACAATTCAAAAAACGATGTCAATAAATCAAATGAGACGCCCACTGACAAATGACAATAAACAAAACAGGATTGAAAATAATAGTAACTCGGCTAAATATATTTGCATTGAAAAGTGAATATAAACGCGTGGGTCTTGTAGTCTTTTAATAGACGATCGTGCACGTTTGCATTTCCGCTTACTCAGCAGAATTACAATACAGAATTCAATTTCAATAAAATCTGATAAATGCTAAAAATATCGTCAGTGTGAGTGTCTGTGAGATTATGTGTGAATATGTGTGTGAGTGTATGAAGAGCGAAAACACGTGCATGCGCAGGAGTGCTCTCAGTTCGTTTCATATTTTGAGAGAAGCTTTTCCAAACATTTCTCTTTGACTACATTCATGCTACAACGTTTACCCTTTGCTTTATTTCATTGTATCTTGGTAATTTAATATTATGTAATATATATATATATATATATATATATATATATACTCTGGTGATTGAAAAAATACAAATTATGAATTTTCTTTCTGAATTCCCGTAGGTATATAAATAATTATATAATTAAATATGTAAAAAATTTAATTTTAAAGAAAAAATAGAATTGTTATTGCACTCTGCTAACCAAAACAACAAATAGAAAAATTATCAAAATATAATAAAGCATTCTTTATTTCGTGACAGCTTTAGGGCTAGCTTGATTTCATATAATCGCAGAAGTTTTCGAAGTATCTAGAAATAAGTAAAACACAAATAACAACTGAATACACACACACACACACATATATATATATATATATATATACATAGATGCACACACGCACCTATATATATATATACATATATATATATATATATATTGCGTAAACATATATCGAAAAGTATTTTCTTAAATATCTTTAGATTTGAAGGAATATTTTTCGATATGTTTTTAGTTTATTCTAGACAAAATGTCATTGAAAAATGTCAAATACTATATATAAATGAATGTATGTGCTTTCAAAAATATTTCATATTAAAATATTTTAGAATAGTTGCGATATCATACCGAATCCATTGGACTTCTAATGTGGATTATCAGATTACTCGAGTAACTGGAGTTTAATATCGGTAGCTTATATGTGGCACAACACCAAATGTATACAGCATTCCGTTCAAAATAAGCTCAATAATCAGTCTTAATTACTATAGCTAAAAGCTTGTTAGCCATTACACAATGTCGAATTTGTTCTCTGGTATCTTCAGGTATCCAGCAACATTTTGCACTGATTGTAAAACTAGAATTTTCTATTATATTTTTAATGATTTTTAAGCGTTTTTTATAGTGGCCAACACTGTTTGTTTATATATACGTATTTTGTAATAAAGTGTTAGGGTGGCATCCTTGTCAGTCTATTGACTAATGGACTATACCTGACGTCACGTCCGGTTACCAGGTTCTGTTTTCAGGGCAGTTAGAGCCAGAGACTGAGACAGCAAAGGTTGTAACCTGATTTGTCCTGTAGCTGAGTGGAGATACGATCCAGCTTTAACAACTATTTGTATTTTTGTTAATACATTATTTTATTTCACTGTTCCCGAGTCTTCTTGTTAGTTATTTCAACAATAACTCCACAATATGAAGCTTATTTCGTTTTTTTTTCCTTAATAAAGTACGTCACTTGACAAAACGCGGAGGCGAGTTAAATACAGTTTTCCTCTTTTCTTTTATTTAACCATCCTATCCTTAATCTCAGATCATAACTGAGTGTATATATATATATATATATATATATATATATATATATATAACGTACAATACTGCGAGGAGGTGGAAAAAATCACAGCTGAAATTAAATAATTTCTAAATAAATGCAAATTTTAAACAGAATGTCAAATCTATGAGACGGAAAATCCGAAGGCACATAGGAAAAACAACATTTATTTGAATAAATTAAATAAAAAATTCAAAAAACGAAAATGTTGTTCTAGATAATGTAATTTTGTTGAAATTAATATCAATCATAAAGCAAATGTATTTCATGCCACTATACAGATGAAAGTGATAGACATATTGTTCTATGAAAGACCTTAAATAACGTAGAATATGAGTCAAACACGAAGAAAGTTACGACATTTTTAATTAGTTTCAGGAAGAGACAGCTGTAAATTCTAAAAGATCAGGACGAATCATTTCTTCGAGAATATGATATTCTCATGCCAGAGTGAAAAGCGGAAAGAAATAAACGTATAATTTACCTTCGGAAAATGTGTAAATGAATGACAAAACACAAGACAAGAGTATTATTAAAGCTACAAATATGTCCTGAATAGGGAAAATCGGAATTCCCGATGATCACATCAGCCCTAAAGTTTTCCTTTGTCCATTTTCCTTTTCACCTCATCATGGAGGCTATCATGATTCCTCCCAATTCCCTGTCTTTAGTAAATTTAGTATTTATATTGCTGCCAAATATCGCACCTCTAACCAACTTTGTAAAGTTCGCTAAGAGTGTTAAGTTTTGTTATCTTATACCACTCTCTTGCTTTCAATCTTTTTTGTGAGCATAAAATTTTCCAAGCACCCTTTCTTCCTAAGCCTTACACATGTCATCTGTCTCTTGCTGATATTATTAGGTGTCTTTCTATTTCCATTGTCTCTAAAACATCGCAGTAGCTCACATGTTCGATACATAGTGTTCTCGTCATCATTCTGCAAAGGATTTCTGTTGTTTCAAGTATTTTTACTAGTATTCAGTGCCATATAGATAAGATAGTACTGATCATGATTCTAAAGTACTTTTGTGTTACTTAATGCTTTCTTAGATATTTCTGCTATCCAATGCTTTTTCGGATTTCAGTGCTGTACTTTCGGAAAGAATCCCGCGCTAACTATTCAAAGAGAGAATGATTCTTGATTTTGTTTCAAGTATTTTTACTAGTATTCAGTGCCATATAGATAAGATAGTACTGATCTTGATTCTAAAGTACTTTTGTGTTACTTAATGCTTTCTTAGATATTTCTGCTATCCAATGCTTTTTCGGATTTCAGTGCTGTACTTTCGGAAAGAATCCCGCGCTAACTATTCAAAGAGAGAATGATTCTTGATTTTGTTTCAAGTATTTTTACTAGTATTCAGTGCCATATAGATAAGATAGTACTGATCTTGATTCTAAAGTACTTTTGTGTTACTTAATGCTTTCTTAGATATTTCTGCTATCCAATGCTTTTTCGGATTTCAGTGCTGTACTTTCGGAAAGAATCCCGCGCTAACTATTCAAAGAGAGAATGATTCTTGATTTTGTTTCAAGTATTTTTACTAGTATTCAGTGCCATATAGATAAGATAGTACTGATCTTGATTCTAAAGTACTTTTGTGTTACTTAATGCTTTCTTAGATATTTCTGCTATCCAATGCTTTTTCGGATTTCAGTGCTGTACTTTCGGAAAGAATCCCGCGCTAACTATTCAAAGAGAGAATGATTCTTGATTTTGTTTCAAGTATTTTTACTAGTATTCAGTGCCATATAGATAAGATAGTACTGATCTTGATTCTAAAGTACTTTTGTGTTACTTAATGCTTTCTTAGATATTTCTGCTATCCAATGCTTTTTCGGATTTCAGTGCTGTACTTTCGGAAAGAATCCCGCGCTAACTATTCAAAGAGAGAATGATTCTTGATTTTGATACAAGTAAATTATCAATGAGATTAATGCATAATGGCATAGTTAAACTTGTAAATCAGTTCACTTATATTTGTCACGACGACAATTACGTACCTAAAGTGTGCTATGGGCAAATTGTCACAATTTTGTATTTTTAAGTTCGCAGATGTGCGTTGTTGTTTTTTACTTACATCTACAGAAACGTATAGTACGATCAGTTGGACAAATTCTTTGAGAAAAAGATCATCATGACAAAATTCATATCGCCAGAAAATTTGAAGCGGAATGATGTACTGATTGATATTTGCACCAGAATATCTAACACAAACACTTCAAAGTGTTAGGATCTGAGGACAGTCCAGAGGACCGGAAAAAAACTCTATGAATCTAATGGCAATTACGAAGATAGTATGCTTCTATTCTTCTTACCATAGGATCTTAGGAGTTAACACTGAGGCTTAAATCAAGTGCCTTAAGTAGGTATATTTGCTCTGGTTCATGAGCGTAGTTGCTGGAAAACCTATGTCTGGCAACAAGACAGAACTATGACACACTATCAGGAGAACCTAGTCACAGCTGTGGCCATATCATCCTTTAGAATTCCCCACATAACTCTAAAGATTGCAACAGTGTTAATTATGGTGTGTGGGCTCAGTTGACCGAGAGACCAAAAACACACATTCTAACAGAAAAGGGGAATTGAAGGCAAACATAATAAAATCATAAACCCACTTAAACAAGGAGATGGTCCAGAAGATCAGCAAGAGATTCCGAAGTTAAATGAAAGCTCAAATGGAAGCCAATGGCGATTTTACTTGATAAATCTACTCGTCAGTATTTCACGATATTTTTGTTTCCTTTGTGTAAAATTATCTGTTAAAATGAGATGTCAGCGTTATTTTGATTTTTGTATAATGTAGACGACGATTTAGCCATCTTACAAGATATATTTATAGCAGTTAAGTATTTATGAGGCTGATGAAGTCATAGTTTTCAAGTTGTAATCTACTGTGTTCGTTGAGTACGCTTAAAGATAGATATTAAAGAGATAAACATGTAGATATTAATTAAAATGAATATGTCGTAGTCTACTAATTTTAGAGGAATGACTTCATTTTAAAACATTTCATTTAGTTGTCTGATAGGAATTGCACCATTAAATGCCAATTACATAATGCATTTGCTGAGAGTCAATGATGTAAATATCACTCCTAAAAATATCCACCTATCTCACCTTTTGTATATATATATATATTAGCAAAAAATATTTATTCCTTATTTCATCGGTGCAAATCACATCCTTTCAGACAGATTTTTCCCACGAGGTTCCGTGAGGATGTGTAACATTCACTCAAATTTAACCGTTATTTTTGCCTTATTATGCATATAAGTCAAACATAACCCTTTAACCCGAGACTTTCTACAGGGACAATCTTCCTAAAAAATGAAGATGTGTAGATTTCAAAGTAAGTATCTGTTCATGTGTGGTGGTAGATATATAAATCGGCTTGGATAAAATCATTTATGTATGATGGTTGTCCGTTTTAAACTTTCAAAATTCAATGGATAATACGTGAATTTCTGTGGCCGAATATCTTCAGTTATACTGCGAACAAAATTTTGAACAATTCTCATGTATATATATATATATATATATATATATATATATATATATATATATAACATTAAGAGTAATTTTAGCTTTGAATTTGAAAAGTATCATGATATGAGTGAAAGCAAAAAATAAATAGAATTTTTTTTTGTCCTAAGAAATACATACATACATACATACATACACATACTTGGACCCGTGTTTAATAAGTTTGTTTCCAACGATCAGTTCGAAGAAAATATGATCCATCTGTCAGTATTTTGCATTTTGCTGATGTTATCACCCTGGAAAGGTTATGTCAGCCTAAGGTATATTTGGAATATGTGTGAAAATCGAGGACACACAAAATTGTCTGTCATTGGTGGTTCCAGCACTAAATCAACAGCCATTGTTACCGAGGATTTGAGCTTACTGACATCGTTCTAACTATTGCACTGTCCAGAAGATTAACTATCTCCGAGAAAGTTCTGCACTACATAGTTAGATCCTAAACCCGATGTAAGTGCTCTGGATGTGAAACAGACCAATATTCTTCAGCAGGCGTCTGCGATATAGAATGTCTATCAGCGCTAGCAGACGGACATCAGAGATACGAATGACATGCTATCACAAGGAATGTACACATTACATATATTTAAACGCTCTAATGACAGAATAAAGTAAATCTAAATCTGCTACAGTAAGTGGCAGGCACTATTTATACTTTTCAGTAGTACACATCTCCTTTTTAGATTTTCTCGTGGCCCATATCTGTTTCATTTCATATTCGAAACCTAAATAATACATTTTGTAAACAATTAATATTTTTTATATTTTTAAACTCAAATATTATTTCAATCGATGCACGTGTTTGACATGTGCTGCGAATATTTAAAAAGCATATAGTCATCCGCAGAGTGATGTATTTCGCTGTATCACAGCTCATAAGTACGGTACCAGACCAAATTGGCGTCAATCGGCGCTTCTACTTCTGAGTTATGGTAGAAAGAAGGCAAGCAGTATGCTGTTCATATACCATGTATACATACGCCAGAAGTTAGAGTGTTCTTCTTCCTTACTGAATGAACAATGCGTAGATGCTAGAAGAGCTACTAGTTTTTCAATGTCTACAATTCATTGAAAGAGCTCAATCAGGGTGTGAGAGCGTAAATTTTCTCTTCAATTTTTATGTGATGTTCTTTCTGTTGTTTAGTATAGTTTTTTGCTTGTTTCTTTCTTTGTACCGTAGTAACTAACAGAAAGAACATCACATAATAACTACCAAAAGCGGCAACAACTAAAATGTATAGTAAATATAAAATTGAAGAGAAAATTATGATATAACCAAGAACTTGTCATTCTCTACTAGTTCGAATAGAATTTTAGGAAAGAAATCCCCCATCAATATTTAGAAAAAGTTAGATAACATATACTGGATTTGAGAAATCTATATTGAATGTCAATGAATGTCAATGAATGTCAATGAATGTCAATAATTTACTAGTAAGGAAAGGTCTAATATTAACATTACAATTTTCACAATTATACATTTCTTTCTTTCGCGTGTATGGGTGGGTGTGAGTCTGTGTGCGCGCACGCGCAAAGAGTAAAAGATAAATTGAACGATGTAAATATTTTCCGAACAGAATGATGATGCTAAGTGTCACGTGAGATAAATATTTTGGTCTTTGAAAACGACCGCTTTGTAAGGAAAATTTCATCGATTATATATTTTCACTAGTCTAGTGTGATGTTGGACTGAGACGTAAGAGCTGTATCAGTCTCCATTCACAAGAAGACCTCTGTCTCTGTGTTGGTGATTAAACATATTTTATGAAGTGCAAATATTATCTTGGCCGACTTTTATCTTTCAGGATGGGTAATGGAGTCACACTGGCCAGCAGAAGTTTGATGATAAACTTCCACTAGACACTTATATAAAATAAAGGACAAAGTTTAGATTATAAATTATCTTTTAAAGTAATAAAATGGTGATGGGTTTGGCAATTATATAATGGTGATATATTTGGTGAAATTATGGGTTGAAATTGTTGTCTGCACCCTTTTTCCTTTATCCATATCTGCATTAATCTCTTCTTCTTCAATTTGTTTTTCTCATTTCCTCTCTAACTCCCTCACACACACACACACACGCCTAAGAGCGCATATATCCTCTGTATTAAGATAAAGAAAGTTTATATATATATATATATATATATATATATATATACAATCACACTCATAAGAATAAGAAAATAGCGAGGCTCTCTTTTCTAAATGTTATAAAATTTACTACAGATATGAAAGCTCTTGTCACGTGTTTAGGAGTGAATTATTATTTTATTTTATGCAATTATTATGTCATTGAGTGATGTTGTATATATATATATATATATATATATATATATATATATATATATATATATATACACAAATATTACCACCTTGAATAAGGTCTTAATATTTGTAATTTTCAAGGAAAATAATAGTATCAATTACACGTCGGAAAAATGACACGTCTATTGAGTTGACCCATATTTTGGCAACTTCATAAGAAAAAAGTTCTGCTCAGCTAGGCCTTGCGCCCTCGATCTGAACATGTGCGAATCGGACGAGGAAAATATCAGCTGAATACGCCGGATAGCATAGACATTTCTATCAAAGAGTTTCGAAGTACATTTTTATCCGTTTTGTAACATGTGACCTGCTTTTGTCATAAGACAGTAGCACTCTTTCCTGTTTTTGGTCGTATAACTGCTGTTTTTTCTTCAATGCTCGGTTCAAGTTCATTAATTGTAGTCTATAGTAACCTCCCTTGAAGATTACTGTCGATTTGCGCAGCTCATATGAAACTACACAGTTTATCCCAGCAATTAGAGAGCAGAAGCTTCAGACCACGGATGTTCGACATTGCCGGTGATGTTGATTATTGGCTTTGTTTAGACCATGATCGTCTAGGCCAAATATTATTGTAGTGTATCCACATCTCATTGGAGGTCAAGTTACGATAAAAAATATTTCCTTTTCTTCAACTGAATCAGCTGTTTAAACGTGACAAGACACTTCTCAGATTTCTTGCTTTTCCATTTTCTTCATGCATTCATTCAGATGTTTTCATTGAATAATGTATGCATACTATATCTACTTATTCTTATACTACTCCATTCTAAATGTCTAATCAGTTTCTTGATCTTTAAATGAAATTCATCAAGGAAGAAGGTGTAGTTAAGGCCTCTATATATTAATATCAAGCGAGTAATTCTAAACAAATTTTATTAAGAATGGAACAGCAACATATTATAGTACATTTAACATTTAACATCAGCTCCCCTGTATTTCACAAATTTTAGACTTTTAAGATTTTTCTATTTATTTCAATGCGGATGTACGTTGTGACGCAGTGGATACCGGCTCGGAACGAGACATCGGTAGAGTCGAGTTCGAATTCTAGTTGAATTCCTTGCATTCACATACGCGCAAATGTCTGTGGGAAAGGTATTAATCTGTCTCTTCCCTCCAGTTATGGGTCAAATAACAGGCCGCATTGGGTTCTATAGCCTTGGTCGGCAACCAGTCTACACGTATGGCACTTAACTGACTATTTATTCATTTTGTGAGTACATTTTTTGTCAAAATGGCGAGCTTTAACGACTGACGAGGGAATGTGATGATGCTTTAAATTGTCTAATAGAGAGAGAGAGAGAGAGAGATAGATAGATAGATAGATAGATAGATAGATAGATAGATAGATAGATAGATAGATAGATAGCTGATTTCTTCATAAGAATTAGCATTAAGCTATGATTAACTGTAAACTTAAAACATTTAGACATATGAACACACGTGGAGACACATATTTATATGTGGCGAGAGATATTGTTTTGTGCCGCATACAAGCTACGATTAGAATATCACAACCATTATTTGCTATCACTTGTTATCATTTATCAAGCAGAACTTCAGTAAATCTTAAGTAAATGTCTGCCTGGCTGACTTTAAAGCATTTTATCAAGTTCAATGTGTTTTAATAATGTTGTTGGGAATGGTTAGGTTCCTACCGTAGGTCGGCTAAGAGAGAGATCAACCGGATATAAAAATTGTTCTGCGTTATTCTGCGATTTTGCTATAACGGAGGAACAAAACCAATTTCAAATCATCTACGGACATGTTGCTTTAATTTTTTCCTTCTTCTTCGAAGATATTGACCAGCATTCACTGCTTGCTTGATTCTAGTATCCTCCACCTGTATTTGGCATTTTGGGTTGCTCTTTTTACTAATGACCATGCATTCAGTTTTATGCAGTTTATTTGTAGTCTTTTCTTGTCTTTTCAGCTACCATCTGTAGGAGGTCTTGTAGTTTCCTTTCCGTGTCAGCACTGTATCATTGTTCAAATTGTGGCCTCCAATTACAAAACTGGCATAACATCTAGGGTTCTCATACTATTCTCACTGTACAAGTTGAACAGATCTGATGAAAAGACACATCCTTGTCTTACGCCTCTTTCTATCTTTGTAAATCTGCTGAACTCGTTACCCGTCTGTATGCAGGCAGTTTGATGTCATTAGAGATTCTTAATTACTCTGATGTTTTTAGTAAAAATGTAGAGGCTATAGAGCATGTCCATCACATCTTTGTGGCGTATTTTGTCTAATGCCTTCGTATAATCAATAAAACATAGGTACAAAGGCTCCTTCATTTGTATTGCTCTTTCAGAGAGCATCCTAAACATAAATACAGTGTCTTTGACGAATCTGCACTGATCCTGTCTTATCTCTGGCCTGATTTTGCCTCTCGCTTTATTCATCAGGATCTGCACGATCAGTTTTTGTAATGTGACTTATTAAGCTAATAGTTCGGTGTAGTTGGCACACGTTGGCACCTGGCTCCTTGGGCGGTGCTATGAAAATCGACTTCCATAAGTCGTCTGGTATTATTCCACTATTATAAATTTCATTTATTATTTCTGTGATTTTCTCTATGCTGAATTCATCCAGGGCTATCAGCAGCTCTATTACCATGCCGTCTTGACCAGCTGCTTTGTTTCTGTTCAGTTTGGTATTGCAACTTCCATTTCGGATTTTAATATTTTCGGTCTGTCCTCATCTTTTGTATCCTCGTTTGCCTCTCTTGTTATGAAAAACATCTTTTATATTTTTTCCATTGCTGGAGTATTCCCTGTTTCCCCAATATTATCGTTACATCCTTAGATTTTATGCATCCTGTTGAGAAGCAGGGTTTTGTCCTGTCAGTTCTCTTATCTCTTTATGCATGTATGCTCTGTTGTTCCTGCTCAGTCTCTCTACCTCAGCGCATTTGTCGTTGAGCCATTCCTCTTTAGCCTGTCTGCATTTGTTCCTTATATTTTTGTGTAGTTTTCTGTATTCCCTTCCATGTCTTGGCGTTATTTTCTTCTTTGCATCAGGACAAGGATCTCTTCTGTAATCCACTCATTTTTTCTTCTGCGTCTGATTTCCTTTGAAGCAATATTGTTTGCTGATGTCATTATCGCTTCCTTTAGTGAATCCCTATTTTGAGTGTCTTTTTCCAATGTGTTCGTGGCATTCATAAGCGTGTTATATATTAGTCTTGGTGCTGTTCTAGGCTTCTTCATTCTCCGGAGTTTTATCCTTAGCTTGCAGATGACTGGGACATAGTCGCTTCCGCAGACGGCGCCGGGATAAGTTTTGCATTGAACCACTGCGTTTCTGAATCTCCTGTTTATGGTTACGTAGTCTATTTGGTTTTTCGTGTCACCTCCTGGGCGTCTCAATGTCCATAGACGATGTGGGTGCTCTTGAGATCAGGTGTTAGTTAATACTTGGTCATTTGGAGTGCACCATTGGACCCTTTTTTCTCCTCGTTCGTTCCGAAATCATAATCTGAAGTTGACGGTTGTGTCTATATCCCTCTTTTTACCTACCTTGCCATTCAGGTCACTATGAATCAAAGGTTGTTGTTCTTACCCAATCTGATTGTCGATTTTAGTATATGATTTTTTCATCCACGTTTAACTTTTATCTGAAAAATAGATGAGAAAATTAAAAACTTTTCAATTGGAGTAAAATGTAATGAATTCTTATTCAAAATTCATTCTTTTTAATTGATTTTTCATAAGAAATGGCATTTTAGGGTAAATGTAATAAGTTTCATTTTTTGTAAAACAAACACTGATACAAACATGCATAGTTTTCTCTTTTTCGCTTTGAATATATTGAAAGCCTTAAACTGGTGGAATATATAATCGAATCTCTCCTCTCTTTACATGCAGTATTTCCATTTATCAAATTGGTAAGTTTAAACTCTTTTAGAATTTTAGTATATTATTAAATAATACATATTACTGATACGGAAAAAATGCAGATAAAACAGACAAATTTATAATTTTACAACCCATTTTGAAGGAAACATAAGTTCTATCTTTGGTTTTATTTCGGAAATGGGTATACAATTTTCTGACTTTGAAGCTATTTCGATAGTGAAGTGAGGAATTTAACTTTAATCCGAAAGAAAAGCTGAAAAAATATGAATTTTTGATTTGGACAAAGAAATGCAATGACAAATTTTAAAAAGTCACTGTTTGCTATTCTTTTTTCATAAGAAACTTCAGGTTAGGATAAATGCAAACATTTTCATTAATATTTCAATTAAATACAAAGACACATATACATATATTTTTCGTTTGTCTTTTAATGGCTACAGCATTAAAAATGAAATATCTCGTCTTTTTAAACAAAATTTATATTTGACAAACTAGTAACTGTAAATAAACAAACACACAAACACAAACAGATAGATAGATAGATAGATAGATAGATAGATAGATAGATAGATAGATAGATAGATAGAATGTATAAAAAGAGAAAATCTATGCATGAATGTATGAATCTTTAGTTGACAAATTCAGCTTTCACGCTGAAAATGTTTATTTTATTATAGTGGATGGTTATTTTATTTCCTCACATACATACTTACACACGCACAGGTATATATATATATATATATATATATATATATATATATATATATCAAGTAGCCATTTTATGTATGTTGCATAATTTTTTCGCCACTAGCGTTACAGTCTTTGCACAAACAACGACATTTTGCAATGTCTTTTCTACCCAAGCAACATAGGTTACGAAGCAGTTTACTAAATCTAAAATCATAAAGACTGGGCCCATAAAATGGTATAGCGAAAAAAATACTAACTGCGAATATATATTTCAATTCACACGCAAAAACTGTCAAACAATAAAACGTCCTTAGGAATATAGACTGTCACGATTTACGGAAAGTGTAGAAATAATAAATTCAAAGCTATAGTGAATATCACATAAAGTTTGAAGATATGAGAAAACCCGAGAAATATTATCTTGCTGGTATTGTTGTCTAGAAGAATTCAGAAAAATGAATAATTAAAAAAAAGCGTGTCTTGTTCTTGTTTTTTTGGAATGACAACCAGATAAGTTCATTATAGAGATACGTGTAACAAAAGTTCTGCTAAAATATCTGATATGGTTATGCATATGCTATCGAAGGGATTGTGAACACTCTGGATGCAAAATAAAACAAATAAAACTTTTAGAAAACAATCGGTGCAGAATAATAAATGAAATGATATCTTGAAAACATACTCACGCAAACGCACACACACACACACACACACACACACACACACACACACACACACACACACACATATATATATATATATATATATATATATATATATACAGAAAATATAAGCAAGAGCCAACAACCGACCACGGTTTTGCCTAACGGCCCGTAAAGGAAATTGAAGTCAGTTTCGCCAACGAGCCGTTAAGCGAAACCGTGGTCGGTTGTTGGCTCTTGCTTAGATTTTCTCTCTTTGTTTGCTCTACTTTCGTATTGGGCGCTTTAGTGTTAGGGTTTTCGTCTTGGGTTTTTTTCTTTCTTACGAGTGCTTGACTTTTTGTTCATGTACTTTGTTTCTTATACAAAACGATTTAAATTATAGCTTGATTATTACTAGTTTTGATAAAATTAGTTCTCTTACAATTGGTTTGTTGTTGGTATAGTTAATATATATATATATATATATATATATATATATATATATATATATATATAATAATTTTTTTAGATTAATACAATGGGTAATATATATCTCACCGCGACATGATGATATTATCGCGGCTCTTCAGGCCCAAATATTACAACAGTTGGTCCTCAAAAGTATCTCCCCGCCCCAAAAATTCCTTTTCTTTTATTTAATTTTATATAGATGCTCTCATGTCCATACTAGAATAGACACTTGTAACGGTTATTTACGAAACTTTCTCGATCATTCGAAAAGAACCCCATAGAAAAGAAGAAAGCAAGGATAGAGAAAGCATAGACGATTGATTAATATAAAGAAGTGAAAAAGAGAAAAAAGAAATAAGTGAAAAAAGCAAAAGTTTTGAACAGAAAAAACTTAATGGAAAGCAAGAAGAGAAAAATAAATATATATATATATATATATATATATATATATATATATATATATATATATGTACGCCGAAACCTTAGAACCAATTTAATAGAAAATTATCGAAATGTTAGAGAATTTTTGTCTTTATTTCCAACTGAAATTAGTTTAGAACGGCTCATGTTTAAACATAATAGACATTGATTGTCTGTTATATCTAACAGTATATATATATATATATATATATATATATATATATATATATATATACATTTATTATAAATTATATTTTAGAACATGCACATAACTTTTCTATATATAATCGCTACGAAGGCGCGTCTGATTCTGCATTGGAGTACCAATGCTTCGTCAGGCGATGTGGTACTGGGAATTCTTTTCATTTTCATTCATGTCGCTTTGTTAGTGGTATTGGCTGGAGGTTCTTTATATTGTGATATTTCGTTGACAGTTGGAATTTTTTGTGGAGAGTGTTAGTGTGTGTTGGTGGGTGTTAGCAAGATAATGTAGTCAGTCTGTGACCGTTGGAATTTATTAGTTGGTGGGATATTTTTTTTTGTTTATTTTTATTTTTGCAGAGTCTTTACAATCGGTGTAAGTTTGCATGTTTAATCTTAACATTGGGTTTAGGGAATGTGTTATTTGTCTTACATTTTTAATTTTTGATTTTTTATACTGGAGTAGATAGACAGAATTATCGCCCGTTCACACACCACCCACATCTTTCGAACGGGTCCCTTGTTTCCTGTTTAAAATGCGGTTTCCGGTTTTCTCTTTTCCAATCTTTTCACTCTTTTCTTTATTTTTTTCTTTCAATTGGAGCAGGTAGACTAAACTATCGCCCGGTTCACACACCACCCACATCTTTTGAACAGGTGATGAGGCTCATCCCTTGTTTCCAGTTTAGAATGCGGTTTCCAGTTTTCTCTTTTCCAATCTTTTCGCTCTTTTCTTTATTTTTTTTTCAATTGGAGTAGATAGACTAAATTATCGCCCGGTTCACACTCCACCCACATCTTTCGAACAGGTGAAGAGGCTCGTCCCTTGTTTCCTGTTTAAGATGCGGTTTCCGGTTTTCTCTTTTACAATTTTTCACTCTTTTCTTTATTTTTTGTCAATTGGAGTAGATAGACTAAACGATCGCCCGGTTCACACTCCACCCACGTCTATTGAACAGGTGAAGAGGCTCATACCTTGTTCCCTGTTTAGGATGTGGTTTCCGGCTTTCTCTTTTCCATTCTATTTTTCTCTTACGTAGCCCCCTGCGCATCAGTGGTGTTATCGTCTTGCTTGTGGTGATATGATTAAAAAAAAATCATTGTTTGGGAATCGCTTTCTCTATTCAATTTTTAATTTTGAATCTTTGATTTTTAATTAGATCATTTTTTGGAAATCATTTTCACTAGTAAATTTGTAACTTTTAATTTTCTATTCTCATGTAAATTTCTATTCTCATATCTAGTCTATATATGATTCGATTTATTATGGTTATGTTTATGGTTATTAACCTTACTGTAATTTTATTTATGGTTATAAATCTTACTCTAATTATAATATATATATATATAGGCAGAGTTGGACATAAAAATATAAAATATGTAACTGAAATAATCGAATGTATGATAAGTGGAAAGAATTTAAGAAGAAAATAACGAAATCTAAAATGTAAAGTACATTACTTCGCGTACAACTTCAAGTTTATAGCGAAAGTATAATGCTATCTACAACAGGCAGGTGCGAAACATGTAAATTTAAAAAATAAATGTCTTGTAAACAAACTTAGAAAAGCACGGTGAAAAACAGAAAATGGAATTTTGGGAGTGAAACGCAAGAGAAGCGAGGATAAATGTTATGATAAGCTACTTAAAGAATGTGTGTAAATAGGGACAACTATCGATGGAAATTGATCAAAAGCTACTTAGAGCAACAAATGGCAAAAAGTTCTGCAGAGTCACGATCTCTTAAGTCCTGAAGCAACATGGCAAAAAAATACGTAATGAGGCTATAGAGAATCTAAAACTGTCAGGACATAAATGAAGTCCAACCAGAAAACAACGAATAAGCTACTTAAGCAGTGAATGTGAATGAATGGCAGAATAAGGAAGAAGTGATATATTAAATTCAAAATATACCTACAAAAACAAAAGAGAGAATGTTAGAGAGAGCTATTATGTGTACGTTCTGAAGTAATGTTGCCCCTGACATGAGAATGAGAAAAGAGGCTATAGAGAAGTTAATACTCACAGGACATACTGAAGTCAAAAGAATCTACGTGAAATTTCTTTAACAAGTTAATATGTCGAGAGATATGATGACTCACTTCCTATAAAATACAGGATACATTATAAAAAAAATTGAATACTTTTGATAGATGGAAAGCTGATAAACAAATATAGAAACAAACCAATGTGCTGTAAAAAGGATATAACAGCAGAAAACTTAATGTGTTAAGACACATGATAAGAAACAAAAACACGAGGAGGAAATGGTTGCTTTATCTTGCCTAGTGGGTAATAAAGAAATGGGAAAATAGTTGAAATAAGAATAAGGGCTTTGTTGGTAAGGAAATGCAAAGAAAAATGTACGTTATTCACAGACGGATTTGATAAATATATTTTATTGTCCTGGATTAGCAAGTTTTGATGTAAATGATAGTAATTTCACTAAATTTAAATTCACCATATTTTATTTACAGTTTATTCAGCAATATATATATATATATATATATATATATATATATATATATATATATATATATATATATATATATATATATATATATATATATATATATATATATATATATATATATATATATATATATATATATATATATATATATATATATATATATATATATATATATATATATATATATAAAATATATATAATATATATATATATATATATATATATATATATATATATATATATATATATATTTTCTTTCGTCAGTAAGAAAATCAAACATATTTCAGCTTGTTTTATTTTCATGTTTTTTATTATTATTTCACATAATATATATATTTGCTCCAATGAACGTTAGGCCAATAATCCGCAGGATTTCCTTTTCTTCCTCAGTCGAAATCATTTTCGTTTTATTTAGATAAAAACGTTAAAATTAATCAATATACTCAATAGTTAAACAATAAATATTATACCGATACATACACACACACACGCATATATATATATATATATATATATATACACACACACACACACATATATATATATATATCCAACTAGTGTGAAAAGTAGTAAAGGCTTAAAAATAAATAAAAATGTGTTAAAAATTTATGGATTAGAAATGTTTGCAGTGGAAAATCATCACTAGTAATATTTGTTTTGTTTTTCCTATCGACAGAATTTGCTATAATATCCTCATAAATATAATAATTATAAACGGTGTTTCTATGTAAAACGCTCACTCTAACGTACATCTTGAATTGATAATATAAAATCATCAGTACAAAGAGTATGATAGCGATAAACTAATTGTGAATAAAATTGTTACAACTGAACTTTTCAGGGACAAATTTTACAGAGGAGAGAATTTATAATCGCTCGCTTCAATGAACATTCATATATCATGCGCTTGAAATTGGAAGTAAGGTCGTTTTCCTGAGAACAAGTTTTCAACATAAAAATGAAGCATTATTCATACAATTCTATACTCTGAATGTACAGACCAATAGCAAATCTGATTATGGATCGGTTGTATCATGTTTCCCGCACCTTTTCATTTTTGCTTTATTGTATTGTAAAACTAAAGTTTATATGTGAAAGCAAAAAAAAAAGCGTCCAATTGCAAACCGCGTGAGTATCAAATTTCTCTATAGCACCAACAATGGATATTCTAGTAAGCTTCTGGAAGACTTCCAAATGCTGAAGATATGCTGCTTCTGAGAAATAATAGCAAATGGAAGCATTTTTGTTTTGTTATATTATATTTTTTTATTTGTTCTTTTATTTATATATATTTTTTGTTGACGCCACGGAAAGAGAAATTTGGTTTCAATTCAGATTATATTTGAAAAGGAAATAAAATAGTTTGGCTTTTCTCTGAGGTGGTTTTATTCTGAATTCTTGAAAAATAAAATGTTTAGAGATTACGCATTTAAACATTTCTTTTAATAATGTTTACAAAATGCAACGCCCATGAGCTACTTATTGTACAGGGTTACTGAATTAGGTGTTTCGTATATAATCAAAAGGAGGAAATTGGAAGTGAACTTTACATGGATATAACGGTTATATATTGATTGACTACAGATGATAGTGTTAGTAGAAACACCCAAGCGAGAATCATTTTCGCAGAGGAGCGAATTTCGGTAAGAGGCTTTCTGGGTGCAAAGGTATTTCTAAAAGAACAGAACGTAGAGAACAAGGCAGGTGTCTCAGTTAAAGGTTGAAAGATTTGACAAATATAACTTTTATGAATATTTGACATAGAAATAGTAATCGAACAGAGGTGTGGTTACAATGTTTCGTCACTAAGAAATGAGGCATTGCAGTGCACAATATATACTCCTGCACAAAACCATGAAAATTATTTTGAAATCTTTCATTGTCTAAAAATAAAAATTTAGAATTTTCTGTTCAGTTTTGGCAGTAATATTTTACATCTGATTTCACTCTCTTAACGATAAAATAGGCCGGGAGGAATTAAGTAATTAAAAAATACATGGCAATCTACTGCGGGACAATCTTCAGCCGAGGTAGCCATGTTTCTTTCGAGACATGATTGTCCAAACGTTTACAACGTAAGGCACATAAATAACCTTCAGAGTGATAACGAGCTGATCATATTTTCAGCATGTTTAGTGATGGATTTAGTGATTTAAGATCCATTTGAGGATTGGTGTGGCAATGAATTCAGTAGAATTTCAAACCATGAAGCTTCATTAAGAGATTAAATTTTCATCATGATTGAAGAAAAATTCAAGTTCATTTCGGTGATACAGAATTGTTAAATTATATTTTTTATTGCTGTTTGTAAAGTTAAAAAATAATGTTTTCACTCTATTAAGCCGGTTGATGTATTGCCAAATACATGAGCTTCAGGTCGCTAATAGCTTTATATCACAAGAGAGAACTTTTCTAATGTTTTTCTTAATTTATTTAACAATATAATTACTGTTTTTGAGAAACATATATATTTCCTGATTTAGGCAAACTGTACACAGAGCATCATGTTTTAATTAATATCTGCCATTTGTAACTTTTATTATGTTGTGTGTGTTTAGGTAAATAAATATAGCATAAGGACAACTAAGAAAATTTAATAGTTATTTGTAATAAAAATAAGTAATTAATATTAATTTAAAAAAATAGGCACTTAATAATATAAAATATATGATAATATAAGAGTTAACAAGTAAAACTATGCAATAGCAATTAAGTAAAATCATTTCCTCACATGATTATCTCTACTCTGTTACCTATAGAACAATATAAAATAACTGCTACTGAATGGACCTACACAAAAGAACCGAAATCACTGATGTTACTCTACAAATTGATCCCATATATAACTAGTCGAGTTTTTACCGATCCAACAACAGAAAGTTCCGTCCAAACATGAACGAAACTGTTGCCACTCGACGTTGATCTCAGTGTCAACAGACTATCATATTTACATATTGCTATTTTTCTAACATTTGTCTTGTCAATTTTTATATTTGTTTTTATATTTTCTATAATAATTATTCTGTGGTACATTAGTTGAAAACCACGGCTATAAAACCTAATATGGCAACCCAATGACCGTGTCAAGACAAGTGCCATCTGTAAAGATTTGGAAAGTTGGAGTAAAAAATAGAGCTTATCTGAATATCTGACATGGAAGTAGGAATCGAGCAGCGATATGATTGCGATGCTGCGTCTCTGGGAAATGGGGCAGTACAGTGTATAATAACAAATTCATTCAATGATTTTGAAATCTGTCATTGCCGAAAAGTTAAAACCTACTATCCGCTTTTCAAATATGACAGTAATACTTCAATTACATTAGCTGCTATTTAAACTATAGATGGAAAGAAAAGATGGATTATTATGTTTTCTAAAGGTATTTGTGTGTAAGTAGATGTCTTAATTTAGTTTCTATATTTCATACATATGTAATTCATCATTAATTATCCTTAAGTGATGGTAGAGCATTTAGAAATGTTTCACTAGATTGTTTGCAAAATGACATTATATATTTGCATTGATTCGGCATTCTATTTATATTTCTATTATTAATTCGAATTCATAGATGAATATGAAAATAAACTGAATTCACTCGTGAATACCGAGTCGGGATTAGTTTTTTGGTGTTTACTTGTATTGCCTGCTATAAGGTGACATATATTTTAAAAGCAAAATATTTCACATGCGTTCACATGATGGCGATATTATAAGAAGCAAAAGTCGTGTACGAGAAAACATATTTACTTTCCACAAGAAAACGTAGTATATTGTCATTAAAATGAGAAGAATATTTCACCTCTACCAAGAAATCGAACACACAGAAATTCAGGATTGGAAAAAAAGAGAATGAAAGAGCACGAAAGAAAGACAGAGAGAGAGAAAAATTCTTATTAAATTTTGAGAAGGAAATACTTGTAAATTTGAATCAGTTTTCGTTGAGAAATTCCAGATTCTTCATTTGTCTTTTATATCAGCTTGATTTATTTTAATTTTCAAACAATTTTTGTTTTATTTTTTTTGTTTGTTTTCGTTCTATTGATAAACATGGACAGTATTGTCTTTTTTACATTTCTAAAGACTTTTTCAGCTTTTTTTAAGCATAGATGAATATTACATGAACACACAACACAAAGACACACACATTCATACACACTCATACACACTCATGAACACATACTCACTTATATATATATATATATATATATATATATATATATATTCAGGAAACTTAAAAGCGTTAGGACGCTGACAAAACACGTTAAAAATATATCAATTATTTTCTTGTATCATATTTAATAAAAATATATTAAAAATCAAACTTGTAGGATGGAAATGTCAACAGGTTTTCAAAGCCTGTATTCTAAGCTCTAAGAAACATATTGTAAAAATGTTTTGTGTAACCGAAAGTAAAATTTTGTGTAACCGAAAGTAAAATTTTGTTTTGAACAAAAATATGAGACAAAAACTAATGGAGATGAGGGAAGGTGTAGAATTAACACTTATGTGATAGAAGATAGAAGAAAATATGTCAGACGATAGGCACGAAAAAAACAGGATAACGTTAAAGTGCAACTTGCGTATAAATATCTGACCAGTATCAAGTAAATTTAGGTTAAAGAATTAATATAACAACTTGATTGGAAGAAAGAAAAAACAAGATGGCAAATATAAAGTGTATGAATTAGATTTAAATTCCATATGATCGAAATTTAAACTGACATTTATGTCAACATTTAGTAACCAATTCATTTCTTTGATTTAACATTATATTTTAATTACGATATTTTAATATCATAAATTTTTCCGCTAAGCACAGATTACATCTCTGACTATGACTATTAGGGGTATGCACTGAACCTAATACTTTCCAATCTATTTGAGGATTCTAACTTTCTTTCCTCAGTTCTCAATACCTTCGGAAAAAAGCTATTTTTCAAAATTTAATTTGTGGTTGATAAAAATATCTATGAGTTTAATGTATTTTCTTCTCTTCCTAAGCAAAATTCCAGTGTAAATTTTTTAGTCGATTTACATTTACTCTCAAGAGTACAATGTATATGGATCTTCAAATGCAGGATAGTACAATACCATATTGAATATTAGTTATATAGAATTTCTTTAAAATTTCATTATAATGCGAATTGATAATGTTAAGCATATTAAGAAAGCTATTTTTCAATGATAATGTTAAGCATATCAAGAAAGCTATTTTTCAATGATAATGTTAAGCATATTAAGAAAGCTATTTTTCAATGATAATGTTAAGCATATTAAGAAAGCTATTTTTCAAAAAAATATTGATTAAGCATATTAAGAAAGCTATTTTTTAATTATAATATATAATGTCATTTTGGGAATGCAAGAACTGCAAACAATCTAGTGAAACATTTCTAAATGCTCTACCATCAAGCAAAATCCCTTAAGCAAAATCCCTTAAGTAAAATCCTTTATAGAAAAACAATTAAAATTAGTTATTCCTGCATTCTTAATATGCTTAACATTATCAATTCGCATAATAATGAAATTTTAAAGAAATTCTATATAACTAATATTCAAGATGGTATTGTACTATCCTGCATTTGAAGATCCACATACATTGTACTCTTGAGGGTAAATGTAAATCGACCAAAAATTTACACTGGAATTTTGCTGAGGAAGAGAAGAAAATACATTAAACTCATAGACACTTTTTATCAACCACAAATTAAATTTTGAAAAATAGCTTTCTTAATATGCTTAACATTATCATTGAAAAATAGCTTTCTTAATATGCTTAACATTATCAATGTATATGGATCTTCAAATGCAGGATAGCACAATACCATATTGAATATTAGTTATATAGAATTTCTTTAAAATTTCATTATTATGCGAATTGATAATGTTAAGCATATTAAGAATGCAGGAATAGCTAATTTTAATTGTTTTTCTATAAAGGATTTTGCTTAAGGGATTTTGCTTATCCTTGTGAGAATTATTACTTAATAATTTCTAAAAAACCGTCCAATTTTTGATGGTCAACAGATCGGTGCGTTTAAACTATATAATTTTTATTTTTCTATGTCTACACTTAGCCTTAGATATTTCAGAATTTACTACCGGTATTAGATAAGAAAACTTAACTTTAAAGCGAATTTTTGGATAGCTTTTATATACAGTCTTGATTTCGTTTAAGATTTTAGAGTTGAAGAATAAACGGCTAATTCTAGTAATAACATTATTTCCCTCTCCGTTCTGTTCGTAATAATTTTCTTGGCTTGTTTTTTTTCTTCTCTATTACTAACATTTTCGACTTTATGCTCCGTATGGGTTTTAACTGAGTTAAAACTTAGTTAACTCGTCACCGCTAAACTTTTTTTTATTTGGAGTAGATAGCCCAAACTATCGCCCGGTTCACACTCCTCCCACGTCTATTGAACAGGAGTAGAGGCTTGCCTCTTGTTCCCTGTTTAGGATGTGGTCTCCGGCTTTGTCTTCTCTCACTTCTAATCTTAGTAGTGGTGCTTCCGTGATTTTCCTGGGATCTGTCTGGTTGGTGGCAACGGCTCATCATTGTGAGGGTACCGGATTGGCCGTTTCCTGTTTGCTGCTTCTGACTGGTAGTTAGGAGCCCTAACTCTTGCGTAGCGTCAAGAGCGTCTGCTCTGATCAACAGTTGTATAATATCAGGGTTTTTGTAGTGCCATGTCGCGCATGGATAGGTGTCCCTGCAAGCGCTTTCGGTGGGCAACCCTGAGGCCACACCTTGTTGCAGCTCTAGCCAGTTTCCCTCCCAGCACAGATTGTGGATAATGACAGCCTGTATCCTCTACCCTAGGTCCCTCCCTTTAAACAAAACATATGATGAACAAAAGCAGAAACAACCCTAAACCAGCTAAAATCAAACCACCATAACCCTTAACCTTTCCTTCACTAATTCGGGGCATTCGTACTAACTTTCCTAGCGTAGAAGCTTTCCTTCATGAAAAGTCCCCAGACATCCTAGCGCTTTGCGAAACTAACCTCAAATTATCTATTCCCTCCTCTGACCTCTCCATCCCTGGCTATCTCCCACTCTTAAGGAAGGATTCCACTGTCCACATGCATGGGCTGGGGATCTACGTCAGCGAACACATCCCCATAGCTAGGGTGACTTCACTTGAATCTGATGCCCACCAGTACGTATGTCTCCGTCTGTCTCTCCTCAGTTTGGTTAGTTACTTATTCTTTTTGTACCGCTCTCCCTCCTCTCCTGACTAATCCCTTCTAGATAGCATTGCTGACAACATTGATAAGGCTATTTCCAGTCACCAATTCGCTCACGTATTTGTATTCGGAGATCTCAACGCCCATCACTCTGAGTGGCTTAAAGACTGTGTTACTGATCTAGCGGGCGTCCACGCCATGAACTTCGCTATTTCCCCATCCCTTACGCAAGTGGTGGACTTCCCCACTCGCTTCCCAAGCACTCCTTCCGGACACTCCTCACCACTAGACATATGTTTCACCTCTGCCCCTTACACCTGTCAAGCTTTGTCCGCTCGGTAACTCCGACCATGCTGCTGTCTCTCTCAGTATTTCTTTCCACTCTCACTCCCCTCAGGAGCCTCCTACATATAGGACTTCCTACTGCTACCAAAAAGCTGACTGGGATGCATTTCGCGATTTCCTCTGCGACGTCTCTTGGCGAAAAGTGTTCGATTTCCTAGTTGATGACCTCTGAGGTCTCGTCATGGGTAAAAGCTGGCATTGATGCCTTCATACCCACCAGGAAGTATTGCCTAAAACCTCATTCATCTCTGTTCGGCCGCCATTGCCCACAGGAAACATTACTTCCGACTATTCAGGAGCCAGTCATCTGATCACAAGAGTCCCCTATTCAGGTCTTCTTGCAATAAGTGCAAGAGAATCCTGAATGACGCCAAACAGTTCGCTGAGAGAATGCGACAGCGCATAGCTGACCGCGAGTTCGGCTCCAAGGACTACTGGCGGATATGCAAACGTGTGCTTAACAACTTCAAATCCTCTATACCTCCTTTAATCCATGAATTCGAGGTTCTCACATCATCTGCGGACAAAGCTGAGTGCTTTGCCCACAGATTCTCATCCAACTACACGTTTGACTCATCTGGAATATGCTCACCCGACTTCCACGTTAGAACTGAGGGCAAACTGCACGACGTACATATTACCCCGAAGATAGTATCCCGAGTAATTTCAAAATTTGACCCCCATAAGGCGAGCGGTGTCGACGGAATCCCGGTGATAGTCCTTAAGAGGTGTGCCCCTGAACTCTCCCCAGTCCTCTCTAAACTGTTTAACTACTGCCTTTCTGCTTCCTGTTTTCTCCAGCATGCTGGAAGTTCTCTTCAGTCGTTCCTGTTTTTAAGAGTTTTGGTGAACCCTCGGACCCATCCAAATATCGCCCTATCAGTCTTCTACCGATATTCGGGAAAATGTTTGAGGCCATAATCAATGCCGAAATAGTTCTACATCTTACTGCCCACAAAATCTTCTCTTACAAGCAATATATCTTCCGCTTTGCCAGGTCCACTGCCGATATGCTAACAACCTTTACGGAGTACATGCTCCGGACCCTCGATGAGTCAGGCGAGGCTCGTGCAGTTGCTTTGGACATCTCCAAGGCTTTTGAGAGGGTCTGGCACTCTGGCCTCCTTTGCAAGCTACGGGGTTACGGCATTACCGGACGCCTGCTTGACCTAATCCAGTCCGCAAAATGAAGGTCGTATTGAATGGGCATGCCTCTTCATCCTACAGCACAAATGCCGGTGTCCCCCACGGCTCTATCCTGGGCCCAACGCTCTTCCTTATTTTAATTAACTACCTCCCAGATGAGATCAAGTCCAAAGTAGGCATCTACGCAGACGACACCACAATATACTCCCGCACATGTAAGAAACCTGGCAGGGCGGACAGACATAATCTTGCTGCTGACCTTGAACGGGATCAAGACTCTGTGGTGAATTGGGGCAAGAAGTGGGTTGTCAACTTCAATGCGTCCAGGACCAAACTGTTGTCTGTCAACCATCACTGGCAACCTCTCCTGCCTCACATAAGCATGGACCAAGCGATTCTCCCTGAGTGCAATACACTGCACCTCCTCTGCCTTACCATCTCGTCAGATCTCAAGTGTAACCGCTACATCGAGTCCATAGCTAAATCCACTGCTAAGAATGTTGGGTCACTGTATCGATCCAGGGTCGATTCTGCAGGGAGTACTGCTGCCATTTATGGTCAAGGGCCCATGCCATATATATATATATAATTATTATTACAAATAGGTTGAAAGTGTGATCAGATGAATGTTTAAAATGGTGTGATAAATAAATGGTCCTTAACTTCGAACACATTATATAATACAGTATTTGTTTCCATCCACTTTTGAATCAACATTTCATATACCACTCTGGATTTGTTTTTATTATTTTTTTCTATATTTATTTTAATTTATTTATGTATGCTCATTTTCTGGTTTTTATTGTAATTAAAATTTTTTTTTAAATGAATACAAATTTTACCGCTTCTTTTTCTTTCGAAATAATCATTAAAACATTCTTGAATTCTATCTCCAGTTAGAATTTAACATCTAACTAATTGTAAAAGAATTATGACTTATAAAACAAGGTGGCTTGAAAATATACCTTTACCATTATTTGATTGTTATCATCTCTTTGGTAAAAATTCTTTCGTGGTGAACCCGTAAATAATAATGTATGTGATACCCTGAATCTTGGAGCTGAAAGAGATAAAAACCACGACAAAAAATATAAAATTCATTATTTCAGCTCTATACGTTCCGGTTCCATATGCGTTGCGGTAAAATGGATATCGGGTCGGGATGAGAAATCTTAGAAATGAGTTCAAATTCCTGCCGAATTAGTTTCATTAACTTACGCACAAAGAGCTTTAGGACATCTTATATCTTAATATATTTTCCCTCCAGCTAGAATCGTGTTTAGCAATTAGTCAAGCTAAGAACATAACAGCAACCTACTGCGAGAAAATATTTGGCCTAGTCAGTCAAGTTTTGAAAGAGAAATGATCGCCCAGGAATAAAACAAATATGGCAGTTAACTGACTCATTGACTTTCGTATTGAAATGATGATTTCAAAATCGACAGAAAAATGCATATATTACATTATGGTGATACCGAGCAAGCGAGGGACCAGATGTTTGCCCTCAGAGGTCCAGATAGCAAATGACGAAAACCGGTCTTTGAGCATCCGGCTGTACGCAGATGTTCCGGTGGAAAACCAAAAATAAATAAATATAAAATTCCTTTTACGAATCTTTTTCGCGAGCCGACGTGAATTTTGTTTATCGTTTAATGGGAAACCCAGAATTAAATCCGGGTGTGAATTCCCAAAAGAAATGTTCGGAGCTCCGAAGACGAAGTAAAAGGACGACATAGGACCCATTGTCACTTGAGAAAATACGAGCATAATTAACACAACCCTTGACCACGTCAAGAGATCGTATTATGTTGCCTCTCCTTCTCTCTCATCTTCTTATTCACTGTTCACTGAGCCACTTACCCGATGGATCGAGTGGAGACTTCAAAGACACTCCTAAAAAACGACCGCACACACATACATAGGCACAAACTCTTTAAGGCAATTGCTGCTATGAACATTTTTAACGACCTTTGTACCAACCAAAAAACATTACTTTTGTTTGTAAAAAAACCTTAATTGATATATATGTAAAAATATATATATATATATATATATATATATATATTACATGACACATTTACCTGCTAAAGTTATATGACAAAATCCAAATTGTCTAGCCTCAATTAAAATAGAAATGTAATTAAATTAATTACTTTCCACAAGAAGCTTTTTAGAAAATATACAAATGATGCTGAGGAAAACACAGATTATGTGAACAACGACAAACTTTTCGAATAGATTGAATAAAAAAGGAAAAGATTGTTGAATTTTCTAGGTTATGTAAAAGGGAAAGATGTTTCGGAAAAAACTGATATTAACAGGACAAACAAAGGGAAGAACAGTTGAAAAAGCATTACTTGCTTAGTGATCTTGAGTAAATAAACGACAGGAAATATTTGGGAGAAGTGCGAAATATACAATATCCATTGAGAGCTACAAAGCATAGAAAATAATGAAAAGCCATTTCCGCTTATGAGAGGATTTCGATTATTAAGAACAGATACTAGTGCAAATGACGTGCGTTGTGGTGCATTGCATATCGGCTCGGAACGAGAAATCGGGGAGTCGAGTTCGAATTTCACTTGAATTCATTGCATTCACCTAGGCACAAATACCCTTGGGTAAGGTATTAATCCGTCTCTTCCTTCCAGTTATGGGTTAAAGAACAGGACAGATTGGGTTCTATAACTTTGGTCGTCAACCAGTCTACCGCAGAAAGCAATGGTAACCTACTGCGGGATAATATTCTGCCCAGCCAGTCATGTCTCGAGAGAGACATGATCGCCCAAGCGTGTATCACGTATGTCACTTAACTGACTGACTAGTGCAAAAATTGTCAAGTTTTGTTTAATCTGGCTCTTGTCTTTTGTTTACACTTTTTTTTAGAAATATCTATTAGAAGAGTGTGAATCCTTCAGGTCAAACTCTAGTATGGGAGAAAATTAGCAACGAGAAATCAATATACTATATTTCTCTAGAATGCATGTTAAATCACAGATAATAAGAAAGGTAACAAAATTCATAATCTGCTTATTCCTGAAAGGTGTATTGCTTTAAAAATTGTCAATGTGTCGGATATATTTTGTCTATAGCAGGTTCAGTAGTTACGAGTGTTTAGATGTTATTTTATTTTTGATTACACATTCTAGTTATAATTTCGAACTTGCAAAGTGATCTTTTCCAGTATCTTTATTAGAAAGCCATTGCATTATATGTAATTATATTTTACTAAGATTTATTTAACTTTCATTATATTTAATTAAGATTATATGTATTTAAACTGGAGTCGCAGAAACATCACTTTCCAATCTTGACAGTTCAAATTTATTGATGCGGCCTTGCCGATGGTGACTTCTTTTCAACGGCATCATCTCTACAGACGAAACATCGCAAGGTATTTGCTGCTCTATTGCTATTTCTATAAAAAAAAGATGTCTAGATGCTCTAATTTAAACTTATCCAACAGTACACAATTTTACAAGAGGAATCCGCCATGTCTTATACCTAAACTCGAATTGTTCTCATTTCCTTCGTATTCTTAAGTCATCTTCTTCTTGATAATTGTTGCATCGTTCAACAGACTCCTGAAAGAATATTCTATCACCATTGCCAATCTAGTATCATCCATTATCTATCATCAATAACTACACTTACCTTCTCCTCTTACATTGATGCAACAATCTCATTCACTTACCATATAATATAAGGGGCTCTTTGGCCTTGACGTAGGAGATCATTAATTCAAAAGATGATAGATACAAACTTGCATGCAGAATAAAAGAAAACGAATTAATGCATAACGTTTAATTTGTTGATCTTAAAATAATATATTTGGTTTACACCAAAATATACATTGATAAATTTATTGATATTATAAAAACCTATCTGTACCACATCTCTCGACAAGAAGATCTTATGGTTTTGTTCGGTGTATTATTCACACTGGAGTTTCCCTAAATTTCGCATTTTTCTGCATCTCGGGGCGCCTCTTTTAAATCAAAATGATGCCGCGTGAAATTCGAAATTAATACATCTCTATACGAACTTACGCTCGACCGATTAACAGCCAATCGTAAATTCGTTGTCACAAAGAAAACTGATTACTTTCGGTGCCGGAAATTCCAGCCATTGAAGTTCCACAACACAATGCCAATGACAGAATGTTCCATCATATTATCCTTATCTAATAAAGGAGAATGCTATGTATACGTCATATTAATTTAAAGTGACCAGACCAAAGAAAAAAATGGAAAAAATAAAATACTCGATACAGACAAATTGCAGTGCTGAGCATATAGCGCCAAGAAAATGATATCCCTATTTTCTTTTTAAATGAAAAAAAACAATAAGACAAGTATTAAATAAAAACGGTTCTCTGACATTTCACAACTACTGATTACCATTCTGTTTACAAGAAACGTATGATATAGAACTTAACACCTATATTTTGTTCATTTTTGCAATATCTGTATATCAATTTAACATGTAAATATCGACTAAACTAAATATGTTATATTCATCGGACATTCTTTAGTAATTAAATGGCCTTTTCTATAAAAGATACTTTCCGAATAGTGTACAAAATTCAAGTGTCAACATTGTTAAATTCAATTAATTCCTTTCTCTTTAAACGTTATTTTACACATGAATACTAAATGCCAGTATCAGCTCGATTAATCTGAATTAAATTGTTACCACTAAAAATGTTCATTTCTATACAGTTGTGCTAAAGACAATTAAATTCAATTAAATTGATTCACTTATAAACGTTAATTTTATATATTCTCTATCACGTTATATGTATGCAGAAATATTGACACACACACTTAAGCCTCGATTTATATAAACATATTTCAAGTATTCCCTTTATTACCTGGAATACGCCTTTGTCAGACAAAATATTAATTCATGAAAATAAAATTAAAAAAATATATTTAATAATCAGTTGCCTCATTTTGTTTATAATTAAATTAATTAATTAACATTATCCAGGCAAAATAAAATTAAAGTACATAAAAATAAATGCATAGCAATTATATAGAAACAAGTAACCTCATGAGTTAATTGGCATTTAATAGGTTAAAAAATTATATTACTTGCAGTCTGCCAATGATTATATTACCTTTAGCCAGTAAGATTTGAGAATATTTTTAACGCGTTCTGATGTAAATTTTGAAAAACAATATCATTTTATTTTTCTTGGTGTTACTTCTTTGGGTAAATCTACGTTATATATATATATATATATATATATATATATATATATATATATACCTAGTGAGCCAACAAGCCTACCAAGCTTTTTACATAAGCGGATCGTCAGGAAAAGCTATAAGTTAGGAGGGAGAGAAAGGTAAAACACAATGCCAACCCACACATTTCGTTCTTTGAAAAAACATATCAAGATAGTGTAAAATATTTATTAGATATCTAGATTTACTCAAAGAAGTAATACCAAGAAAAATCCAATAATAATCCACTGATATAATAATTGGCAGACTGCAAGTGATTCGAGAATATTTTTGAACGCGTTCTGATATAAATTTCTTACAACAGGATATATTATCGCAATCATCAGGAATGATATTGTTCAGAATTTCTGCGTATCTTTTGCCTTCAATTTAGTGATTTTTCAGCTTTTGCATAGGAAATGTGTACTTTAATATCCATAAGAAAATTTAATTTTATTAAGTTGAGCCATACGAATGTTATTCTGCTGACACCATCTCTCAAATACATTGTTTCTGGCAAAGACACATCATTATTGGACTTTGTAATGTATGCTGTATACTCTTATGGAAACGATTAATTTTCAAAGTCAGATTGAATGTGTGTCATGGTAGATTATAGTAGCTAGTTCTAGTTAAAGGAATTAGTTGCAGTATTGTCAAAAATTATAGTTTTGTTAATTCGTCTTTTGGTAAATAACGCCATATTTCAACACCCAAAAATTTAGCACTCTATTCGCCGCTCATCAGAAAATATAATCTAGCAGTATAATGTACAGTTAAATCTAAATAAAATGTCATCTTTGCAAAGAAACGTCCATGAAAAGTTGGCACATTGCTAAGCATCACTCGCAAAACTCTGCAAATGTGTACTGATTTATTCAATTAAGAGCAAAGGCTATCGTCTGAGTATAAATTTTTGAATGACAGCAAAGCAAAATTCGTTTAACACTAGATTCTTAAATTACTATCTCATGCTTAGCGCGTAAATCTTCAAACATTACCATTTTAGAACACTTTCATGCTTTGAAAAGCTCGTCGATTTCCACGTTGTTCTGGGATGAACGTTTCTCGCGGACATTCCGATAAGACCCATCTTTACTAACATATCTCTATTTCAAGTTAAGATTATTAAGTTCATATCTTTGAATTTTTGTTTCACATTTGACCTATTTGTGAAGTTCTAATATCACTTTATAATGTATTTGATTTATTTAATATAAAACCAAATTCTCTTTATTATTTCTAATGGATTAAATCTACAAAGAAATGAAACTCAAGCAAGTTATTAGTTGTTAAAATATGCATATATTTTTGACACAACATGCATATATTTTATAAAAAATGAACTGCTTCACCATCTTAACAACTCATAAATATTAATATTTCAATTTTTACAACTGTCAGTTCTCAATCTGTACCTGAATATTGGGACGTCCATGTAACTCAGAGTTGTCACTAAAGATTGAGAAAGAAAATGTATATTTAATAATGGTATAAATAAGTATACATTTCACCTCTGTTATTTTATATCAACCTATTTTATCACTACCAACAAACATTGGGAGCTAATATATATATATATATATATATATATATATATATATATATATATATACCGAGCGCCCATAGCTCAGATGTAGAATCGGCGATTGACGCCATTTCAGTCGGGTTCTAATCCTGGGTAAAAAGCAATCGGATATCTAACAGTACTGATGAGATGTGATACAGAGTTTGTGGATGACTATATATATATATATATATATATATATATATATACTTATGCGTTTGTACATATAACCAAATAAATATTTTAATGATAGCTAGATAACAGAACATGCAGCATATGAGAGGTCATCTATAAAAAACTTAATATATATATTTGTTTAAAATATCATCTATTGTGGAATGAAAAGGAAGCGTTGACATGACAAAGGGGGGGAAATTAAATATGAAGAATAATATATCCTATGAGTAGTATTTTTCAGAAAACATTCACCTCATCTAATTTTACATAGGGTTGAATTCTATTGGAGGTATATAATACAAATCTGTTAATAAACGGAAACAATCTTTTCACTTTTAATTCACATACTCATATACGTGACTTGTGTTAAGTGATCAGAATTAAATTATTTATAGATATCATACCTAGCTCTTCTTTTGCAGCAATTTTGTGTAAATACCTGTGTGTATCATTAGGTAATGCGATATGCCTTGGTTAAAATATATACATTTTTTGAATATTTATATATTATTTTTTTAAAATTTTGATCAAGGTGAGATTAGGTGTATCCTTATGTGGAATAATTAGCCGGATAATTAGTAAAATTCGTATTACTGTAGGTAGAAACTGATAGCCTTTTTCTATCGAAATTTTTTACATGAAAATAGTTTTCTAAACTCCGTTGTTATCGATCTGTTATCGATAGGCGTTTCCTTGCTAGCCATTTGTTTGAATTAATCCTGAAATTCAGTCTCATGGTTTCTTCCTTAATTTAACTTTGATACACGTTTTAGTTGTAGATTCTATTTGCAAGAGATGTAGTTTCAGTTATTTGTTATAATTCTTTACTTGAGATTATACAGCGCTACTTCAGAAGATTTGAAGAAGTATATGTCCTCTAAAACGAAAACTGTTCGTTCACCAGAAGCCATTTTAATAAACAATCTGAAAAAATAAAATAATCAAATACAGCGAGGGATTTGGTTATTCAAGATGAGTTTAAGGCTGTTCGTGACAGCCATTTTCAAGTCGAGATGTGATACAGCTATTTATTAAATGCTTTAATCAATTCTCACCAAACAAAGCAGAATTGCTACTAGCAGGTAGAGAGTTATAGGGAGTGAAATTGAAAGAAATTGAAGTGTATATACAAAACTGGGGACAAAAATAAAAAGGATTAACGAAGATAGAAGACAGCGATTGGAGGTGAATTTACATTTTTGAAGTTTGTAGGGAAGCAAGAATCGGTAGGATGTTCCACAGACGGAAAATGCCATAAAATATACTATTGTAATAGAAAAGGCTATTGCCTCTATCTGTTTCAACAGAAGAAACATGGGACCTTGATGCCAATCTAGTAGCACACTTAAATGCATGTAGACGGGAGACCTGGGAAAAGCTCCTCATAAGTATTGCCATGAAAACATTTGTATAAAACATTACCTCTGTGAAAAGTAACTGAAGACATGATGTCATGCGAACATCAATTATATAACCAATCTCTCCCTGGTTTTCACCAAGAACATAGTGATGGCTAGCAGATTCACCATAAAAGATATGGCAGCACTACTGAAATTCACAGGCATAACATACATTTCTTCGCAGTACATACAACTATTGATCCGGTTTAGTCACTTTACATCAAGTGAGTTGAAAATATCAGGCATAAAATGTAAAGAACTCCCCAAGAATTAAGCGTCAGCCATGCTGTTGTCATGCTAAATAGTTTATAAAATATATAACCCCAACGCTGTGTATTTTATGTTCAAGCTTTTTATAATTCAATTCTAAAACAAATATGATTTCGTTGTGTTTTATTTGGAGAAAATTTCTTGTACATATTTTTTAAAAAACGAGTTTACACGCATAACGGATAAATAATAAAATGTTTGCGATTATTCTAATTCATTGGTAGACGTTATTTCGTTGGATAATGCTGATATCGTACAAAGCAATTTACCTTCTTTTCTCATTAAAAATAAAAATAAAGGGATGCTCGTTCAAGAAGGGAATAATTAATGTTCACTGCTCACCTAATCGCTCTTAACGGCATGCTATCATCAGTGAAAGAGCTGATATCATGTCCACCAGGAATATCTTCATTGTTGGTAAGAATTAATGATGCAATAAAACGGTTTTCTATTAGAATTGATTTAAAATACCGCGGACACACGAACTTGAAAAGCCTGTTTGAGAAACATCTAAGTAAAAAGTGTTTTCTTTCTTTGAGATTGATATTAAAGCCAAAGAAAAGGTCTTCTCCTTTGGAATTTCTGAACGTTTGTTAATTCTAGTAAAATGCCTATAGATACATTGAAGATGTTCTTCAAATAGGTTTTCGCATTTCCAGAAGTTTCTTTCGCGCATTTATACAAAAATGGTCATCAGATAAAGAAAAGAAGCTGCAATGTATATTTAGTGAATTTTAAGGCATAGAGTCTATACAAATGTTATCGTCTATCCTCAATCCAGTTATATATCACTTACACTCAATACCAATATACATTCAAACACAATATCTTGCGCTTCAGTAGGCAAGTCTGACGAGAGCAAAATTTAAGCATAAAAAACAAGTCTCAGTTTTTAAAACATTTAAAACAATTTTCTTATATTCAAAATAAAATCAACTACTATTTGAAAAAAAAATAAAAATTTACCAATGATTTTCTCAGAATTCTGAATTATACACATCGTTCATTCAGTAAAGAATTAGAACACTCTCAACTATTGGGCGTGTATAATGATAATATACACGCTAAAAAGTCTGCTCCTTCTACCCATAGCTCAGAGGTAAAATCGCTGACTGACGCCAATTTGATCGGGTTTTAATCCTGGGTAAAAAAGCAATAGGAGTCTAACCGTACTGATAAGCTGTGATAGAGCGAAACAGATCTTTCTGCGAATGACTATATACATATATATATATATATATATATATATATATAGCTACTTACAGGTATTTAAACATCGTTCACTCAATAATGTATTTGAACATTCTCACCTACTAGTGTATGGTTACATCGTGTATATAACACGATAAAAACTACCTTCCTGAACCGAGCGCCCATAGCGGTGACTATATATATATCAATAGGCAAGTCAATCGGGTTTCAGTTCTGGCTAGAGTAATCGGATGTCTAACTAGACTAATGAGATGTGATACAAGAAAACAGCCGTGTCTGTTGTTAACAAGATATATATATATATATATATATATATTCCTTGAATTTAAAATTTTTTATTGAACATTTCAGATTTATATTTAAATTTGTATGTTAAAATATTTTCCATATAATTTGTCCCTGTCATTATTCATTTAAACTACAATCACTTTCGTATATTTTTCAGTGTTTTTTCAGAACTGATGGTAGCAGATTTCTTTTGTTTCTATGGAAAACAATTTACTCTTTTCTTAGCTTAATTCTCTATCAACCTCCACTTCCCCCATTTTTCCTTTTTTTTCCTTTCCTGTTCTTTTTTCCTTTCGTTTCCCCTACCACTTCTATTTCCCCTGACATGTCTAAATTTCAACCTTTTTAACTGTCATCTCAGAAAAGGGAGGTTGGAGGTATTCTAATATGAGACAAAGGTATCTGTCTGCTTACCTGTTTACTTCTTTAAATTAAAAAATGATTAATCCCGCCTCATTTTATTTTCGAGTGGATGGACTTCTACCGGCATAAAATCTTTTGTCATTTGAATTTGAATAAATATTTTGTTTTGCCGTTGCTGAGGAAACTGGCAAGTCCCCGTATAAGTGGCTATTCAACAGATTGAAACATCAAAATTTTGTTGTATGTTTATATTTGGCTCTATAAATAGAATATAATAACATATCCTATAAGTAATAGTTAATATAAACCGTTAACTTAATCTTGACTTCTAATGGCGTTTTATAAAAATCAGCTACCACTAATTTTCTGCAGAATATCTGAATAAATTTTCTAAGAATATCTGAATATATGAAATGAATACAAGCTTTTCACTTTTAATTTATATACTCATATATGCGTATTGTGTTAGGTGAATGGAATTTAATTACTTATATATAATATACCTACCTTTTCTTTTGCAGCAATGTTGTGTAAATATCAATTTGTATACTTAGGTAATACGATATGCCTTTGTAAAAATTTTTACATATTTTGAATATTTATGTATAAATGTGTATTAATTGTGATCAAGATTAGGTTAACTGTTTCATTATGTGGAAAAAATCTGAAAACATTAAGCAGCTAATTAGTAAAATTCGTATTACTGTAGGTAGAAACTGATAGCTTTTTTTCTAATGAAACTTTTTACATGAAAATAATTTTCTTAACTCTGTTGTTATCGATCTATTACCGATGGACGTTTCCTTGCTAGCCATTTATTTGAATTAATCCTGAACTTCGGTCTCATGGTTTCTTTTTTAATTTAATTTTGATACGCGTTTTAGTTGTAGATGCTATTCACAAGAGATTTTGTTATTTGGTATAATTCTTTGCTTGAGCTTCCTAGTTTCATGCCATTTGCAATCCTCATTTTCTTATTATGAACTGACCTCTACGAGATTTGAATGATTGCTATCGTGTTGTTCAAGGTGATTATTTATTATAATGATGGGATGCTATTTTATAATTAAAATAAAATCTTAAAATTTAAATTAGTTAAAATCTAAATTAATAAGTAGAATAACCTTAAAGGAAAGTTTCTATGTATTGTGCCTGTTGGTCAAGAGAGATTGTTGTTTTTAGCTTGGGAGAATAAAAAAGACATTAATAATGAAATAATGCAAAATGGGCTATATAGATGAATTTATTAATATGTTAATCCAGGTCAATGTATTTGAGAAGATATGTATTTCTATGTTTGCAAATGGTTATCAATTCACGTACTTTGTTTAGCTATTTGATACAGTTAAATGGCATGAGATTAGTCTATTTCCTTTTCACTGTACGATTTATTTTGGCTACGGTATCAAATATAATAATTGGGCTTTTGTTGTTTATTGAATTGCCACAAATATTTTTAAGAATGCTACGTTTTACTCTTTGTGCTATTGCTTATAATCATTTAATGAGGATAGTAACATTATTTCCATTTGTTTCCAGTTGAGCGAAAACAAAATTTAACTTCGCTATCAGAATGGTTTTTAGCTCAGTAAATTATACTTTAAATAATACACTGGCTGCTTTCTGGACAGGTCTTATTTGTCGGCTGTTAAAATTAAATATAATACAATTATTTCCTTTACCTAAGATTTTCTTTTATTTTGAAGGTTGGAAACGTTTTTATTTAATACCATAATTTTATGTTCTGATGAATATTTATCGATTTTGTAAAGAAATTATAATGAATTTCTACACCGTTTTTAATGAAAATCTTTTTTTAGTGTAGCACAATACAACCACGAATACCTCAACAAAGTATCTAAACACCACCAAGAATTCTAGACGACTTATATTCGTCAATCCAATTTAGATTATCTACCAACTCTGGAATTTTTTTAAACACAAATTTAAGTATATAAAGTCTTTGGAATAAAGTATCCACAATATAAATTCAGAATACTCAAGTTAAAATTATGTAAAAATAAGCGTAACGTCATATGGTTAATCCACATTTTTCTTAAAATTTTCAAACAAACATCGAAAGAATTTTCCAAAAATTAATTGAATTTCAATTATTACGCTAATTGAAAGAAAAGAGATATTGCGAAGGATTAAGTTGGTTGTATAAAATTGAATATAGTATATAATTAGTTTTTTTTCATGGAATCATTCTAACTACAAAGAAAATTAAAAATACTAAAATATTCATAAGAACTAATATATGTCTAACTGACACCAAGAAAAATTAAAAACAATTTTATTTAGAAATTCTTAAATAAGGCGACATAGGGTCAAAGAAACATAATGTGAAAAGTGAAAAGAAAAAATATCAAAATCAGGATAGAGGTGGAGAAAGTCATCATCGCCAAATAGGAAGATGATGTTTATTTCCATCATTTGTTTTACCCAATCTGATATGACAAAAACAACGATAAAGAGGCTATCAAGAGAACAGAGATTTCAATTTTGAAAGTATCGTGCTTAGACATTTTTAGTTAAAAATGACGGTTTCCATTGGTTTTGTGCGTGGACTTGTGCAAGACGTACTGTTGTAAATCAGCAATCATCTGAGTTATGGGACGGGCAAACCATTACAGATAGATTCCTCTGGAAAAATAGTTTCAGTTTACGAACATCAAATGTCCTTCAAATATTAATTCAATTCGTGAACTAAGGCTCTACTAGTACTATAACTACTCACACACACACACACACATTCCCCCGTTAAGCTTTATCTGAATATATATATATATATATATATATATGTGTGTGTGTGTGTGTGTGTGTGTGTGTGTGCGCGCGCGCGCGATTAAATAAAAATAAAGACAAGAGGAAAACTTTTTTTAACTCGCCTACGCGTTTTATCCTGTGAACTTGTGGCCATGTTACGTCATCACAAGGGGAAACGCGTAGTCGAGTTAAATACAGATTTCCACTTGTCTTCTTTTTATTTAAACATTCTGTCCTTAATCTCAGATCACAAAAGCATATTTTTACATACATACATACAACATACATACATGCATACATACATAATTACATCAATATATATATATATATATATATATATATATATATATATTTATTTATTTTTTTTTTTTTTTTTTTAATCATTTCACCCCGAGCAAGGCAGAAACGCCACTGATGTGCAGGGGGTTACATAAATGTAGAAAGATTAATTAGAAAAGAGTGAGGAGTACAAGCTAGTTAGAAAGGAACAATAGAAAACTGAGAAAGCAGGTGCAATGACAGGTACATGGGCGGAGAGAAAGGGAAGGTTATACAGGGGAGGGGAGAGAGAGCTAGAGGCCAGTGGTTAGTAGGTGAGTATTAACTTTGCTTTTAAATTTCTGGAGGTCGTAGCCGTCAGGAAAGCAAGAATACAGGAGTGAGTTCCACAGGCGGGAAGTGCGAGAGAGGAAGCTGCAGGAGTAGAATTGTTGTCTGCGTTTGGCTAACCTGACTGTGAATGGGTGGGACCCAGTTGCCAGTCTGGTTGAACGGGTAAACACCTGTTGAGGAGGCATCAGTGACTTAAGCTCATCCGAGCAGAAGCCATGAAAGTATTTATAGAAGAGACAGAGGGAGGCCACATTTCGACGATGGGAAAGTGGCTGCAGACGAGTCGCCAGATCAGTACCTATCACATTACAGACTCTCCTTTGGAGCTTGTCAAGAACACTGAGGAGAACGGCAGGGGCACCTGACCATAAATGGCAGCAGTACTCCATGCACGGACGGATGGTTGACTTGTATATATGCAGGATGGATTCAGGTGGAAAAAACATCCTGGATCGACATAGTGACCCAATCTTCTTAGCAGTAGATTTTGCTATGGATTCAATATAGTGCTTCCATTTGAGGTCTGAGGACAGGGTAAGTCCGAGGAGGCGTAGTGTATTACTCTCCGGGAGAATCATCTGGTCCATGCTTATGGGAGGCAGAAGAGGTTGCCTGTAATGGTTGACAGACAACAGCTTGGTCTTAGAGGAATTAAAGTTGACAAGCCACTTCTTGCCCCAGTTCACCACAGAGTGTAGATCCCGCTCAAGGTCAGCAGCGAGATTATGTCTGTCCGCCACGACAGGTTTCTTACTGGAGCGGGAGTATATTGTAGTGTCATCTGCGTAGATGCCTACTTGGGACCTGATCTCATCTGGGAGGTCGTTGATGAAAATAAGGAAGAACGTTGGGCCCAGGATAGAGCCTTGTGGGACACCAGCATTCGTGCTGTAGGACGAAGAGGCACGCCCATTCAGAACGACCTTCATTTTGCGGTTATTTAAGAAAGATTGGATTAGGTCAAGCAGGCGACCGGTAATACCATAACCGCGTAGTTTGCATAGGAGGCCAGGGTGCCAAACCCTGTCGAAAGCCTTGGAGATATCCAGAGCAACCGCGCGAGCCTCGTCAGACTCATCAAGGGCCTGTAGCATGTACTCCGTTACAGTAGTTAGCAGGTCGGCTGTGGACCTGTCAAATCGGAATCCATATTGCCTGTCGGAGAACAGTTTGTGGGCGGTGAGATGATGAACTATTTCAGCATTTATTATAGCCTCGAACACTTTCCCGAATATTGGTAGAAGACTGATAGGGCGATAGTTGGATGGGTCCGAGGGTTCACCACAGTTCTTAAAGACAGGAACGACTGAGGAGAATTTCCAGCATGCAGGAAAGCAGGAAGCAGAAAGGCAGTAGTTAAACAGTTTAGAGAGGACAGGGGAAAGTTCAGGGGCACACCTCTTAAGGACTATCACCGGGATTCCATCGTCTCCACACGCCTTATGGGGGTCGAGTTTTGAAATTACTCTGGATACTATTGTCGGGGTAATATACACGTCATGCAGTTTGGCCTCAGTTCTAATAGGGAAGTCGGGTGGGTGCACTCCGGACGAGTCGAGTGTGGAGTTGGATGAGAATCTGCGGGCAAAGCACTCAGCTTTCTCAGCAGATGACGTGAGAACGTCAAATCCATGGATTAAAGGAGGTATTGAGGATTTCCTATTGTTGAGCACTCGTTTACAAATCCTCCAATAGTCCTTGGAGCCGAACTTGCGGTCAGCTATGTGCTGTCGCATTCTCTCCGCAAACAACTGTTTGGCGTCATTTAGGGTTCTCTTGCACTCACTGCGAGCGGATGTGAACAGGCGCCTATTGTGATCAGTTGGCTGTCTCTGGAATAGATGGAAGTAATGGTTCCTGTGGGCAATGGCGGCTGAGCAGGCTGGAGAGAACCACGGAGAGGAATGAGGTTTTAAGCAATACTTCCTGGTGGGTATGAAGGCATCAATGCCAGCTTTCACCCATGACGAGACCTCAGAGGCACAGTCATCAACTGATAGGTCAAACACTTTTCCCCAAGGGACGTCGCAGAGGAAATCGCGAAAGGCTTCCCAGTCAGTTTTTTGGTAGAGGTAGGAGGTTCTATGAGTAGGGGGATCCTGGGGGGAGTGAGATTGGAAAGAAATACTGAGGGAGACTACAGCGTGGTCGGAGTTGCCGAGAGGGCAAAGCTGCGAGACTTGACAGGCGTCGGGCGCAGAGGTGAAACATATATCTAGCAGTGAGGAATGACCCGAGGGTGTGCTTGGGAAGCGAGTGGGGAAGTCCACCACTTGCGTAAGGGATTGGGAAATAGCAAAGTTCATGGCGTGAATGCCCGCCGAATCAGTAACAGCGTTTTCAAGCCACTCAGAGTGATGGGCATTGAGGTCTCCAAATACAAATATGTGGGCAAATGGGTGATAGGTAATAGCCTTATCTATGTCGTCGGCAATGCTATCTAGTAGGGAGCAGTCAGGAGAGGAGGGAGAACGGTAAAGGAAGAATAGGTAGCTAACCGAACTGAGGAGAGACAAGCGGAGACATATGTATTGGTGGTCAGTAGATTCGAGTGAAGTCACCCTAGTTATGGGGAGGTGTTCGCTGACATAAACACCCAGCCCATGCATGTGGACAGTAGAATCCTTCCTTAAAAGGGGAAGATAACCAGGGATGAAGAGGTCAGAGGAGGGAATAGTTGAGTTGAGGTTAGTTTCGCAGAGCGCGAGGATGTCAGGGGACTTTTCATGCAGGAACGCTTCTACACTAGCAAAGTTAGTACGAATGCCTCGGATATTAGTGAAGGAGAGGTTAATGGGCTTAGGTGGTTTGGATTTAGCTGGTTTAGGGTCATTTCTGTTTTGTCTTGTCATGTTTTTGGTTTATAGAAAGGGACCTAGGGTAGAGGATACAGGCGGTCATTACCCACGATCTGAGCTGGGAGGGAGACTGGCTAGGGCTGCAACAAGGTGTGGCCTCAGGGTTGCCCACCGAAAGCGCTTGCAGGGACACCTATCCATGCGCGACATGGCACTACAAGAACCCCGATATTATACAACTGTTGATCAGAGCAGCCGCTCTTGACGCTACGCAAGAGTTAGGGCTCCTAACTACCAGTCGGAAGCAGCAACCAGGAAACTGCCAACCCGGTACCCTCACAGTGATGAGCCATTGCCACCAACCGGCCAGATCGCAGGAAACTCACGGAAGCACCAGTACCAAGGTCTGAAGAGAGAGAAGTGAAAACCGGAAACCACATCCTAAACAGGAAACAAGGAACGAGCCTCTACTCCAGTTCAATAGACGTGGGAGGAGTATAGACCGGGCGATAGTGTGACCTATATTAGCTAAGAATAAGCGTAGTTTAAATGACATTTTCCTAAAAACTAAAAGACAACCTTATGAAATTTATCTTTAGGAATAGTAAAAATGTATAATAAAATTTGATTAATGGGGGTGAGAAAAAACTCAAGGAAAATTAGAGTCCAATGACATTTAAATCTAGCGACCAGTCCTTCTGTTTGCAGAGGGGAGGCTTGCGGGATTTGATGTATAGCGACTCTAGTTCCTTTAGATCATATAAAGAATGAGGCCGTGATAGAATAGTGGAACAGTCCCACTCAATCCACATAGACGAATACGGTTATTTATAAATCCTTGTGTTATCGAGGAAACGGATGTATTAAAAAGTTGGCTACTGCTTACAGCCGGATACAAAATTCTAAGATCTATATGTCGTTTAATTCGAGAAATCCTTGCGCTGAGACGTCTTCCCTATGTAGGGAACACAACATATTAAAAATAACAGGAATTGTGTATGTGAATTGAGTGTGGACCGTTTGACTATTCTATCACGGTCCCACTCTTTATATCATCTAAAGATTCTAGTGTCACTATACATCGAATTCTGCAAGCCTTGCCTCTGCAAACAGATCGACTGCTTTCTGGGTTTTAATGTCATTGGAATTCAGCTTTACATGCATTTTTTCTCGTGCGTATTAATCATCTTTTATTATCCATGTATTCTATTCCCAATAATAAACTTGATAAACCCTGAGACTAAAACGCTTGTTTTTAGATTTTAGTAAAAATGTCATTTTTCCTACGATTATTCTTAGCTATTATAAGGTTTTGAAAGACTAAAAAATTTGTTCATATATATATATATATATATATATATATATATGGGGTGTGTGGTTGTGGGTGTGGGCGTGGGGGTGTATGTGAGTACATGCTTCATTAAATGTGATAGACAAGTTTTTATGTTTAAATATATTATTTATGTGATCTTTTATTTTTGTTTACAAAAAAAATTGCATATTTCTAGAAAAAAACAAAAACTCTACGCACAACCATAAAGTCTATATATACTCATTTAAATTAAAATAAAATTCATTATATTATTTTCCTCAAATATAGCCGAAATTTTTCGGAAAAATAAAACTTTAGATGATTCTTTTGTTTTTTTGTTTTTTTTGTCTGATAATAAAGGTAAATGTAAGATATATGAAAAATTATATAAAGATTAACCAAAATAACGTGAATGACATGTTAGTGTTAGCGATGAAGCTTTTTAAATGCACTATATATATATATATATATATATATATATATATATATATATATTGTGTGTATTTTGGCAGCATTTTTTCATTAATGCAGGTTTCATTGAATAATATAGACAAGTTTTGTCTACTTAATTTTGTGTAGGATCCGTTCATACCGTCTGATAATAAAGATAATTGAATTGAAAATATAAGTCCATCCCTACCGTGGCGGATGGCCGAAGACAGTGACAAAATAGTGGTGTTGTGGTCCCTGGTCTGATTACAGACATTTGAGTACGTTGTTGGAAATATCGAAATTGATTATATTCAAACCAGGTTTAAACTGTTTAATGTAGAGTGCTTCGAGGATTTTTATTTTCTGCTTATTATTTTCTTGTTTGAGTATGTACGTGTTATCAACAAGCGTTTTTCTCAGAAGTGTGCGTTGATAACCGTGTTGTTCTAAATGACGGAATATATTTGAATTTTTATTTAAGTGCAACGTCAGACGCCGTGAGAGCGAATTTGTGGTGTGGCCGATGTAGATATTATTGAGGTTGTTAGAGATACATTCTCTAAATGGACATATGAATTTATATACTACATTGGTTTTTTGCAAATCACTAACGGTGGGGGAAGAGTTGTTGCGGACAAATGAATTAGATGTAGTGGATTTAGTGTAATATATAATGAACTTAATTCTTTTGTTAGAGTCTGTCGGAGAAATATTAGTATTTATGAGTTTTTTAGGATGTTTTCATCTAGTTGGTAGTTGGAGTGCATCTGGCTACGGTATAAGAGAGTGATATGTTTAGGATTTACTAACCCAACCAATCCTAAACATATCACTCTCTTATACCAACTAGATGAAAACATCCTAAAAAAACTCATAAATACTAATATTTCTCCGACAGACTCTAACAAAAGAATTAAGTTCTCTACATTAAACAGTTTAAACCTGGTTTGAATACAATCAATTTCGATATTTCCAACAACGTACTCAAATGTCTGTAATCAGACCAGGGACCACAACACCACTATTTTGTCACTGTCTTCGGCCATCCGCCACGGTAGGGATGGACTTATATTTTCAATTCAATTATCTTTATTATCAGACGGTATGAACGGATCCTACACAAAATTAATAGACAAAACTTGTCTATATTATTCAATGAAACCTGCATATATATATATATATATATATATATATATATATATATATATATATATATTACTGGTTGTTACAATGGTTTATAAATTCATAGTATCATTACACAAAAATTTTCGCGTTTCGAAACTGCTGTGTGCCCTTTTCATCGGGTGAAAAGTTGAGAGAGAATAAAACTAAGAACAAAAATTAAAAAGAGATTAGATGACGATTTACATTGCATTTTAGTTTTTTGATCACCGAGTTAGCTGGAAAACAATAAACAGTGAGAGAACATCACAAGCGAGTATTTCGACGGAAAAATATGTTATCATAGAATATAAATGGTATATATTGCTTTCTCATCTGGAAAATGAAAAGAAAATTCCTGGCACTAGAGCACTGAGCTTAGAATTAAATAAATTCTAGGTATCACCGTAAAAATGTATTCGGAAATATTAACATTAGTTATTTATTGAAAAGATAGATTTAGGCTGCTCTATGGTGGTAAGAAAATAACTGAGAGGGCAGGGACAATAAGATAGATTTTTCTTCGGATTTTATCAAGAATCTTTAAATTTGTAGCAGGAATAGCTGATCATTTGTGACAGACATATTCAAAACATGTACAACTAATTCGCATATAACTATGTAAAATACGACACAATGATCCAACTTTATTAACCGATGACCTAACTATTCATTCAATATACTCCTTTTACTTCATGCCATCTGAAAACTTTGATCAAAGTTGGTGGAATGAAACATTCTTGCTGGATATTATCATCGAGCATACTGAAAGAAGTGTGAAAAAGATTCTCCGAAGATTACTTGAGAGCCGTTTCGTTTTGGAAGCGTTAAAATTAGCAAACCATTCTTTGCACCATTTAATAGTTTATCAGTCCCTGTTGAGATCAGCCTCCTATTTGATTTTATCGATCTGATCCGATTTATTATTAAGATAGGATTAAATACCTGTGTCATCAGCATTCATACCTTGTTCAGTACTGCTGACGTCAGTACTTTAATTTTTCTACACGGATTTTCATGGCAGTTATTTTCTAAAGAGCTTCATTCATTGAGAATGAATATGAACATAATACTAAATTTAACACTATATTTTTTTTTTACTGTTGAAATAGCTCGCTATATTTTTGTTATTTTCATTGTCTTTGCAACTAAATGTGTTTTGCATTTTCATTCACTCACAGTAACTTTTGCGTTCAGTTGTATCATGACTTTCCTTGGGTGAAGAGATTAAAAAAATTAAAGAAAACATATGTAATCGTTAAATACATTGATTTAAGAATTCGTAAATTTTCATCAACTTCTTTCCTAATCTAGGTCATTTCAGTCATTTTATTTTATAATGGACAAAATGGACTTTATATTGAAAGATTTATTTTGTATTCAAACTTTCGCTATCTGATATAATTTTTACTGCATTTTCATGATAAACATTTTTGTCCATTATTTTTTAATTATAATCAAGTCTACCGTCATTTTGTAAGTGATTTTGACGGCATAATACAAACAGTTCTCAAGTATTGAGACTGTGATACCTTGTGTATCCCTTGACAAACCTTGTTTACAATTCACAAATTTGGTTCAATCGGACAGAGAGATAAAATGAAAAATTCTAAGACGGGAACAAAAGGCCAAAAACATAAAGCGAAAAACTAGTAACAAAAATAAATATATATAAGTATACAGCACAAACAAGTGAAAGACAAAATGGCTGGCGTTAAACATAAAGTAAAGATGTTGAATTGTTAAATACAATCTTGCGTTTTGCTTTAGCATTTATTGATAATAATTTGTAGAAAAATGTATATATTCATATACAGGCTGAGGAAAATATACTTCTCAATATCTCTCCCTCTAACTCTCTCTCTCTATCTCTGTCTCTGCTTCTCTGTCTGTCTGTCTGTCTGTCTGTCTGTCTGTCTCTCTCTCTCTCTCTCTCTCTCTCTCTCTCTCTCTCTCCATATATATAAAGTTTCTAGGTAAATTTGTCATGATTGGCATATTGATTTTAATCATCATGCTTGGGAATTAAAGTATTTAATCGTAATTTTGACAAGTGATTATTAGTTTCTTTTTTAACTACTGTGTCATAATATGACCTGAAATGTTTTCCTTATTTTAGGTAATTTTCACAAAGGTATGAAGGAGTATTTTCCGTATATCACAAGACCGTTGTAGTGCAAAGGAAAATATTCAAGTTGGGTGAAATTAAAATTATTTTTGCTGTTTTTGGTTTCACGGATGGTAACATTTGACCAGTTAAATTCTTTCACACGTTATCTTTCAATTTTACGACAATCTCTCAAATCAATATAAAGTTTTCGTCAAAAATCAACGACAAACTTAATTTCCGGAAGATTTTGTGCTCTTTTATGTATTTCTCCAAGACTCTTGACTCAATGAAAATTGAGTCACTGGTAGATGACGTTTTGATGCCTTGTCATACGAACAAAGATTTTCATTGACACACATTGACGGTAAAAATTAATGGAAAATGTTGCCTTTTGTGATCATTTGTTTCTAAAAAATACAACAATGGCCAACATTTATTTCGCATTTTTATAACTTACGCATCACGGTAACCTCATACTGAAGAGATCTGAATAAGCAATTGACCTTAACGTTTCAACATAGTCAGTAAGAACCCTGAGCGTAGCCGGGCTATATATATAGTATGAGAATAGAAATGTTAAAAATAAAAAAAGGAAAAACGCTTAAATATATAACCATATTTTATTGAAGATATATAAGGCGTAAATTAACAACAATCTAAAAAAATATCAATATTAATAACACTATAAAAAATAGTAAGCAGTATTATAATTTATTCAATGTTTTTAGACATTAAATTACGTAACTTAGTAACCCCCTGTATCTACCGCAACTTTTCTGTTAGCTTCATCATAATTTCTTTTACTTTCGTGTATAAATATTTCTTGCAAAATTAAATTCTTGCAATTGACTTTATAAAGTCCACCAAGACACGAAACCTGTCGGCAAGAATAAGTTTTCATTTTGTTTTCAATCTTATATATGTATTTATGTTTGTTGATTAATTTCTTCAAAAAATGTACATTAAATACTTATATAGGATATGAAAGGTAATATATGTGTACATTTCATGATATTCATTTAAAAATTTAAGCGCTATGCATTGTAGACTTAAGTAATTGAATTTATACCGTCAAATGAATTAACTATTAATAAGAAAATCTCTTTTAGCTCTGCTTATTGATTATAGCAATCATTCATGGTCTGTTTCAGAGATATCACGAGTTTCAAGAGAATCTACACATATTTCTTATGTTTTTCAAACTATTTTTGAGAGTTTATTTATATGTAAGTTAGTAAGACACCTCAAGATCTACTGATGTTAAACATGGCGAAATTGTGCAATAATAAATACAAAATTCAGTGTATTAGTTCTTGGAAGAATAGTTAAAATATGCTGTTCGTATTTGGCCGATGATTGTTTTTCACACATTCATTACTTTTGCTTGTTTTACTCAGTAAGAAACTGGAGATATACATTAGTTCATTATTTATTCAGAAAAATTATTGAGAAAATTAATTAGTAATTACAAATATATAATTATGAATTGCGAGAATGCACAAAAAGATGATAGGAAATGAGGATTATTAGAATTATGGCGATATATAACGAGTGATCATTAAGGTGAAGATTATAAAATTGAAGTGTTCCAGAGTGGTACTAATGTTTCAATCTGTTTCACAAACTTGCTATAATTGGAAAGATCTGTAAACAATTCTCATCATCTTTTGTAACAAAGTTGAATTTACGCTGTTTAGGCTGCGTGGAAATAGGTAGACATACATTAGCTGTAAAAATTGTCATGTATATATAGATAGATTACCGACATTGTGACTGTCTGAAAGTGGCTGCTACCTTAATATATTAATTTTACATTTTACGAGATAAGAATTACATTTACGTGCTTTTTTATAGGTTGAGTTATTGAATTTATATTAACGTAATAAAGCCGTCATTAAGAAATCGCTTTTCTTTATGTACTTAAACTCCTTAGATCTACTCTCTGAATATTACAATCATAAATAACCGCTTCATCACTTCACACTTTCAACTAATTAAAATATTTCACTTTCTTTTAAGTTATAAGGTTTAACAGGAGAGTGTAAACAAATTTTTCAATATAAAGCCTGAAAAGTCGGAAGTAAAATGTTCCATCTCAGATATTGTAGAAATATCTCATTTTTAGTCTCAACAGACGAACGTACTACATGATACACAGCAATTTTCTTAAAATCATTAGTAATGCATATTAAATTTCTACTTTCTGATTGAAACGCAGTAGACGCACCAATGATGGAGTCTGATTGAGAGTGTAAGCGCTCATCAAGATTGGAAACAAATCAGGGTTTTGCAGAGATGATGTAAGAAAGTAAGCTTGGTTTTACTGGTATTAAGTGTTACATGTTATTAATTATTGTATCATCTGCGTATATGTTTATTGATTAATACATGTTATTAATACATGTTATATACATGTTATTAATACATATTATTAATACATGTTAATTACATGTTATTAATACATGTTATTAATTATGGTATCATCTGCGTATATGCTTACTCATGACCTAAGAATATTTTTTACGCATATCCATAATAAACCTTACTCCATGTAAACAGCTAAACATACCCTAGCTGTAAAAGTGTAAACTCCTGAAATTAATTGATCTCTTATTTGAGTACTACTGTTTCTCATTACTGTAGCTTATTATTTATTCTACCCCACAAGGTCTAAATGATATATTATAAGATTTTTCTTATTTGTATTATCGGTAAAAATGATATTCGCTTCGCCAGTTTAAGAAAAACAAAATAAACATAAATTTGTTTAGAATAAAGAAACTCGTTGGTTAGGATAAATTTTCTTTTTCTCTTTAATCATTTTGTCTTTATATATATATATATATATATATATATATATATATATATATATATATATACTCAGTTTGAAAATTTTATATGCATGTTTTCCCGGCTGTTGTTTGTCTAATATGTATAAATAGATTTTGTTAGGCACATGCACTCCATCATATGATGTACTTATCAAATCTACAGCTATACAGCTTATAAATTTTCTGAAATCTTCCAGTATGTCGTGGCACGATATGATTCAAGTTATTCTGACCGTATTTCAAAATGTGCCAAATTAATAGTCATTGATCCTGTATCGTCATTGATTTATTCAAATAAACGGTATCAGCGTCTGACTTTTTTCTTCTTTATGATTTTTATTTGAAGTGCACCAGTTTTTATTTTCAATAGACCAATTTGTATAGTACTTTTCATTTCTGAGAAAATATATTTATTAATACGAGTAGGAAAGTCAAATATTTAAACAAGCATTTAGGAGAATCGCTGTGACTATTTCAGCAAACAGCTCATATTGGCGCATTCTACAGCAAAGAAAAAGAAAAAAGCATAAAGATTACTTTTTGAAATATTTTCCTAAATCCTTACAAAATGATTTGAAAATATAATAGCTAAAAACTGTCATTCCAACCAATTTGGTCATTTCCACACAAATATCAGATATTTTTTTAAAATTTAAATTCAATGTTTGTTTTTATTTTATCTATAGCAGAACTTATCGCTGATGTATACAAAACCCGATTGTTATCTTGGAAGTTGAAATTCACTTTCTTCCTCAAAACAGCCAAAAACAGATATAAAGCATGTGGTTTATCCCTGGAGACAGAGTATACATTATTTTTTTTACTGAAGTTTAATGAATCCAATATACAAGAGCTACTGAAGATAGATTTATACTAAATAAGTTTGTTGAAAGAAAATAACATTTGAATCAGTACTTGGATGGTTAAGATTAAACTTCCGGCAATGTGTTACTCAAAGTCTTGGAAAAATCTATCCGAATATACCCTCCTACTTACAAAATCAACAGAATGATGATGATTCGAATTGCAGATGTGGCATGGCGGGTCTTATCTGCTGATGCGAACACTGGTAGAACTAAAAAATATAGCTTATCAGAAAATTTACCATACAAATTACTATAGTTAAAGGAACAAATAAATTGCATTGTTGAACGTAATTGCAGATCAAAATCATGTGTTGATGTTGTCAAATCTGTCAAGAATGAAAGTGAGTCTTGACCATCTCCAGCCTAGATATATACAACATTGTGTCTCATATGACTCCTGTAAGGATCAAGTCAAGAGGAATCAGATATTTTCGGAGTAATGCACAAAACAACAATTATTCAGCCGCCTTATCAATATTTTGTATATATTTATACCACTTTATGTCTGTTAAACGTTCAAATCAAGGGAAAATCATTAAGTGTAAACCGTTTTATCACACAGGCACAACATCTATTGTTTACTTGATGTAAATGATAGAGAATAGCACAAATCATCTTTCCCCGTTGATTTGTTGATACAATATGAAGGGGAAAATTAGCTGCCAAAAATAGTCATCTAAATTTAAACGTTGAAGGAACATTTAAGGGAGTACTCTTGATACTTGAAAGGGATGGAACGACAAAAACTATTATTAATATTCCTATCAAGTTACAAACCTGCAACCAATCCAAACGCAGCTAATGGAAGTTCACAGTGAAAGCACCAAATGTTTGTAAAGTTCGTTTTCATATAGTCGAAATCTATCTAATTACAAACGATTAGGTAAAAAGTCACAGGTGATGGAAGAACAATTTGAGAGTCAATATGTACCTCGACAACTTTTATTTAAAAAGGATGACTGAAACATAAATTATATATAGAGAGAAGCATTAAATGGCAATTTGGAAATGATACCTATGATATGGATATATAATATACAAACTAGTTTTATCAATCAGATATTCCAGGGACGATGTAAACTCTACTATCGGATATATTCGCATTGCTACAACAGAATTCCAAAGAAATGACAGACGACAAATAGAGTAGTACATCAAAAAATGCGCCAATTGAATCACATTTACTAAGAAGTAAGCTATACCTATTGTAATAACTTTCCCGACAAAAATTATACGAGCACAAGTCTAAAATGAGGAGTTTATAAAATTGTAGCTTACCTCTCGACTACTATAAAAAAAGTTAACTCAAAATTCAATTGAAGTACGTTGTGGTGATACCGACCGAGCAAAAGCGAGGGACGGGATGTTTGCACAAGCACGATAAAAATGCACATGACCAAAAGTCGTCGGTGCGCAGCCGGATTCGCGCAGATGTTCCGGCTGAAATCTAAAAATTATTTAAATATTACATTTCCAGTTCGCGAACCAACGCGAATTTTAGATATTCGGCCAATGGGAAGCCCAGAATTAAATACGGATATGAATTCCCAAATGATCTGCTGTGATCCAAAAAGAAAATATAAAAAGCCGATACAGAAAGCATCGCCAGACAGAAAGACCGACAGACTCAAGAGAGACGAATGTAATTGTATCTCCCTTGACCAAGTCAAGTAGCTTATTATGCCTGTCGCCTTCACCTCCGCTTTCTTTCTTTTGTGTTTGAAAACTACTTACTGAGCTAAGGAGCGAATACATCACAGACATTCCTTACTTAAAGCGCTCCCACATTTACTCTTTTCAGCATTTTATTGCCATGAATATTTTAACGTCCGTTGGACCCATATGTAAAGGATTACTTAATTGATATGTGTATATATAAAATGTTATTATTCAACTCAATTTGCTTTTCTTGATTTATAATCATTTTATGACTTATAGTGGGCTATCTGCAATTCCTTTAATCTGCAACAATATACAACTGCCCTTCACTAGAACGGACTCCCCACTACAAACTATGGGTAACCTACTATAAATTGGCGACTACGACGTGAGTTAAACAGGACACTTCTGAATGCAACATGATGATAAGCTGACACGCACGAGAGACTCATGGTTTCAGTTCATCTAATCCTTATTGTTTTCAGACTTTAATAAATAAATTTTTTTTTATTATATTTACAAATACAGCTGTTTTTATATTTATTTGTTTTTGTTCAACACAAAACCTGAGATATAACAATAATTGAATTTGCTTCTCAGAGCAGAATATGCCCATTAATAGGCTTGCTAATCCCAGTGATCCAATATAGTTAAACGTTGAACTAGACTCTAAATGACAACAGACGAATGAATACTAAAGCTAGGATTTTTCGCATGATAACGTGTATCGTCAAAAGCCTGATGTAGAACGTATAAACATAGTCGATTAAGAGCGCAATGATGGTTTATTCAGCAAGAATTAACTATTGTATTAGTAATATACATAAGAACAACAAAGATTAAATTATTTAAACAGCACGAAAACAGAAATAAATATATTTAATCATGAAAAAGTTTGTAAACAAAAATATTTGCATTTAGTAAATTCTGCAAAAAACAAACACAGAACTCAAGAATCTAATGTTGCAGCAAAAAATATGAAAAAAGAATGCCAATGTTAATGGTTTTGAACTGATGAAACAACGCTGGCAAAACAAACCTCTGCATGGCTCATATCTAGAACGTGCTAATAGAGAATATAATGATAAAGTTAACACTCATCGATGGTTATGAACACATGATGTAAAACCTGAAATTGAAGGCTTTATTCTTGTAGCCCAAGACCAGAGACTTCCTGCCAATAACATTCAAGCAAATATCATACGTAATAAAGTTGATACAAAATGCAATTTCTGTGACAGATATCAAGAAAAAAATATACCATCTTATTTCAGAATAATTTCTACTTTCACCAAATGATTATAAAATTCGTCACGACGGTGTGGAACAATAAAAACTCTTTAAAAGCTGTTAAAACCTACTGTTATGAACAAGATATTATATTTATATTGGCTTGCACTCTCTTTACATTCATAAAGATTGTAGCAAATAGGCCTGATATAATTTTCAATAACTTAAAAAGCATAAGACTTGCTTAATGGTTTATATGGTTTGTTCAGTGGACTGACACATAATACCCAAATCAAATTAAAACAATCGAAATATAAAGCAATGTGGATATTTCAAACAAGAATATAACCAATCATAGTAAATACGCCTGGAATGAACTAAACGGAACAAACAAAATCTGGAAAAAATTGTGCAAATCCTATCTAAAGAAAAATACAAAAATATTCGTGATGAGTAAAATCCATACACCTTGATCATAGCAGAAACAGAAATATTAAGATGATGATGAAAAAAATATTAATTTACATACGTCTGCAGCTGACAATTGAGTACCTCTTATATATTGACATACTATATATAAAATGGAATGAACAGCAGGATTAATCTTTGTGAAAGGCTTTGTTCGAGGGGTCAAAATAGGATTTACTAAATACGTGGGAATCTAGTAAAATAACATTTTTAAAAATCCTAATTTAAGAAAAAAACAAAAAATCTTCGTGATCCGTAAAGCCCATACACTTAGAATATGGCAGAAACCGAAATGCTAGTGATATCATGATAAAAAAGATAATACTTCACATATTCTGCAGCCTGCATATAAGTACCTACCAAATATTGACATAATATATATTAAAAGGAATGAAGAGCAGATCTAATTAGTGTGAAAGTCTTTGTTGGAGGGGTGAAAATAGGATTTACAAAATGCGCGGGAATCTAATAAAATATGAAAACCGATTATAAAAACATAGTAAAATCTAAAACAAATGATAGACAACAGATTAGAGATATTTGCACGAAGAAGGGAAAAATGTCAAATAAATCTCGAGATATGACATTTCTAAGCTCGATGGAGTTTATCAAAATAGTGAAAGAATGCTTAAAACGGAAAACGCAATCTTTTATGATTGCAAACCTGAGCAAATGCACTGGACGCATATAAATCTATAAAAAACAAAATAGTCAAGTATAAGGAAACGAAACCTTTGTGCATAAAGGGATCAAATTGTAAACAATACTATAAAAACATATATTAAATTTAAGTAAAATGAAATTTAAAAATAGGTCAACTATAAAATCTAACATACTGGAAACTAAGCACTCGACAAAATATTGAATCTGTAAATCAATTATTTAAGTAGAAAACCCTGAGAAGCACAACAGCAAATACAAAACAGAATTAAAAACTTCATATACTCGGTGGTTGTTACTGCAGCCGCTACGGCGGTTATTCTCGAACTTCTTGGACGTCAATTAAAATTCAAATTGCGCAACAAATTCGAGGTAGAGATTAAACTTTTCAAATGATAAATTACTTTGCCGGTGACCACTCAATAAGGCGTTTGCAAAACAAAATCTATTTCACATTAACATTTCATAATATTTTTCGTCTTCGTTTTCCTTTCTTCGTCAACGTTAGCAACAACAGTTACAATCTGCAACGAACATGTCTTATTAAAATAATAGGACCAGACCAAAATGTAAATAAATGTTATGGTGAAACACACCGATTCCTCAGATAATAGACTCTCCCTCACATATTAATAAGAGTTAACAGGAAGAATTTCTTGGAGAGGTTCTTGGGATTACGTCTGATGTATGAACTGGGTCCTTAGGACAGTCCGCTGTGGTCAGTATTGCTAGAGATTTTTACCCAGTGTGTGATTAGAAGTATTATAATTTCTGTTTTCAAATCTAACGGATGTCAATCAAGTTTGAATGCGAAGGGCTTGGGGGATCGGAGTAAGGCGGCCCGCCTGCTTCGCAAACTGTTGTCTTTTGGCGGGTATGTGGCCGCGATCAAAGAGACTCACTTTGTTTGGGACGTCGATGCCTGTGTGCTGTCTAACGACTTTGTCGTCTACTCAGTATATGGGAACCGAGGGGCCAGAGGAGTTTCTTTGCTGGTCAAATGCGGCTCGAATGGTGATAGGACGACGCGACTGGAGGAAGTCTTGCAAGGTGACCGACTTTCACATCAGGAACTGATCCGATATTTTGAGCATCAGCTAAAAAATTAAAATTAGATGTTTTGGAAAGGGTTGAACTCGACAGGCTTTAGCCAAAGGTGGGTAAATGTGGCGAGCCTGGTTCGCGTGAACGAGGCTAGTCTTGATTTTCTATTTTAGATCTACTAGTCACATCGGGGCCGATTCCATTAAAACCATTCCCTGCTTAAGATAGTTTCTTTTTTGAGTACCTAGTTAATGGGAATTAATGTGATTCCTAGCCTGTCTCCGGCATTGTCTTTTGTTATGACCCAGGTCGATATTCCCATTTTCCCCAGTTTTTATTTTTTTCACGTTTTATCTCGTCTGGGTCATGATTATATTTTACTCTTCCATTTTATTTTCTCCTCTCCAATCCCGGTAGAAAGAATGCCTCTTGATTTTGTCCTATGGGCAGAAAACAGCAGCCTCTTTGTTTTGTGGGTTGTTTGGGTCCAACTAACATCGTGATTTCTGTTTGTATTTTTTGTTTAATTTTTGTTTTTTTTTGTTTTGGGAATATGTTATGCCCCTCCCCACATATCATGTTCATGATTTATTTTTGAGTATATTTTTATACTTATTGTTCACAATGAAATATTTATGCTCATTTGTTTTTTTTTAGGTCACTGGTACGTTTGAGGCATTTTGGTATATGAAGAATTGAATGCTGATGGAGAAGTTCTTGTGGTGGATGAGAAAATTATAAAGAATGTTTGGGTCGTGAGTCGGATTAGCTAGGTAAAGATAGGTACTGAAGACTAATCTGGGTTTTGCACACCTCACAAATCGGCCTTGTGCCACAATTGTATTTTTCATACAATAAATATTAAGATGTTCTTTGGAAGTTTAAAGGAGTTCTGTTAGAGTTCAGTAGAACTACTAGGCAGTTGATATTAGTCGGCAGTTAGCCGAATATTAAGGAATTCGCTTTCAGTGTAAGATTACCAAGTTCCTAACATTTTTTGGTACGTTATGTCGATTAGCAACCGATATGGCCCGATTATTACCTACAGTGCAAAAACTACTCCACAACAATAAAATAATTTTTCTTTCTCACACAGATATTTTCGGTTGCATGGCATGAGTTAAGAGGTTCAGCGGTTGTGCCCAGACACTCCAAAATCAAAATTTAAATTACTACTAAATATTTTTAACTGTCAGCTTGACATGACCTTCGAGCCGTTGACAGCTATTTTCCGGTACAAACTTAAATTGGGGCACGAAACTCCTGGAGACAAAATAAAATTACAAATCCGAAAATTGACAAACCGCGCGAAGTGTAAGACTTCTACGAAAATGATTTTCTACACTGAAGTGAAAACCTTATTAAATCTCTCTATAATAAAGCCTTTCCTACTGACAATGTTTATGAACAAATGATATGCGCTATTAGGAATATTGTCTTACATTAAAGAGAACGTAATGTAATCAAAATAGCCATAATCCTATGAACCTTTTATATCGTAATCAAATGCATTCTTCTTATTTAAAAATATTATTCTTCCTATTGAAAATCATATCTTATAAATACTAATATATCCCCCTCAAATTTCATTAAAATGATCAAACTAATAATGTACGTTATCAAGTTTAATACAATTAACTTAATAATCAGCAATAACTCATCTCCACCGGCTATCTTTTGCAAAAACAAAAAACAACAGTGTGTATCATTGTAAATGTTTTTTGAGGGATGATATCTCTCACAGTAATTATATATACATATATATATATATATATATATATATATATATATATATATATATATATCGCAAACACAACGCTTTCTACAAGGTTTAAATTACTCACGCCTGTTTTATCAGCAAGTGAACAATATTTAAGTGAATATTTTATCTTTGATGTTACAGGGATTTTTGGTCCTCTCGCTCAACTCCTCTTATCACATACTAAGTTAGTTGCCGTCTGGGGAGTTAAGTAGCCTGATATAAATGATGATGTGGTCGAAGAAATTACGTCAGACTTATGGATGTGTTCCCCCTGCTTGTGTGGCATGAGGCATATTTCTCTTCTCAAATATAGGGTCTTACATCAACACTGCCACCTTTAGGAACTTGATGTTGGTATCCGAGTTAAATATAGGCCTCTGTAAGGAGACGAATAGCGGCATAAACTACCCCTCACTAATAACACTCAAATCATTTTTGTAAACATCATGAAACTCATTCAACTCTTTTCTAATACTCATCACTATTCTCAGGTTGACACCTATAGTATACAAATCATCTATCATCTAATAACTAACTCAAACGAAAAAGTAAAATTGCATACCCTCAAAATCGGATCCAGACGATTACAACATTTTGGTAAATTTCACAAGTCAGTTTGAAAGGTAAAATTCTGGATGCTGATTGGATAGGAAATAGCAAATTGATCTATGATACAAGTCAATTTTTTTTCACACCTAGAAAAGGAAAATGCTGTTCGGGGCCTGTCACATGACGAGATTCACTACTTAAAGTCGTTCCGAGACCAGTCAAAATAGATCAAAATGGGAGCGGTATCTGAAGCATCTCGTTACAATGTAAGGAAGAAACTTCAAGCCATGTCTCGCCAGCATGCATTTCCAATTTTCCATTCTTCGATTTGAATCAACGCCGTCAAAGCAAAAAACAACAACAGGACATCGTCAACTGACAGGAAAAATTAAGACCACTCAGTACAATTTCTTCATTTGTTTCACCTTCTTTCTCAACCTGTCGCCAACCTACCAAAAAAGAGAAAGGCACATAAGACTTTTTAATTTTTTTCATACATACATATATTCTGCTACTATCAGTATACGCCCGGAGACAATTAGGTACTTACTTACTCTGGAACATTTAACCACCTGCATTTTTCTATTGGAACATTTCATTCATAAAAATAATTACCTACATGCATTTTTCTCTATGAACATTTTCTATTGGTGTATTTTACTTTTTATAAATTTGTTATTTAGTTCTATTAATAAAATTACACTTATTTCAAAACAATTCACTTTTATTCTTCCAACATTCTTTCAAACTTCTGAAATTTTAAAATGTGCGGATTGTCAGCTATGTGTTTTATATGGGTTTGTACCAAGCATAGCCGAGGCCTCTACACACCCAAACACCCTGAAATGTTCGTACTTGAGATTTCAGAAAGAATGCTAAACAGAACAGCATGTCGTTTCTAAATTTTTTACGTGTCCTTTTTCCCACAGACAGTACCAAAATAACCGGACTATACTGTATCGTCGGCAAAATGAAACAACGCACCTGCGCAAAATCAAATATATAAAATGATGCCAATTTACCAAGAGTAACCTGTATATATGCTTCATATTTGTTCTTTATTTTATCATTCAGTAACATTCCGATCAATATTTATTATATCTTTTATTCACAGATATTCATTTCATATAATCAGAAGCTACGTCTATTTTCATAATTATTTTTTTATTTGCTATGTAGTTTGGACAAACTGACAATGCTAAAGATTTCTGGAAATGGGGTACATTATTATTTACAAAGAATTTAAAAACTGGCGCAAAACATTGCAGAAAAGAGCTGGAGAATCAAAAGAACACTTGAGGCGAGGGAAGAGAAAGCTGCTTCAGATTTGCCAGCTTTCTATATCAAACGGTGACGCTCTTAACATGAACATAAACAGTTCTTGTGGAAGGTGAATTCACAGAAGAACTATTTATGGTCAAAATACATTTCAGATGAGAATAAATTTCAAGATTTCTTTTTAAGAGGAGAGTGTATATGAGAGAAAAACCACGAACAAGAATAACTAATGAATATATGGATCTAAAATGTAAGCATGGTGGTAGGTTTGTATTTTGGAGTAGTTTTCACACTGAAGGTTATAATCTTGCTATATCGGTTGCTAATTGACTTAACGTACCCAACATTTTAGGAACTTGGCAATCTCCCACTGAAAGCTGACTCCTTAGTATTCGGCTAACTGCCGACTAATATCAACTGCCTAGTAGGTATACTGAATTTTAATAGAAATCTAAAGAACTATCTAGAATTTCTAAGTTTGTTTTGGTCTCCTGTTATCTCGGCTGGTTCAGCTTTTGATTGTCCCATTCTATTAATTATTTAACTCCCCCTCACTCGCTTAGCGACTGTGCTTCTTGATTTCGTCGGTTGGTGGAAGACAGCGGCCACTCTTTTTCTGTTATGGACGGATCTTACTAACATTGTTTATTATTTTGTTTTAAAAATGTGTTGCATTTCTAGTTTGGTTTTGGGTTCATCTCCCTCCCATCATTTCATTTTTCATTAAATGTTTTAAATTATATATTATATTGTATATAAATGCATTTTTATTCTCATGGGTTTTTCTTCCCTTGCAAATTTGTGGTATTCTGGTGTAAGAAAGAATAGGAGGTGATGGATGGTTTCTTGTGGTAAATGTGTAAATTGTAATGTATGATTGGGTCATGATAGCGTTTAGCTAAGTATAGGATAGTAAAGTGAGTATCACCCTCTAACTCTTCATTTTTCGGCTTGTGCCACAATTTTTGTATTTTTACAAGAACTCCTCAAAAACTTCATTATTTATTGTGTATATGTACAAATGTGGCACTAGGTCGAATTAGAGGATGGGGAAGGCTGGTCATCATCTGTCCTAGTTTAACTTAGCTATTCACTTTCGTCGACCCTGACACACTTACAATAAACCTTACACCACAATACCACATTTTTACTTACCATTCTTACTTCGTCCACCATAATACCTCAGCTGCTCTATGTAATCCTACTTAACTCCCATATGTACAATTTTCAGTGGAGGGCATGGGCAGCAAATAACAACATTAAAATTCCCCAATGTCTATTTACTACTACTCAAAAAACTTCTCTCGTTAACTTCCTGTTCATTACTTGAGAAATAGGTGTGTTGCCCCAGAATATTTTGTTATAGTGTGTGGATGATTTGACGAAGGCAAAGCGGGAGATTTAATTCAGGTAAAGAAACAATGAAATCAGCTTAATGAGCTACATAAGGAAAATCGTAGTCTGGTTTCGGATGACCAGAGCGCGAGGCGGAATCAGTCAAGATGTCTTTTTCGAGACATGACTAATAGGAATATTTTCTTGCAGAATGTTGCCATAGCATTCTAGACTGGTTTCTTATTAAAGCTATAGAGCCCAATGTCTTCTGAGAGTCAACCTATAGCGGCATGAAAAAGAGATGTATTGATACTTCTCTCAAGGGTATTTTTGTGTAAGTGAATGATCAAATTCGAGTGGAATTCTAACCTCCGTCTCCGATTTCTTGTGTCGAACCGATATCCATTGCACGAAAACGTATATCCACGTGTAAGTCTTGTCCAAAATATAACTCGCAGATTTCACTTTTCTCTATAAATGTTGCAACATATGCACATTCGCCAATTATATATATATATGACAAAGATTCTTGGAAATTTGGATTTGATATATTAAGTTTAAATGAATGAAATCGATTGGCAGCTATCTAAGGTAATTCACTTAGATTAAACGTCTGTGGAATGTCAGTGTTTATCTTAACAGTTATTTTCTTCAGAATGTGACTTATATGATGAAATGATCCTCTAACAATTTAGATAAATAACCAATTTCTTCAACTTGATGGAATTAAATAGATCAGTTCTTCTCTGATTTCAAATAAGTCAAATGTTATATTAGTACTTAGAAAGCTAAAACGAGACCAAATCTGTAATACACATGAATATTGTTTGTTCAACTCAGTAAATTGTTAATTTATCATCGACGAGTTTTTTTAAATATCTAATATCCTTTCTCCAAATGCATATTCTTCATTTCATGACAACCTGAAACACGTTTCTTAGGCTTTCCGTTTACGTATATACCTTTATGCATTTCAAATACTTATCTGTCTACAACAGCGTCAGACATCTGTTTGCATATAACGTGCTTTTGTGAGATGACGATCTGTATTTGCTGGCTTTTCGTAAAAGCTCGCTTATATACAAAGCTTTCCGTGTGTAAATGAATGGAAAGTTTATTTGTGTAACATTTGGGTTGAATCAAGTGTATACTGGGACAATGGCAGATCAAAATCTTTTTGAGCAAAGATTCTTTATTGATTCTGATAACATAATATTGACATGCAGGCATCACGTACTGGAGAACCACATCAAACACTTGCCTGAATCCAATGCGTATTTTCTTTCTAACGGCTTTTTGCGATTTCTAAATATTTCCTTGTTTCATCATTACTTCTAGTTAGACAAACGCTGTATTTGTCCTGTGGATATTTTTCCTGATCTAGGTGTGATATTTTTCCGATGAACCTTTCCTTTGCTGAATCAACTTTGTGGGTTTAAGCGTGGTCCTAGTTCGCCAGTTAGATTTCTTAATTTTTTGTTAAAAATGCTTTGTGTATAAGTAATATTCATACAGTTTTTTTCTTTCGCCTGCCTCGCTTGTGGAACGCATTAATGGTCTTTTCTTGTCAAATACGATATTCAAACATGTAAATGCAATATCACTCGTCATCTTCCATTTTTATACTTATTTTGTTATTGTCCTTTCATTTCAATAATATTTTATCAGTTTCTGTCATTTGCTTATTTGATGGGAATCTTAAATATCTATAACCATATAAAATTCCTTATGAAATAAGATAGAAATATTAGAGATTATTTTATTGTTTTGGCTTTTTTCTTCTTTTCTAAATTCATAATAACTATTTTCAGATTGGAAGCGTCTTATACTGTTACAATAAATTGTGATATCCAGCCATTTTCATTAATATAATCATGTTTTATCAGTGTTTGTCATTAGCTTTATTTAATTGGAAGCTTAAATATCTATAAAATTATATAAAATTCCTTATAAAATAAGATCGAAATATTAGAGATTATTTCATTGTTTTTGCTTTTTTCTGATTTTTCAAATTCATAATAACTATTTTCAGATTGGAAGAGTCTTATACGATGAAGATAAATTGTGATATCCAGCTATTTTCATTAATATACACATGACAGAAGATATGACATATATATCAGTATACGCATACAAAATGTAGATTTTCATAGATATAGTAACATATGGACATCGACATGATATTTGGAATGTACAATGTCCTTCATTATTATCGATAACTATCCATAACTATTCATTAATGTCTATTTAAAATAAATATGACGGCGATTCTAAGTTTATAAAAAGTTATAAATATGGGAATTTTTATATTTTTCTCCTGAATCAAAACTCCAACTTGCTCACAGGGAGTTACAGAAAGAGAAAAATCAGAGTATAGAAGATAACTAAGAGATTGGCCGGATTTGGGCAGGTGAATGTGATTTAGGAAGGTAAATGACAAATGGCAGCACATTCAAAATTGTAGGGACTGTAGCTATCAGTGAAGCAACTATACGGAACGGAGTTCAACAGACGGAAGTATTAAAAATGAAACTGTTAGAATATAAGTGGTTGTTTGTTCTATCTGGTTATTTTTACGGTAAAAGGTTTAGAATTTGATGTCAATCTAGTAGCACAAATAGAGTCATGTGGTGAGGAACAAAGGAAGTAAGTCCTCAGAGCCGAAGCCGTGAAAATATTTATAGAAAAAAACAGAGGAAAGACACATCTCATCAGTGAGAAAATGGCAAATGGCGAGAAGTCAAGTCAGGATTAACTAAGTTGCAGATTCCCTTTTAGATTTTGCCGAAAATCTGAAAATGAATAGCAGGAGCACACGACCAGTTATGGCCAGAGTTTTCCAGGTAAGAACGAATGGTAGATTTATATATACTAGCGGAACCCGTGGAATTTTCAGGGATGGATAATTATGATGTCCTGGAAAAGTTTTACTTTGTCATACTACACTGTCTCCGGAATAGTCGGAAGTAATGGTTCCTGTGAGCAATGGCGGGTGAACAGACAGGAGAGAACCACGGAGAGGAATGAGGTTTTAGGCAATACTTCCTGGTGGGTATGAAGGCATCAATGCCAGCTTTCACCCATGACGAGACCTCAGAGGTGCAGTCATCAACTGGGAGATCGAACACTTTCCCCCAAGGGACGTCGCAGAGGAAATCGCGAAATGCATCCCAGTCAGCTTTTTGGTAGCAGTAGGAGGTCCTATAGGTAGGAGTCTCCTGGGGGGGGGGGGGTGAGAGTGGAAAGAAATACTCAGAGAGACAATAGCATGATCGGAGTTGCCGAGCGGGCAAAGCTGCGAGACTTGACAGGCGTCAGGTGCAGAGATAAAACATATATCTAGTAGTGAGGAATGTCCAGAAGGAGTACTTGGGAAGCGAGTGAGGAAGTCCACCACTTGCGTAAGGGATTGGGAAATAACGAAGTCCATAGCGTGGATGCCCGCTAGATCAGTAACAGTCTTAAAGCCACTCAGAGTGAAGGGCGTTGAGATCTCCGAATACAAATATGTGAGCGAATGGGTGGTAGGAAATAGCCTTATCAATGTTGTCAGCAATGCTATCTAGAAGGGAGCAGTCAGAGGGGGTAGGGAGAAGGGTACAGAAAGAATAATTAACTAACCGAAAATATATATATATATATTATACGTAAGTGAAAGTATAAGTTAATTTAAACACACTGTTCATGAATTTACTTTGAAAAGACTGTTCAATCTTCCCTCTGTGCCCGAACACAGATTTTAAGCTTTCCTAAAAATATAGTATTATTGAATCGTAGAGATGAATTGTCTGTTTTATGTAAACATCGAAAATATTTTTCTCTAAAGTTTCGTTAATTAGATTTGTACATTTATAACTTATGCTCCAATAAAATGTAAAAAATGATTTTGCTAAAATAAATATTTCACACAATACGTTCTGGGTTTTCTGAACTATAATATACGTTAGTATAGCATAATTATTTTATTCTATTTCTAACTTAAATATTCCGGTCCCTTTAACTCATGAGGTAGCAAAAACTAAATTTAAAAAAAAACCTGAAATCTAAACTGATGATAAAAATTATTGTATACCAAAGTAAATATTATATGGTTCTACTATGTATCTCATTCAGATATAAATAAAGAAATGTCATGCTATGATATCAGGCTATTTTGTTTTCATTCGCAACCCAAATCTTCAACTTCATAGTTCACTTTAGTTATCATTTTTATTGAACAATATTGACAACCTTACTAGTATATTCTCTACCACACCCAAATTTTCTAAATAACCATTAATTCGTCGTATATTTTCTAAATAAGCGTGAACAAGTATTGTTCTGAATCACAGAAAATATTATGCGTTTATAAATAATAACATTATAATAACAAAATTACAATATTTTATATACCTATGCATATATATATATATTAAGAACAATACTCTATTAACGCGCATGCGTTATTGCGTTAGAATTCCCCACTTCATTGTCTGCTGTCACTTCTAGTTTAATGTCTCTCCGTAACTCTCGCATTTGTTTTGTTTATGCTATATTGTTCACACGCTTTTCTACCATCATTTTACACAAGCTTTTCGTATTTCTGTTGTAAAAGCAATAGATTGTAAATCGAAATCGCTTCTTTGAGTCTTAAAAACGTTTTTGTATTCTTTTACCGTCAAATCAGTTGTAATCTTTTAGTTAATCATTTTACTTGTTATGAAAGTGAAGCACCCTGGTGTAATGGAAAGCGGCTCAGATTGAGAAATCTGAGAACCGAACTCGAAATCCAGTCGAAAATATTACAAGTTAAATCAATCAAAATTCAAATTAATAAGCAGATTTTTTTTAACGCAATGTTCAACGTTTTGGCAGATTTTTCCTAGAGGAAATTATGAAAGAAATGTCTTCGTTCCCCAGTATCGGAAAATAGAAAGACAGACTGGGTTAAAACCCAGTTTGTCTTTCTAGCCTTGGCTGGGAACCGGTCGAGGAGAATTAAAATATAATTTTCAAAATAAGCTTGGAACATGTTAAAAGACTTACAGACTACGTTTTATTTTAATTTTTGTTTGCAATATATTGATGGAAAAATATTTTCATGCGCTCTTTTTCAACATGTCTTCAGCCAGTATGAGATGCGCAATTTGCAAAGACTAAAACGACTGATGACGACATTATAGGTTAGATTGATGAAACAGTTAATCTCTTAAAAGATTTGACTAACTTACTTGTTGAGAAAACAAACGCAGGCTAGAACAGTGAAAAATTTCCGTGTGTAAAATATAGTACTCAAAGAAACAAAGAAAAAGATTATCCTGTTCAGAACGTCTGCACTTAACAAAGAAAAGCTCGAATTGTAAGTCATTTTACAAATTCTCACGATTTTCGGACGACTATTACACAAATGAAAGCAGAACTTATCAACACTCATAACCGAAATACTAATATTTTTTTTAATAATCATTTCACACCAAAAAAGCAGAATGCCACTATTGCGCAAAGGGCTACATAAGAGGTGAGTGATGAGAAAGAGGAACAAATTTCATATGTGTTAGAATATGAGTAAGAGAAGAATAATGCATGAGAGCAGAGGGGAAAGGAAGAAGAACATGATACAAGAGGTTGTCAGGGAAGGATGCGAGTCAAGGAAATGAGAAGTGACAATTGATTTTTGCATTTAAATTCTTGGAGATTATAGCTTTTAGGGAAGCAAGTATACGGAAAAAAATTCCACAGCGGGAAATGCGAGCAAAGAATCTGATAAATTCGAAGTTACGGTTAGATGTGATAGGTTTCACTATAAAAGGGTGGGACCGCTAGTTTAGTTGCTCGAATAAATTCATGCAGATAAAGTACCAGGGAGCTAACCTCATCAGAACAGAAGCCGTGAAATTATTTGTAGAAGAGACAGAGGGAAGCCACATTATGTCGGTGAGAAAGTGACTAGAGTTGAGCTACTAGGTCGGGATAAATTACATTATATTACAGATTTATCGATGGATTTTGTCAAGAAGCCAGAGACGAATAGCAAGGAATCCCGAACGGATTTGACAGCAGTATTCAATGCACGAGCGGATGGTAGATTTATATAAGGGCAAAAAAGAGAATAACTTCCTGGTCGTGCAAAGGAAAATATAAATATGGTAAGGAAAAATTGTCCATGTATTCTTCTTATAATATGTCGGTATCAGTCAAGTGCCATACGTGATAAACGCTTTAGGTGATCATATCTCGAAAGAGACATGCCTGACTGTGCAGATTATTATCCCGCAGTAGGTTGCCATTACTTTCTCTGGTAGACTGGTCGCCAGCCAAGGCTATAGAACTCAATCTGTCTTATTTAACCCATAACTTGAGGAAAGTAACGGATTAATACCTTTCCCAAGGTCCAACTACACAACTGAACAGTGTTACAAACATTCTCCAATCTTTTTTTTCACTCCTGCTTTCTGTATAGCAGGATTATTTGTACTGATTAGACGAATCCATTTATTGTGCAAAAAGGGGTGCTTCCCAATAGAACATTATAAGACATTTTATGAAATAGTACCATGAGGAAAAAGGCGGTAAAAGTTTAAAATGTTCTGATTCTTCAATTAAATGCTGCAAGAATGAGAAAAGTCAGACTTAAAATACATATTTATACAAGATTCACGCGTTTCAGGTATGAACAAGTATTCAGGCATGATCAATGAATAGAGTTTCTTCAAAAAGCTATCAACAATCTCTCTACAAATCTAATTGGTGCAAACAGCTCAATAAAAATACTAGAGATCATCAATAACATAACTCATAAGAAAAAATATTTCTCTCAAATATTTCATCATCATTTACTATTTCCCGTTGTGTTTCCGAAAATTCCATTTATAAACATGTTTTTTACATTATGGTTTTCATTCCGTCAAATGGCATATTAATATACAATATTATTACATATTCATATACACATATATAAAAATTTTCGGTTTCCGGTTTTCTCTTTTCCAATTTTTTTTCACTCTTTTTTTTTTTCAATTGGAGTAGATAGACTAAACAATCGCCCGGTTCACACTCCACCCACGTCTATTGAACAGGTGAAGAGACTCATCCCTTGTTTCCTTTTTAGGATGCCGTTTCCGGTTTTCTCTTTTCCAATCTTTTCTCTCTTTTCTTTTTTGTATTTTTTTTTTCATTGGAGTAGATAGACTAAATTATCGCCCGGTTCACACTCCAGCCATGTCTATTGAACAGGTGAAGAGGTTCATCACTTTTTTCCTGTTTAGGATGTGGTGTCCGGCTTTCTCTTTTCCATTCTTTTTACCTTTACGTAGCCCTCTGCGCATCAGTGGCGTTATCGCCTTGCTTGGGGTGATATGATTATAAAAAAAAAACATATTACATATTTTTAGATATATTATTAATATTATTATTGATTTCTGGCAAATTTATTTAATCGGCCTTCTATAACTAGACAAACACACACACACATATCTATCTATCTATCTATCTATCTATCTATATATATATATATATATATATATATATATATTAGAAAGACAGAGATGGATATATCTGTATTTATTCTCTTTCTTGATAATCTCATTCGATGATTCACATAAAATGCCCACGAAAAAATATGCACTACCAAAAACACATCGCTCAGAATCTATTCAAATATTTGAATATGTGATTTTTAAGAGCCATTTCTGTGCAGTATCTAGCGGCGAACTTATATTACATCATAAAAGTCAGTCGGGCGTCTGACGTCACGATTAACGTCATAGTCCGACTAATGTTTGCTCTCTGAGCGAACAATTTATGACATATTAGAACACGTAAATACGCTCTGCTTCTTGACTGTGCACATAAGCCGCATAAACAGGAAAGTACTCGCTCTTCTGCGTGCTTACTAGCGCGGAAGTGTATGCGCAAAGCAAGGGGTGATTAGACCGGCATGATGAAGAACTCCGACATGCGCATTAGGATTGAGAAAATTGGCTTTGTTTTGTGTAAGTAGAGAATTGAAAGCAGTTTAACATACAGAGGTAGACAGACGTTCAATAAGAAATTTATTCATATTTCCAAACGAAAAACTTATGCACAAACGCATATCCACCGACAAACCAGCAAAAATATATACAGAAAGAAAATCAAATAATATATATAAACAAATTGAAAAAGTGTGTCTGTATTTTCCCCCAAGCAAGGCAGTAGCACTAAGACAAAAAGAAAAGTTGTTTCTGATTTTGACAAAAATAGAATCAGAAGCAATACTGAGGAGTGAATACAACAGAAGATTAAGCAAGAATACAGTACATTTGCATAGCATTTAAATTTTGGAAGGTCAAACTTGACCGAAAACCAAGAAGCCGGAAATGATTTCCATAGCGAGATGTTCTAGAAAAGAAACTATTAGCAAAGAACTTGGTGTTATTTTTAGCCAACTCAACTGTGAATTAATGAGACATTATTTCAAGTTCCAAGCGAGTTTGTTTCAACTTCTATGAATCTAGACTGGACACAATCCAAAAACGGGAAACAGCAAATCCTTGTACTTTTTCGAACTGAGTACTTCGAACCGGAAAAAAACTTATTTCAATATTTTGTGGTTATATATTCTCAAAGAAAAAAGGCGTAAGGGGCTTGTAAGCTTCAGTGTGTGGATGCTAGTGACCGAAGCAGAATCTCGGGCGAAGTAACTACTAGGTTTGTTCTTTGGAGTTAGCTGAAGGTCTACTTTCGTTGCAATGCACTGTCGTCGCTTCGCCGTCGACATGACCCACGTGACTTTATTACAAAAAGGAAAATAAAGACTTTTTGCATAGAGAGATTGCATTATCCATATGATTTACACGCAGACTATTGAATCAACGGCCTTCTTTGGATAATAAATTCACGGAGAAAAATATATTCCAGTAGATTAAATAAAAATTTCAGATAGAAATTCACTAATACCTAGTTTGGAAATCTCCTGATGAATACCGAATTTACCATGGTCGAAGTATTGAGATAGCAGCAATGATGTGGACAATGGTTCACGTGTAAATGTTATAAATATATAATTTCTTTTATACAAATAAATTATCTACCTAATTTATTTAGAGAACTTATATTTAATTTATATTTTATCCGTGTTTAAATTTTACGTAAACTATTTAGCCTGTAGATGGTATTAAATATGAGGAACTAATTAAATTTTTATATATGTTTGCGTACATATCATATAAGATACCACATGTTAGCTCACAAATCGCTACGCTTTGGAAAGTTCATGTGTGTATCATTTGAACGTTATGAACGAATTAACAATTAGGACTGTGTTCTTTTACTTGTATTTCCAGGAGTCTAGAAGAAGGAAACACTCAATTCAAACCATGCCTTTCATTGATGGTTAAAATATATAAATATGCCTTGATATATTTTCTGTTAAAGATTTACTTCGTGACTACTGAATATAGATGTGCTTTTCAAAGGATTCTTTGAATACTAAGCAAATTTTCTGTGCGATAAGACTTTTTGAAGAGATTTTTTGATTCCTCACAAAAATTAAACTGAATGAAAGTGTATCAGATCAAATGTAAACTGGTATGTTAGGTTTTATACGCAGATCTATCTATGTCTCTATCTCCCTTATCTCTCTCTCTCTCTCTCTCTCTCTATATATATATATATATATATATATATATATATAAAAGGATAACTTATTTCAGCAGAGGTATTTTGGCCTAACATATACTTTATACATTAACAAGGCGAATGTAAAAAATTATTTTGCACCATGTATTTATAGAGAAAAGTTTTCTTTTTCAAATTTAACGAATGCTCAGAAATATATACCAGGCAAACTGAAAAGTTATGGAAATTTTTACAGAATGCTAAATGATGTAAATTAATTCCAAATAAACAAAAGTGGGTAAAAGTTCATGCTGTTCCATTTTAGTTTAAATGGAAAATAAAATTAATATTTATATTATTCTAGTTTGGTAGTTAATTTATGTAATATATATTTTAAGTAATGAAAGATTACAAATTTAAGCTTTTTTATCTCATTCTTTTACCATTTCATTAAAGATATGTTGACTTGCCAATTATGTATTACGATTTAAATAATACCACATCTTTTAAATAAGAAAAAATACTGTATAAATTTCATGAAATATGTTCCAAGATTTAGACATTGGGATTTAAATGCTGTTTACACATATATTCTAGGAAAAAAATTATGATGAATTTTCGAACACAAACGTTATTTCACAAATAAAAAAAAATACGTCAAATCTATTCACTAATATTTCATTTAATAAGAAAACAGATATATATTTATCCTTCTTGGAGTGTATTCTGCGTGTATGTTTATATATATAATGACCTCTCATCAACATGGCAACAAATTTTATCTACGTCAAAATAATTATTAGTTATAATAAACACATCAATTTTTCTCTACTTATCCGAATGATGATATAAGAAATTGGAAATCTCACATTCATATTTATCATCTTTCTTCTGGAAGTAATTTTAGAAAATTTCAAAACTTGAAATACAGTTTTATCTGAGAAGGAATATTTCTAATTCGAATAATTTAATCAGTAAATTTAATCAACACAAATTTACTATTGCCGTTAATATATATATATATATATATATATATATATATATATATATATATAATAAATATATCACCTCAAGCAAGGCAAAAACGCCACTGATGCGCAGGGGCTACGTAAGAGTGAAAAGATTAGAAAAGAGAAAGACCGGAAATCACATCCTAAACAGGAAACAAGGGATGAGCCTCTTCATCTGTTCAATAGACGTGGGTGGAGTGTGAACAGGGCGATAGTTTAGTCTATCTACTCCAATTGAAAAAAAAGAGTGAAAAGATTCGAAAAAAGAAAAAGAGAAAAACCGGAGACCACATCCTAAGCAGGAAAAAAGGGATAAGATGTGTGTGTGTGTGTGTGTGTCTGTGTCTGTGTGTCTGTGTGTGTGTGTCTGTGTGTGTGTGTCTGTGAGTGTGTATGTGTGTGTATGGGTGTGTGTGTGTGGTTGTGCGTAATGAAACAATACAAGATATTCGTGCAGAGCTTTTAAATAACAAATTAGGGGGATCAGCTAATTACACAACCATAGTTTTAATGTTTCATTATCGTATATATTTAATCTATAATGTATTACGATGCCCAATGTTTAAAATATTTTAACTTCTTATATATATATAGAGAGAGATAGAGCGAGAGAGAGAAAGAGAGACATAGATAGATAGATAGATAGATAGATAGATAGATAGAAATATAGATAGATAGATAGATAGATGTGAGTTTACGTGTATATTTGACCCAACTTTTGTTTATGTTTCAATGAACCTATAATATTTGCCTCAGATATAAGCTGTTCATTAAGTTGAATTAATTTATAGGCCTTACCCAAATACTCAAGAGCTCATTGGGACACGAAAATAATGGTATACATATCCTTCCCACAAGCATTCGTGAACATTTAACATGCTTTGCTGTGACAGAGATTCCGAATTACTTCCTTCATTCTGCATCCCTTTCTGCGTTTCTTACACGAGAATATATATATATATATATATATATATATATATATGATGGTTTGTTGGAGCCTTATGTTTGATCGATACTCGTATTTAAGTAGATATTCTGTTTATAATCAAGCAGTATTATATAATTATTTCTACCGGACTGATTATTTACGATAAAGTTTTCTTACGTAACAAACATTTATCTTAAATAATCAGTCCGGTAGAAATATATATATATATATATATATATATATATATATATATATATATATATATATATATCTTTTTGATTATAAACATAATTTCTACTTAAATGCGAGTATCGATCAAAGATTATTTCAAATTGTCGTTTGTTTATAACCAGTTTTGTTAATCTTCGTTAATTTCCGTAATATATATATATATATATATAAACACACACACACACACACACACACACACACACACATATATATATATATATATATATATATATATATATATATAGATAAAATGTCATCCGCAGACAGGTATGTTTCGCTGTATCACAGCTCATCAGTACGGTTAGTCTCCGATTGCTTTTTAATGCAGGATTGAAACCCGACCGAATTGGCGTCAGTCGGCGATAATCCCTCTGGGCTCTGGGCGTTCGGTGGAAGAAGGCAGACCTTTTAGCGTGTATATTATAATTATACGCGCTTAACAGCCAGAGTGCTCTAATTCATTTTACTGAATGAGCGATGCATACACGCCAGAGTAGCTACTGTTTTTCAATCTCTACCATTCTTCCAGAGTGCTCAATCAGGGTGTGAGAGCGTAAATATTATATATATATATATATATATATATATATATATATACCTACATACTGTCAGTCTATTTGGTGTGTAGAATGTATTCTTAAATTCATATTCAGTATTTGTATCTTTTTATCTATCTACCAGCAGTGTAAACGTATGCATAAATTCAGTTTTACTACAATTTGAAACGCAAAAATTATGGAAATCATTCGTTTTAGTGTATATTAAACATAGTATTACTTAAAGTGTCTTTCATAAATAACCTTCTATGGAATGCGAATTTCATGACACAAACGGAAATGCTCTCGCTCTGAATAAAACATAGACAACTAATGTCTTTTGATATTTGATAATAATGTTTAAACCATGATGGTTTCCGGTTTTATATGGCAGTCTTTCACACGCAGATACATGAACATGTTACCTTACGAAAACTAAAACAAAAATATACCAAAGCAAATTTACGTGAGGCATTTGTATACCTCCTTGTCGACATTTAGAAAAAGTTTATTCTCTCAAAAGAATGTTTATTTGAATTCCTGTTTTTCTAACGATAACACGGATTAAACTTTACTTGCGAAGAAATAATTCAGCATTTCATACTGATTTCATGAGTTTAAAGGTAATCCTTGATTATAAGGAAGTTCTGCTCATTTTTATTGTGCAATATATATTTATAAACGTAATTTCCATGCTATTATTTTCCTTTATCGCAATTTTCGCTTGTGTAAAGGTTTTCCTAATAATCATAATAAGGCAATGTCAATAGTTATATTCCGTCTCTTTAATCTTTGTTATTTTATTGTTCTCTCTCCTGAATATTAAGTGAATATATATATATATATATATATATATATATATATATATATATATATATATACACGCGCACGTGTGTTTTTGCTCTACGTTACTTCCTCATTGTTAATTCGAATTGGTTAGTTTGTATCGAGAACTTGAGGGTTTTTTTTTCTTTGCTGCGAGGTACTGTATGTATTGCCGGTACTCCGCGGTTTTCTTTTTTCCCCCTCTTGTCCAACGCTTTATAGCGACGGACAGTAACGGAGTTAGATACTGCCGGTTATTTGTGGTCCTCAAGGTTTGCTTTTGTAAAATTTTAGGATCTAGATACGTACAGAGTCAGTTTTATTATTATTATTATTATTATTATTATTATTATTATTATTATATATATATATATATATATATATAATTTTTAGTATTTATTGCCAAATTAAAATACAGTTTTTCTTTTGTTACTATTACTTTGCAAAATTTTACAATGCAAGAAAGCAAAGATGCACTCTCGTCCGAATCACCCTAAATTTTCTGCATTCTTCTATTGATGAAACTGCAATATAGGTAGTTATTACATATTTTTAAATTCATTTTTTGCTCAAGTTATTGTGCAATATTAACAAAAGAACAATTCTATTTTCATTTATTTCTATTCACTTGGCAATAAATACTTAAAAGCATCATGTAATACATCATTTTTTAAACACCGGGGTAGCCTGTTAATTGTGACCTGTAGTGTATATATATTATTTTTTATTTTAAATCTAAAAAGAATGTGCAAGTAGGTAAAATCATAAAACCCGATCTTATTAATTTTATTGAAATTAAATTTAATCAATGTGGTGGTGGTGATGGGTGGGGGCTCTTTGTAAATAATATTATCTATTTACAGAGCCAAATATATAAAGTAATTCAAAAATTTCGAACCTTACGTTCGTAGGATGTACATTTCAGACAGAAAATTATCGCTTCATCAGCAACGGTCAAAAACAAAAACATTAATAATTCAAATATATCACAAAATTTCTATACCGGAAGAAGTCCAAAACATATCCATACACCGCAATTAAGTGACCTTTCAAGCGCACTTTTCTTATATATATAATATAACAGAATATCTACTTAAATACGAGTATCGGTAAAAATAATGTTCAAAATAATTCATTACAAATTGTCGGTTGCTTATAACCAAGTTTCGATAAATTCGTTAATTTCCGTAATATATATATATAATCATAACGGTGTTTCCAGGAATCTTTGAAGTCCTCATGAACGATGTGTGACAAAATCTTTATATATATAGAGAGAGAAAGTAATTCAGAAATCATATATATATATATATATATATATATATATATATGTATATATAATAATAATAATAATAATAATAATAATAATAATAACTAAATAGACTCAGTAAGTATTTAGGTTGTAAATTTATACTAAGATAAACCTTTCAAAAAACCATTAACAAACAGAACCTAATTCCGTTACAATCCGATGCACTGAGGCGTCGGATGAATGGGGAGAAAAAAAAAGAAATCCACGGAATAAGAACAAAACATTCAATACTCCGCAGTAAAGAAAAAAAAGCCCAAACGGAACCAACCACAAGAAAAAGTGCTCGATACAAAGTACAAAAGATATACAAAAGTAGAGCCAAGACACACAAAAAAAATCTAAAGCGAGCCAACACCTACCGCGGTTTCACCCTACGGATCGTCAGGAGCCCTGACGATCCGTCGCGTGAAACCGCGGTAGGTGTTGGCTCGCTTGAGATTTTTTGTGTATATATATATATATAGTTATATATTTTCTTATTATGTATATGTTAAATATCATCCCATGCCAGAAAATGTTATTTTCGCGTATAAATCACTCATCACAATCAGTTGTATTTCACTAGGTGTTTATCAGGAAAATTAAAGGCTTTCGCAATGACATTAACATTTTTCACATATATTAAAGAATGTCGTTGTACATTTCGTGTTCCCCTTATTTCTAACAAGAAATGTCCCTGCTTTGATCGTGTTACAGTAATTTTAAGTTTTTTATTTATTGGTTTCATCAGTTTGTGTTTTCATTAGGACAGAAATCATTCATTTATTCATGTGTCATTAAAATATTCATGAATAGGTTGACAAAATTGTCTTTTTTCGGAATTATATCGAATACTGATAGTAGCTTTCAGATAAAAAAAGAAATGTCCTGTGTTACCCATTATAGTCTTATACTAATAAAGTGTGGAAAAAGATAATTTTACAAGATATGAGTATTCAGTAGATTATCGCATCATGTTCTCAAAATGAGAGTTGATTTGAAAGGATTTTATAAAAGAAACATTGAAAATCATGTTTTTTCAAGTGCATCAAACAAACCCTTATAAGAAAATTTGTTGTTAGAAATTACGCTTTTAATATAAACTATTTCATACTGTAAATGATAATATTAATCTATTATAATTACCCATGGTAAAAACTACTTGATCGACCTGGTTATGACGTAAACTACATCGGGCTGCAATGCCACTGATGTTAGCTTTTGAGAATCGTGGAAACACAATTCAAATATTTTTGTTCCCAGGTCTACCCTGGCTTTGGATGATAACAGCTGTTATGCTTCCTGATATGAGCAAATAGTTAAAATCCAAACTGAGGTTATAATTAAATTATAAAATATACTTTTATAGTAAAAAACCGACAATAAATTTTTAAAAAAACAAAATAATACCAGCAATAAATTTTAGGAAACAAAAGAAACAACAAACTAACAGTCATGCATCTTTGAGAAGGAAAATAAAAATATTACTCACAATGCAGTTTTGAATGTTGTAAAACTATTTTTGAGGCACAGTGGAGTAATGGATAGCGTCTCGGATTAAGACATTGAAGAGCCGATTTCTAATTTTACTTGGATTTATTAAATTTACTGAATTGCTAATACCTTTAGGAAAGGTAAGAACTTCTTCCAAGCTATGTAGAAAGTAGCAGGTTATACTAGTCTCGGAGAAGGAAAAACATTGACTTTAAAACAAGGCTAGAGAGGTTTAGGTTACGTCACGCTCTCGAGCCCTAAGAAAAACCATATCTACTGCAGTAAATGTGGTGCTCCTACGAATCTAATGTATCACAGGATAAAAAAAATACGAAAAACATTATCTCAAAAAAACAAAGATTTCACTACCTCTTGATCAAAATTCGTCAATGAAACTGGATCTACGAAATGATTACTTACAAAAAACATATTCTATTCATATGTCAGTTAAGTGCCATACAGGATACACGCTTTGGGCGATCATGTCTCGACAGAGACATGACTTAGTCAGAAGATTATCCCGCAGTAAGTTGTCATTGCTTCTCTGTGGTAGACTGGTTACCAGCCAAGATATAGAGCCCAATCTTCCCTATTATTTAACCCATAACTGGAAGAAAGAGACGGATCAATGCCTTTCCTAAGGGTATTTGCGCGTAAATGAATGCAAGGAATTCAACTGGAATTCGAACTCGGCTCCTCGATTTCTCGTTCCGAGCCGATATGTACTGCACCACAACGCCCATTCCTATTCATACGGACCTATCTAAAAACATTTCAACATTTTACATCCGCATGCTGTAAAACAAAATGAAACAGAGCAAACTACTCGAAAAATCATTAATAACTTCAAATCCATCAGTTAAGTGCCATTATTGATACTGGTTTCGATTCATGAATGTCACGAGAGAAGATTTTCCAGCTGTAGCTTCCTACTTTTTTCGGCGGTAGACTGGTTGTCAACAAATTAGACATGGTAGGACCCTGTCATTCCTACAATTAAGACCAAAGCTGAGGGTGAGGAGGGAGAAATAGTTTCATACCTTTTGTAATCTTATTTCCGCGTAAGTGAATATTACGACGAGAATTCGAACACAGCTCCACAATACTTTATGTCGACACATTAACCATTCAACTCTACCAAATTAGTCCATAAGCAATCCAAAGATGCCCTCTCTCATATACAAAAACAGGTAAAATATAATTAAAATTGTGTAACTTTGAATTCAGATTAGACTCTTCGTTATCAATGTCTACCTGTTATTTATCACTGAGTATGAACAGTCAGTCTGTGGTATCATACGTTCCTCGGGTATATTTTAAAAGTAAAGATTTTTTGTACTGATCGCAGTCATCGTAACGTACATAATGTTGTAGATTATATGTATAATTCAACATTTCATTTAGTGCATAAACATGGGAAAACACTTAGAAAAAATGAACATTATCAGAAATCAATAAATTTTCTTTTTAATAAATTAACACAATATTATTCCAGAAAATTGAGAAGAGATAAGTTTTATAGAATGGTAGTAATTATTCATGGAGTTGTTTAGATGACTGAAATTAGTTTTCTTATTATTGCCACAAATTCTGTAGTGATAATTTCGAAACGTTTCCTGAAAAATTTTTTAATGAAATATCTCAGACGAAATCAACGAAAATAACAAATATATGTTGCAGATTTTTAAAAATTTGGGAGTTATATTAACACTTCTTTCTCTTTGAACGTTTCACATATTCAAATGCCTTTATTATGCACAACTTTATTTGTCCAGTTTTCTCCATCCTTGTTGTAGTTACTTCTTCGTGCCTGGCTTAATTTTCAATCATTTTCTGGTGCATATAATATCAAACTCACTAACGATAATATAATCTATAATTATCAACTGTTTTTGTCTAATTCCCAAAGGCGTTAATCTGTTAAAATTTATATTTAGTTTTCAACATATGATCTATTGCTGAGGTTTTTTAAAAGAGGCAACTCATTACGTGATAAACTATAGTCTAAATGTTTGAGTTAACAATGAGCGTTTTGAAAATAGAGCCATATTTGAAACTTGCATAATTTGGACTACAGATACTTTTCTTACTGCTAATGTTTTATCATTTATTTGATATTAATAACAATAATAATAATAATAATAATAATAATGAAATTAACACATAACAACATAAATTCTCCATAAAACTTTAGCACTTTTTGCTAGACCATGCTGTCTAATAGCAATAATAACACTGAATGATTCTAAATATTAGATAATTCATTCTCTAAAATATTGGATTCCATACACAAATGAGTTAAACAATTACAATTTAGTAGGTATTAAATGAAAGAAAAAATTATAATAATAATTAACTTCAGATGGTCGTTACAAATCCTTGGCTTATACTAAAACGCCACTCCTATTAGCTCTTCAAAGGACAATTAGACATCTACTAATTGATTTCTAGCATAATGAATTTGGAAATTATAAATTTATTTAACAAGAGGGCCACATACAAGTTCTTATCTTTGAAAGTAGTTTAATATCTCGGTAGACAACCTGATGACATTCCTATTAAAAATAACACATTTTCAATAAGAATCTAACATATACCAGATAGGAAATGTATAGCTTTAGAACAGCTTTAGAACTCTTGTGCTAAGAAAATATACAAAAAAAATTTAACATGAAAAGATACCGCTAAGAATGACTTATTGAATGAAGTACACCTGATACGTTAATCTGTGAATGTAACGACAGAAATTCGAAGTCAATATATATATTGAAGTTGTGAAAAATTACTGGGGTTTTAAAAACAATTGAATGTTTCATATATACACAAGTCTTTGTTATGCACTACTCTGTCCGAACAGTTATCCCCATTTTTGTTGTTGTTGTAGTCACTTCTTAGTGGTTTGTTTAAGTTTCAGTCATTTTTATTTAAAACTAATAAGTTACTGGATAGAAAATTATGATATAACAATTACAGTAGGAATTAATTTTTTATTAGATAAATTCATCCGCTGTATTACAAAGATAATTTTCACGACTTCCTATAAGTTTTAGCAAAAAAAAGTTGTGATAAAAAAGAGGACAAAACGGCTTTCCTTTGTCACATTATAAATTTCTCAAAATATGAATAGAAATTCTACGGATACTGTGAAACATTATTATTCATAAGCATCAAGAAATTAGTGTTTCGGCTTCATTCCTTTTTCTCTTGCCATAATGTAACTTCTCTCAGCATTTTCTATAAATAAATACACCGTAGTTGTTCCGGTGAGATTTCGTCTTTGATACTTGGATTTCACGAATTTAAGTGCAGAGTTAGTTTCGCGGCTTGACTTAATTATTTGACTTTAGACATTGCTAATTATGAATGTAAGTTTTGTGTTAAAGTCCAATTCTCTCGCATTTGTCGCTTCTAAAGCTCTTTCCCAGATTCTTGCTTTCTTCTCAAATATAAATTTCAACAAGAGAAATGCTGAATATATATCGAAAAAATTACCTGATAATTTATTTACATGGATTTGTTTAAGATAAAGTACGTCAGTATGCACTTGACAGCCATATTTCTTCCAAAAGTAAATTTAAATTCTCGAAAAACAATGTTAACAAAAAATGTATTTTAGAAAATCGAACGAGATAAACAAAAAGTTTATTAGATTCAAAACGCTAGTTTCTGATTGGAAAATGCTAGTTTTCAGAAACATGTCTCATGTTTCTGAGATTTTGCAAGTTATCGGTGGGAATATATTTTGCCTCAGACGTCGATGTGATTCATTTACGGGAACATGAACTGGCTATAAGTAACTGAAATACGAATGGCTATATATACAGTGATTAAGTGGACCTTTTTAAAAAAGGCTCAAGTAACTTTTATTAGTACTTTTTTTTAAAATCATTTCTCCCAAGCAAGCCAACAAAGCCCTAGGATACAAGAGGTTGCTGCGAGTGAACAAGACGAAGAACAATAAGAGAACAGGTTGAATGAGACATATCAGTATTGATACTGTGCTTAAATGTTTGAAAATTATAATTGAGAAGAAAACAAGATGAGGTTTCCCTGGATGAAGAGAGTTAGACGAGACACTTTTAGCACAGAAATACCAATTGCAATATGAAAAATTATGGAAATTATTTGTCATTAAAGTCAGTCAGTTAAGTGCCATACGTGAAACACGCTTGAGCGATCATGTCTCGAAGGAGACATGACTGACTGTGCAGAAGATTATCCCGTAGAAGGTTGCCATTGCTTTCTCCGGTAGACTGGTTGCCGATCAAGACTATAGAACCCAATCTGTCCTGTTATTTAACCCATAACTGGAAGGAATAGACGGATTAATACCTTTCTCAAGGGTATTTGCGCGTAAGTGAATGCAATGAATTCAACTGGAATTCGAACTCGGCTCTCCGATTTCTCGTTCCGAGTCGATATTCACTGCGCCACGACGCACATACTGCGATTAAATTCGTGTTTCCTAGGTACCAACGATCAAGGTATATTACAACAATTGTAGTAAATATATATTAGAAATGAAACTTACAGAAAAAAATTCATCAAAGGACCCGAAACTAAACATTGATTCCTATACATGAAAATACTGTGGGAGAAGGTATCAGTCCATCAATAGGACAAATAGATTAAGGTCCGGCTTTTCTGCCTTGGCTGCCAAATACATTAAGTGAAAGATAAGTCTAAATTAAGTTATTACAAGTAAAGATATAACCATTCATCTATTATTAGATTTTGGGATTTCGTGTATAGAGTGTTTTTAATGTTGCATAATTGCAGATAACTAGAAATTATCGAACATCCAAATACATTTATATGTATGGTTGTGGCTGTAACAGAAGGGTTAGCTTTTGCACACACACGCACACAAACACACACACACACACGTGTGTGTGTGTGTGTGTGTGTGTGTGTGTGTGTGTGTGTGTGGTCAAAAACTGACAAAATTTATTTAAGTTTCTTTTTTTTTCTTATAATCATATCGCCCCAAGCAAGTTATTCAACTGCCACTTGCGCAGGAATGAATGTCATGAAAAAGCATGACAGGAAATGTGACAGGTTATAGGGTGTGTCTGGAAGTGGATAAGTAAAGGGTGAAGATGTTGAGAGTGGAGTGGACGGGGGAAAGAGCATGAGAGTGAAAGACAGACTATGCTAGTTAACGAGATTTGACGTTACATTTAAACACCTGGAGATTATAGCTGTCGGAGAATCAATAAACGAAACGGAGTTCCACAGATGGGAAATGCAAGAAAAGAAGCTGTTGGAGTAGAATTAGCCTTTACATTTTTTGGTATATTATACCATATCATTAAATAATTCTCATTCTCTTTCATTCGCTATGTGAATGAAATTGGTCGTGCATGTAACAGAATGTTCAGCTTTTAGCGCGCGCACACACACACACACACATACACACACACACACATACACACACACACATAGATAGATAGATAGATAGATAGATAGATAGATAGATAGATAGATAATTTATCTCTTTAATAGAGCAGATTTATGCCAACTTTTCGTGAGGACACCGATATGATTCTCTCACTCGTCAGGGCAGTTTTTCGTTAAGCTACGGTTTTACCCCGATATCGTGCACATTACGTTAAAAATCTGCGTGCTGAATACTATCACAATTAAACACTATATATTTGTTTGATGGGAGTACATGTTTGTTAGTTTGGCCAAAAACCTTGCTCGGTGTGACATGATAAAAATTATTACATTTTCTAATGTCAGAATATTTTTGGTGTTCATTAATTATGGACAAAGCATTGATAAGATTTTTTGCATGATAAATTGTTTGGTTATATTCCTAATTTTTTTTACACACACACATACAGGCACACACACACACATACCCACACATGACATAACTGTCTGTGTGTATGTGCGTGGGCGGATATTCGAGGAATAAATTAATTTTAAATTTCATTAGTAAATAAATTTCAATGACCATTTTGCGTTATACGTACGTCAAAAAAAGAAAAAATTATTACATTTATTACAAAATATCATACCTACAATCAACCCATTAACTAAAAGAAGCTTAATAATTGATAACCGTTTTTTTTAATTTGGTACATTTTAATAACTTTTTTATATGACACCACTTTCTGTTAAAGTTTTCGTTCCGCTAAATATTTTATCTCTCCCCATATATATATATATATATATATATATATATATATATATATATATATATAAGCCTTAATTACCTATATGTATTAAATGTTTATAACTATCAATAATTTATTAAATGTCATTCACACTTAAATTTTTAAATTATTCAAAATTAATTATATACGTGTGTTTGTGTGGTGTGTGTTCGTGCACATTGAAGCCGATATTCAGAGTCCATAGTTTGTTTTTGATTTGTGCTAAACGTAAAACTTATACCATGTGCGTTGTATGCCTTCGCATATATACCTGTATCTGATGCATACAGGTAATTTATTGTATTGTTCTAACAATTATTCTAGGGGGTTATTCAGTGGATATTATTATGGGCCGGTGTATAGTCTTTTGAATATTTGCAGTATTCATTTTTAAGACATTATTACTTATTGTTTGTTGTTATTAGATTTATTTTTTTTATTTGTTCGTTATTATTTTGTCAATATATTTTTCTTAATTAATTTTAATTATATTTGTTTATTTTAAATTTTTATTTATATTTTTAGTCTTAAATTTAAAATTACCTTTCTAAGATTTATTTTCGTAACTGAATTTTGAGTTCAGTTCATTTATTTGGTAGTTTGTGTTGACTGCAAATAAATTATTGATATTTTATCTTCCACACAGTTTACAACGAATATGTCCTCATGATTGTGTTTTGCATGAAACAGACTCTCGTCTCTGGATGTTGATTTACTCTCCAATTTTATGTATACATACGCTCGATTGTTGATATTGAGCACTTTCACTAATATGATATATATATATATATATATATATATATATATATATCAGATCAAATTAAGGTCTGTTCAGGGAGATGCAGCGTGTTTATTCGATTCAGTCTCCTAATCGTGTGGCCAATATTATTATTAGTTTTGATAGAATATTTTAATTTTATTGTTTTTATCAGTGTTTTTACTGCTGCTGTCGCTCAAGTTTGAAAGATAAACGTCTGTAGTATTTAACCAAATGATTTGGAAATCCATTTGTTAAAAAGGCAATTTCGAGCTATCAAGATCCTTGAAGATATGTAAGAAAGATTAATATTCGTAGTCTCCATGCAAGCTTCATTAACAATGACGGACAAGGTAAGAGATTTTTATATTTTTGTAATTTTTTATATGATGTTTTATATATTATATAGTCCTTTTTCCAACATTTTTGGCTTGGTGTAGTTAGATATGGTACTATTAAAAATATTGAAGGAAGCATTATTATAACAATGTTTACGAATGTACATGTATTTCAAAGGACTGTGTTTTTGATCAGCCCTATTTCGTGTAAAATTATATTGGCCAGACAACTACGAAACTGACACAAAGAATAAAACTGCATCTCTCAAACATGAGCTTAATTCGATCTCATTCAGACACAAATAAAATACTACCAAACACTATCCGTAACATACTTGTTGACAGCACAAATATCATAACATCATGTACAGGAAAAACAAAAAGAAATGATAAAAATAACAGAAGTATTACTATTAGAAATAACTACCCAGCACTCAATAACATCAGCTACTACTTTTTAACGTGTTCGGAACATAAAACATACCCACTACAATACAAAGAAACGCTATTCTTATAAAGTGCTCAATAATAAGTCGAGCTAATAATATTTATTTAGAAATTATAACATAATTCTTTAAAATATCACTACAAAAGTGAGTATTTTTTTCGACACAACTTGTCTAATCAAGTGATAACAAGCGTATCAAGGAAAATGTACCTCATCACTTGATAAGACACAAAACGTGTCAACATAAACTATCTACTTTTGTAGTGATATTACAACATATTGATGTTATAATTTATATATATATATATATATATATATATATATATTTTCATGTCCGCATTTTGATCTATTTTTGACTTGAAGTATCTTTTCTCGAAAACTCCTTTTTCGTTAGTCTACCGAATTGAGACATATCTACATATTCACATAAGCCACAACGTAGGAATTTTTAAAGTTTATCTTTGCGTTTGCCCATTTTGCACCTGCTATCATATTGCACTAGCTGACGCCGTTAATGCTTCCTATTTTGCAAGCATTATACAGAGTCACCTAATTAAGAGAGCATTCTCTCTCAATTAGCAGACACCATTCGGTCTAATATTGGTTCCGATTGCTCTCGGCTGACAGATAGTGGCAATGGCCCGTTACGTGATAGATTCGCGTTCAAAGATTAGGCTTTATATAATCAGTGAAAGAATGAATATAAAAAGGGTCGCAATGGCACGCGAACAATTTCCAGAAACGTTAGGTGGAAGGGCATGGAAATGCGTTGAATGACTCACAAATTATGCTGATAATAAAAACAAAAGTATGTGAGAGATATCGTTGATATGCACCCACCACGCCGAACAAGCATTGATAGATGGTTGGAAAAATCAGAAATTATATTACGGAGGATGAAAGAAAAGTACAAATGCACAAATATATGAAATTAATAAAGAGAGATATATCGACAGTTAGAGAATAAAATTATTAAGAAAGAATAATAACTAGTGGGCAGAAAGAAAGATGACATAATGAAATATTTAAATGTCAAAAAAGAGAGAGAAAAATTATATCGGAATAATAAAAAGACAGGAAATAAATAAGGGTTAAGATAGAAAATAAGAACAAAAAAGAAAAAAAATCAATAGAGAAAAAGAAAAAAGCAAAAAGAAAAATAAAAGGAAAGAAAAAAATCTAACAAAAACTATAAATAAATAAAATCAGGAAAATATAATTAAACAGAAGAAAATAAAACGGAGAACTATAGAAACCACATAAAAGGAAAAAATCGTTTTGCAACCTAATGCTATCTTCCGTCTTTTTCTGAGTCTTGTTTTTTCAGGATGTAGGCGATCATGGTCTTCCTCGTCTACCCGTCCCTGATGGCTCTTAGCACGCCATACCCGTCCTTCCATGCACTCGCTAAGGCCAGTAAGGTACGTTACACGCTTCTTTCCCCTGTATCTCTTTTCCTTTATCTGGCCTGTTAGTATCAGCTTCGCTAAACCCTCTTTCCTCATTGCATGTCTCAGGAACATTAGCTGTATCGTACTGATGCTCAGTATTTATTTCTTTATCGCTTCGATCATTTTTAAAACCTTACTATTGCTCGATCCATGATATCCCCAGCATCCTTCTGTAGAACCACATTTCTCTTGCTTCAAAATTTTTGTTCGTTCGATGATATTGTCCAACATTTACTGCCATACTGAAGAATTGACTTCACATAACAATCTAGAACTTTTTACTTAGACGAACAACATCAAGATAAAACGTAGATGAGTCGAGGACCTAAGCAGTCAGATAAGAGGTGATATCGAGTGATCTTTGCGTCTCTTTACAGTTTTTGCGTTAGTGATCACTATGGTATAAAGAACATTGTTTTTCGTTATGTGATCTTTATCTTAAAAGGTATTTTAACTTTCTTCAGACATGTCTGTCCGAGCCGCTTGCATTAGAACACGTAAATCATACTCTAATTAGCAGATTAACTCCTTCTACTTCTTTTTCTTCTTTTTCTTCTTCCATGTGTCCTGTCACTTCAGAACGTTGGCGATCATAGCCTTCAAAATCTCCCAATCCTTAACACGCTTTCACCTGTTACCTCTCTCAAACACCACTCTGCCTTCTGTTTGCTCAAAACCATCAAGTAAGTTACGCGTTGCTTTCTCTTGCCTCTGTTTCCTCTCTATCTGACATGTGAGTATAAGATTCACCAAGCCTTATTTCCTCGTTTTTTTACCCAGAAACTTCAGTTATCTTCTGCTGAAGTTAAGTATTAACTTATTCTTGTTTCCATCCTATTTGAAATTTCATATTTGCTCACATGCTCCGTCCATGTTATCTTCACCAGACTTCTGTAGATCCACATGTCTTTTGTTTCAAGTCTTCCCTTCATCTTTGCTGAGATTCTCTAGCATTCGCTACCATATTGAAGAACAGTCATCAATTTAGAATTCCAGCATAATTTTCCTGTCTCTCAGTACTCCACTCATCTTCTGCATTGGGTCCTTGGATATGCCAATTTGCCTTTGGATATCAGTGTCGCATTTTCATCCTCTTTTGAAAACTTCCCAGGTATCTGAATTTCTTTACCTTGGTTTTAGTATCCCCAGTCTGTTGTTGGCATTTTGAGCTTCTCTTTTTAACGATGATCCTGCATTAATTTTTCTTGTAGCTTATCTGTAATCCTTTCCGCTTTCTTCAGCTCATTTCTGTAGGTGATCTTGTAGTATTCTTTCCATATATCCTGTCAGCACTGTATAATCTGCGTATCTTATATTATTCAAATTGTGGCTTACGGCCTTTCACGTTGAATAAAACGGTTCTCGTTCGATCACCGAAGTTAAGCAACATTGAGCCTGCTTAGTACTTAGATGGGTGACCGCTTGGGAATACCAGGTGCTGTAAGCGTTTAGTGACGGATGTGTGTTGTGGTGCAGTGGATATCGGCTCGGAAAGTGAAATCGGTGAGCCGAGTTCGAATTTCAGTTGAATAACCTACGTTCACTTAAGCACTGGTACCCTTAGAAAAGTTATTAATCCGTCCCTTCCCTACAGTTATGGGTTAAATAACAAGGGTAGGACTTGGGGACCCTGCCCTCAAAAACAAATCCCAATGAATCTTGATACTCGAAAGGAAAAATGTAGTAAAAATAAGATAACCTTACCCAAAAATCATTGGTTATGACCTTAAATGATCCCATAAGTATTAATAGGTCGTTAAACCTCCAAAACAAACAAACAAATTATTCAAATTGTGACCGGTAATGACGAATTCTGGCAGGACTTCTAAGGATACCAGAATTGTCTTGCTGTATATAATAAATATATCTGGTGAGAAGACACATTCCTTGTCTTATATCTCTTTCTTTCTGCGTATATCTGCTGAACTCGTTTTCTTTCCGTATCCAGTCAGTTTGCTGCTAGATGTCCGGATTACATTTTTGTGACAGATCAAATGTTAAATATTTATCAATGCATAAGCATACATATCTACTGATTTTGCTACTCTAGTAAAATATAGCGAATCAGAAACTAAACTGGAAAGAATGAAATGTATGAAAAAAAAGCAATGAAATAGCCGAATGAAAACGAATGAAAAAGAAAAACGAAAATAAATTAAAAGAATATAAGAAACATATACGACAGAAAAAATAAAAATGACAAAAAAATAAAAATAAAAATTGGACAAATGAAAAGGAAACCTTTATTCAGAAAATTAAAATCTAAAATTAAGTAAAAATTTTACAAATTTAAAAAGGACTAATGAAAGAAATAGAAAAAAATTAAAATATGACAAAAAAGAAATTACCTTAAGACTAGTAATGAGAGTTAGAGAGTTTTAAAAAACTAAGATATTTTCATATGCATTTTATCTCTCTCTATCTCTCTATCTCTATCTATGTACTTGTTTGTCGGTCTGTTTTTCTGTCTCTCAATACATTTCAATATTGCTGTTTTTTCTCTTTTATTTGCAAGCACTCTCAATATCTCTCATACATTCATTCCCTATCACACATATTTTGACTCACTCTCACTCGTACACAGCATCATGTATGCTTTCTCATTCACTGACTTCTGAAGAGCCACAGCTATTCAGCCACACACAAAAGTTTCTAAATATTACACTTTCTCATTCCCTGTCTAACACAAACAAACACATCAATAAACTCACCCACTTTCGTATCTGGATCAAACTTTTCTTACGTACATGCTTATTTTTCTTTCTCTCTCTCTCTCTTTCTTTATATATATATATATATATATATGTGTGTGTGTGTGTGTGTGTGTGTGTGTGTGTGTGTGTGTGTGTGTGTGTGTGTGTATAAGTTATAACATAAATATGTTATAATATCACTTCAAAAGGAGCTATTTTGTAGTGATATAACATATTTATGTTATAATTTCTAAATAAAAATTATTAGTTTTACTTTATATTGAGCACTCATTAAAGAATAATGTTTCTTTAGATACGGATTTTTTTCCATCCGTACCTGATATATATATATATATATATATATATATATATATATATATATATATAAGTGTGTGTGTGTATAAAACTCCATAATAGTTAAGAATAAGGGTAATTTACATGACATTTTTACTAAAAACTAAAAGAAAAACAACGGGTCTCGTCCCAGGGCCTATTAAGTTTTATTCTGGGAATGGTAAGTATGTATATCAAAAGATGATAATATGAGGTGGGAGAGAGAAAAAGTTGCAAACAGAACAAGAATATAATGACAAGCAAGCAGTTTCTCTGTTTGCAGAGAGAAGGTTTTCGGGATTCGATGTACTGAGACTCTAGTACCTTTAGATAATATAAAGAGTGGGACCGTGATAGAATAGTGAAACGGTTCAAACTCAATCCACATACACAATTCCTGCTGTTAATAAAATATTGTACAATGGACGACCCGGATGTATTAACAAGTTGTCTATTACTAGCGACAGGATTCAAAATTCTAAGATGTGTATGTTGTTTAAACCTAATATTCTACCGTTGGGAGGTCCTACCTATCTAGTTTTGTCCACAACTACATTCAAATTTGTAAACAATTACAGAATTAGCATGATGAAAGTGGAGGGCATCCTTTCGGGTGAAAGAAAGAATTGCTCGAGTACTAAATCCACCTCACACTCTGGACCAATAAGGTAAAGACGCAAAAAACTGTACATTTTTAACAGTATGCGGGTTACCCCTGAAAAAGATATTGATGACATCACGAATATCAGAATCCAAAACGTCCAAAGGATATCCATTTTTATAAATGTCATCTTAATAAATTTCGTTTCACCGCAGAGGAAGGAATCGGAACTTAAGAGGTCTATATGTCAAAGAATTTGATGATATCACAAATAACAGAAGTCAAAACGTCAAAAGGATATCCATTTTTATAAAATGTCATCTTAATAAATTCCGTTTCACTGCAGAGGAAGGAATCAGAACGTAAAAGCTCTATATGTCAAAGACTTAATTAAATTAATTTTACGTTGTCGGGGACAAAAAAGAATCCAGAGAAAAATAGCTTTCATATATACAGAAATCAAAATTTCGTTGCCGTTCCGATGGACAAAAACATTCAAAAAGGAAAAGCAAAAGTTATAATCCTTTTCTACGGTAAACTTAAGGGAAGAATGGACAGATTTTAATGATGTGGGAAATATGTCAGTTTCACCCTTATTATTAAAGAGGAAAAAAGTATCAACCACATAACGATGATACATCAAAGAACGATCAATTCGACAAAATAATAAAGCCTGGTGAAAAGCGATAAGATATTAGCAAGGGATGAACCCAAAGGTGAACCCATCGCTACACCGTCAGTCTACCGATAAATAAACTTATTAAAATTAAATTCGACAAATGAGGTGGCAGACTTCATAAGATCAACAAATACACTCTCAAGAAAATCCGAAAGAGACAATGAGGAACAATATAAAAATGCATATATATATATATATATATATATATATATATATATATATATATGCATCTTCTCACGATTAAAAAGTGTTGATTTACTTCTGGTCAAGGAAGAGTTTTAAAGCTATAAAATACATTTAAGGCAATTAGATATTTGGAAAAAAGATGCAAAAATAGATGAAAGAGGCAATTGAAACCAAAATATGAGAATGAAAATTAAAAAAGATGAAACCAATCACTGGGGAACACTTTTTCAGTGACTTTGTGTTGCATTGGATAATTTAACTGATTCTGATAAAGGTTTTGGCGCTACTTTTAAATCTGAAATTAGTTTTTCTCTAAAATCTCTAGTTTGTATGCAATTTGAGGTTAATGAAATTGTATATATGTGAACCTGTGTAAACCATGTATAAGCATGTTCACGTTCATATATATATATATATATATATATATATATATATATATCTTTATATATATATATATATATATATATATATAGAGAGAGAGAGAGAGAGAGAGAGAGATAGAGAGAGAGAGAGAGATTGATAGATAGCTTCTGATATTTTGATAATTCGTATTTTGTTTCAGATCAAACATGTCTCCCAAAAATAGATATCATTGCATAAACAAGCCTGATGCCTTCTGCTACATATGTGGATTCTACACATTTAATCGCCAGAAATGTAATATATCCTCGTTCGTCAAGCGTGCCTACAGGGCATATTTTGAAGTTCATCTTGGTGATTAAGACATGCAATGGGCTCCTCAGGTTGTGTGCCACAATTGTAAGAATATGCTTCGAGACTGGGCCAAATGAAAACACAAGGGTCTGCCTTTTGGTGTTCCAATGATTTGGCGTGAAGCCAACCAAACATGTAACTGACTGTTATTTCTGCATGTAAACATAACGGGTGTTGAGATGAAAAACCGACATAAGATTACGTATCCGAACATTCCCCCAGCTATTCAGCCTGCTTCAGTTTTCAAAATGTTACCTTCATTGGACGATTAAGACATAGGACATTATACAAGCGAACAAGACAGTTGTGACAGAGAATTGTCAGAAAAGCGTTCACAATCGGAGAACTGTTCTTCAGACACTGAATATTTTCACGTCCGCAACCTTCTTTCCCAGGCTGAACTGAATAATTTAATTTCAGGATTTAGGACTTCCAAAGAAATAAGCAGAGCTTTTGGCATCAAGATTACAAGGCAGAAAGCTTGTTGATCACTATGTTAAATTATCATATTTCAGAAAACGTGACCAGCTTCTTGTGACCTTCTTTTCAGAAGACAGACATGTTGTTTACTACCATAATATCCCAGGGCTTCTCAAAGAACTGGATGTACCTTACTATAGTCTTGCTAAATGGAGACTCTTTTTAGACAGTTCAAAACGCAGTCTAAATTGTATTCTTTTACATAATGGCAATGTTTATGGAGCAGTACCTGTCGGTCACTTAGAGCATTTGCGGAAAGATAATGATGATAGGAGAATGGCCATTATCATGAGAACAATTAGATCATCTGTGTAGACGCAAATATGCTCAAATGTCTTCTTGGCTACAGAAAGGTTTCACCAAGTTTCCATGTTTCCTCTGTATGTCGGACAACCGAGTAAGAGACAGACATTGAGTCCAGAAGTAGGCACCTATTCATGACACCCTTGAAGCAGGCATGCCAAATATCATACAAGTACCCATTTGTAAGCAGAGATTAGATCATCTTTCCTCCTCTTCACATCAAATTAGGGTTGATGAAGCAGTTTGTCAAGGCACTGGAAACCGAAGGTGAATGTTTCCAACACATCATCACATCTTTACCAGGGTTATTATTTGAGAAGATCAAAGCAGGCGTGTTTGACGGTCCACAGATTCGAACCCTAATTCGTGATGATCAGTTTGTTGCTAAGACGACCGCTTTAGAAAATGCAGCATTGCTATCCTTTGAGGCAGTCGCTCAGAACTTCCTTGGAAACAATAAGGCGGAGGAATACAGTGAACCTGTGAACAGAATGCTCATCGCTTTTCTTGATCTGCAGTGCAACATGAGCATAAGACTTCATTTTTTGAACAGCCACCTTGATATGTCCTCTGTCAATCTGGGGACTGTGTTTGACGAACAAGGAGAACGATTCTGCGAAGACCTAAAGGTCATGGAAGAAGGCTACCAAGGGCGCTGGGACAAAAGTATGATAGCTGACTACTGCTGGAGCATTAAACGAGATTGCCCAGATGAAGTGTACAAACGCAAAAGTTACAAACGCAAATTCCTACCTGAATAAAATACGCAAACAAGTTATTCCTATAATTTTCTATAATAACGAAAAAGTAAAAACTAATTAAAAATGTCAAATTGCATAAAATACATAGCTTGCAGACAAAAACCGACTTCAGATTTGAAATCAACACACTCAAAATGACTATAGAAACGTCTTTTTTAAATGCAACAAAATCAGTGTTCCCCAGTGTAATAGAAGATAACGAAACAAATATAGCAAATTTGCAGTTAGTTAGAGAGCTAATGCATTAGCAATATCCTATAACAAGATAGTTCGAAAAATAATTAGAAAACTACTTAGTAAACGAAAGAATAATGTGCCACAAAATTACGAAAACATGTCGATTAGTAAAATAATTACAATAAAAACCTGATAGAAATTTGGCTTAAGAAAAAAAAACAGAAACAAAAAAAAAAAACAGAAACAAAAAAAAACCAGGAAGAAAAAGCAGCACCTTAAGAAATTACGGTCGGCATAATCATGGGCGCCATATTTTTATGTCTTAAGAATTCAGGTTGAGTCTCATGGTCGCTTAATGCAATTTGAACATTATAACCTAGATTTTATATGTTTATTGTGTACAACTCTACTAAAAATGCGACATTAGAAAAAATATAAAGAACGCCCGACATAGCTTGACTGAAAACGATGTTTTCATGTAAGTGAATTGATTAGTCCAGTGATTTATATGCTCATTAGGATCTCTACTATGACCATGCACTAGACTACTTCTTTAGCAACATATAATGGATGCGTATCTTGTGCAACGGTTTTCGGCACAGGAACAAGACCGAAGTGTCATGTTCTAATTTCAATCGAGGCAGTTACACTCGCTTCCGCTGAAATACTCATGAAATGCTATAAACTACTCTTTCATCCGCAGACAGGACTGAATAATTTTCCTTAATTTTAATTAGGCCAAATCTTAGAAAATCATCTCTGAATCCAAGGTAGTTGGGTATCAGACAAGAAATTCGAAACCCAATGTTTCCGTAGCTTAGTTGCTAAGAAAACTTTAGCATCAACAATTACAACACACACACACACACACACACACACACACACATATATATATATATATATATATATATATATATATGAGATTATAACTATACTCGTGTCGAAAGACCTTTCACTAACATACGAAGAAGGGGAAGAAACAGTTTAAAAAAAAGAGCTAAGTACATAAACATCAGCAAGTAGACCAAAGAAAAAACCCCGATACTAGTAATCAACTAACAAATGCGCTCAATATTTTGGTAGAGCGAAATAAATAAAAAATACCTAGTGAGCCAGATGAATCGTCAGGGAAAGCTGGCTCTCCCTGCTGATCCGTTTAAGTGAAACCCAGGTAGGGCCGTCTGGCTCACTAAGTATTATATATACCTGGAGGTATAGTTGTTAAAACGTTTAATTCTAGTGCGTTTCCAAGTTCTTTGTCGTCACATTGTTTTTAAATGCATCATAAATGATAATCTCGAAAATAAGGCCCTACTTCCGTTGAATAAATACAATTTACGGCAATTAAAATATTAGACGTTTCTTTATAAGGAAACATCCATTGACCAATAAGCCAGTAATACTTTTACTGGAAATTCATAAATTATTTCTTTTAAGTCATCTTTCCTGACAATGGATTTCTCAGTCTTTAACTGCTTTGATGTGGTGTTTTTTTTCTTAGCTTTTGTTAGAAGATGTGTATAAGCCAACATCATTATGTCATTGTTCTTTACTGATTTAGTTTCTTTTATTTCATACAATTGTCAATCTGTAGTACCTAACCCAAATTTTCCAAGATGAATTTAGCTCAGACATGCAGACCTCGTTCACTCTAAGCGATTTTTAAATTTTGATCTAATTACAGTTAATATATTTTGAAACAATTTTGGTGTCATATGTCATATCTATACGAAATGCCCATTAACATAACCTTCCTGGTGTTTTTTTCTATTTTCTAATTTCATTGATGAAATTAAAATATAAACTTTTGTACTCACGCTTATTGTTAATCTAAGATCGTTGATAACACCTCGGATGTCGCTCTTCTCCACAACAGATGATGTAATATATGAATATAATTCAATAAACTGTGTTATACCATTCTCTCCAATAGAGTAATCTCATCGGTAAACTTAGAATTTCGTAACCACTTTCCCGAAAAGAAGAAAAAAGAAAAAGAAAACAACGTCTCAAAAAGAAAACCTTTCATTTAAGACGGTTTTTCTCTAAATACCTTCAAATCACGACTTGTTTTAAAAAATGAACAATATTATTTTAATAAAATGAAATATATCATGATAGTGAAGGTGTACATTATTTTGGATATGAAAATTTAGAGGAAGTATATTAATCACTAACCATTTTTAAGTTATTTATTTATAAAAATAATTTTACATTTACAGCATTCTAAAAGCTAAGTCAATTCAAACTAATGAAATATATATCATTTATCAATTTCTAATTAAATAAATATAAAAATAATTTACTTTCGTAAATTTAAAAAGATTCGCCCTAGTATTCAAATAGATGACGTGTCTATAAAGAAATCGTTATTATTTACCATTTTTCGTTCGAATCGATTAACAATTAGACAAACTGTTGCTAATCCTTCGAAAAATCAATCTTATAAATAAAATATTTCCAATAAACAATCTCATGATTAAATATTACTTATTATTTTGTTGTGTAGGATACAAATCCTATATCATCCAACAGTTAACTAAAACACAGAAAGTAATATTTGACACCCGCAAAATCGGATCCAAACACTTTTGAAAAAAATTGGAAAATCAGATCATTTTGGAAAAACTCCGACCACGAAAAATTGCACAAGTTAATGGGAAAAGCCAAATTTTGGATCCTGATTAGACAGGAAATCGAAAATTCATATATGACGTTTTAAAACAAAAACACCAGTCGACCGGTTTCGTCCCTCTCATCAGTACAGTAAACGAGGTATACATATGAAAAGAAAATCTGTCATGGATGATATGACTGAACGGAAAGGAAAGTATAAATGTTATTGCATCTAAAGAGCAAGCCCAAGTAGACAGTCCCATTTATTTACAAACAGAGTGTCATCTAGACTTCATAAAAGTTTCTCCACCACATTCAGATAGAACAATGTGTGTTCTTTGGCCGAAACAGAAACCCAGTTTACACTAAAATCCTCAGCACAACTCGGATTATTTATCAAATGATCCACAATGGAAGACTCGTGTGTTTCGAATGTATCCCAAGAGGAAAAATTCTTATTAAGTATTTAAGCAGGCACTTACTCTCTTAATCCTAAAATCCCGACACTATTCGTTCTATCTATGCAGTCGTGTCCACAACTACAATTAAAATAATAAATAACAGAATTAAAACGGTGTTTGTTGGGAGGGGGTAAAAGGATTTTACGCATAGATTGATGGTCAGATGTAGTTTTAAAAACAACACGAACGTTAGCTGCATAATAGCAATCACATGAACTAGATGAAATACATTTGTCAACGGAGTCACTAAGCCTACGCTAACATGGTACAAAGAGATAGACCGGACATTTACTGACCGTTGCAGATTTTATTTTATTATACTGAGCAATTTTATCTGGAAAAAAGGATTGAACAGTGTTTGTCAGATAATCATTATTCCCAATTATATTAGTTAAACAACTAATTTCATATTTCAAAGAGTTATCTGAACAAATCATTAGCGCCCTGTGAGTCAAAGTCCTAATCAGATTAATATTTTGTTGTTTAGTACAAAAACAATCTCATTGAGTATAGAGCCCTATAAACTGAAGAAAGAAAAGAGATAGGTGTTCTATGAACCAGAACATCCAAGAATGATAATAAGCAATTGACCTCCTTATCTATCGTAAATGTACGGGCAGGATGAACACCACTGAATAAGGATAAGAATCGCTCAACTTCCGATTCATTGTTAAAAACTCAAAAATTGGTAGGAGACTGATAAATCGATCTTTACAGGGGTCCGAGTGTTGTCCTGATTTCTTAAATGCAATAACCACAATGGCGGTAATTCCATGGTCCCCGCTCGCTATATAGGATCAAGTTTTGAAATTATGTTAGAGACTAGAAAGGGGATTATGTAAACATCCCTCACTTTAGACTCAGTTTTAAGTGAAAAGTCGGCTCAAGACGAGTCAAATGTGGAGTTAGAAAAGAAATTGCGAGTAATGCACTCTGCCTTGATTGATTAAAAGATAAATGGAGGATTTGCTGTTGTCTTGCAGACCCGCCAGTAGTCTTTGGAGCAGAAATTGCGTGTTGCTATACGCTGTTTCACTCTTTCAGAAAACAGCAGCTTAGCGTCATTTAAGATCGTTTTACACTCATGAACCACTTCCTAAACACACACGCACGCACACACACACTCATACACACACTCACATACATGCACACGCAAACACACACACACACACACACACACACACACACACACACACACACACACACACACACACAAACACGCATATATATATTTTATTGAAAGTGCAAAAAAGAAAATAACAATTAAGGGTGATAGAAAAACAAGAAGTAACAATATATTACTTTCTCCTCTGCGTTCCTAAGGCAAATTTCGTCATGCAAGCAAATAATGTATTTCTCTGATTAATGTTATTTTTGGGGTTCTTAGAGTGAACAATTTTGTTGGAACTTTACATAATTCGCTGCGCCCATAGGCTTGCGCAAATAGCTTCATGATTGTGACGTTTTCTAAAAGACTGTGCAGCATATGTAAATCTCCAGAGTTGATGCATTACGTGTATATTTCTTTATGTTTTCTGATCCTGTCGAGAGAAACTTTCAATAGTTGTCGATGTAAAATTGAGAGATATACGAATGCAGCTCAGTTAAAAAATCTTTTTCTGAAAATATATCTCATTTAGAAACAAATCTTTAGCTTAAGAATCTCAAAATACTCCTTTCCAAAAGATGCAATGTTTTTAGCCTATTTCCAGGACAAATATTCAGGTACGTTTCATTCTTTTGCTTCCACCAATTCATATATTAACATTTCAAGACACGCCATTCGAGTCGTTGCACACTTTTGATGTAAAATAACATTCAAGCAGGTATACTTTCCAAAACTAAGATTTGAAGAATGGATGAATTCTCGCCATCGGAATTGTTTGTTTCTTACTATATTAACATCTGGTTTTATTCTTCTGCTCTGTAGTTAGTAATACTAGATAAAATCTGACGAACACACAAGGTTATGATATCCGGACTTAACATCTCGGCTTGAGTCATTTTACCACGCCGTAAAATTAGGTGTATCTTTTAAGTGTCCTGATATTTATTCCTCTTTCGTAAGTAGACATTTATTTAATCGCGGTACTAGATTGACAGCAAGGTCTAAACATTTTCTCTTTTGAAATAGAATTATCTAACTGTAAATTCTATGTCAATAGTTTCTTTTTTCGTATTTTGGGCATATGGATCTGTGTTTCGGTTTCTTGTTTTCAAGGCAACTTTGCTCTCACTATGTAAATTCAACGCCAATAGTTATATTCTTATTTTATAATCCTGGATTTTTTTATTCTTCTCTCTCAATAATAATGTTCTATTTTTCTCATATTATCTCAAACTCAGATTCTTAGTATCTTTATCGGCGTTTTTAGATAAAATTACTTTTTAAAAATAAAAACTTTATGTTTATCCATCCTCCGGATTTGGACAATTTTCAATATCTAAAACTCCTTTTTCATTCATGCGTCATACATTATACATAATCCCTCTACCTAGAGGTTCTTGAGAATTTTATTTATCGGAATCGTAGTATAAAAATTAAAATCTTATTCCTTTGGGACATGCCATTTCGTAGGCGTTTATGTATTTTGCAACGTTTCCTGTTTTCAAATCATATATCGACATCCTACTTTAAGACACGGAATAAATTCTCCATATCTTTTCATGAAAATGGTGCTTTATTTACAAGAATTAGTAAAATCCATGTAACTGAAAGTATTGTCTATCGCTAGCCACTATATTTTCCCACCTTCTTGGCAGCATTTGAATCTTACATCGGAAAAATGACACGTTTTTATGGTTAATAAAGCATCGACCTATTTTTTGGCATCTTCAGAAAAATGAAAATTCTGCACAGTTAAGCCATGATCGGAACAAGTGATAATCGGACGGGGCAATGTTTGGTGAATATGGGGATGTGGTAACACTTCTCCCTTAAGCGTTTCCAAGTAGATTTTCACATGTTTTACTATATGTTGCCTAGCGTTATCATGTTGCAAAATCACTTTGTCATGTTCTGTTCGTAAGTGGCGGGTTTTTATTCAATGTTCGGCAATGTTGTAGTCGATAGCCATCTTCCGTGTTAGTTTAGGTATATTTGAGCAGCTCATAATATACTGCACGCATCTAATTCCTGCCATACGTGATACACGCTAGGGCGATCATGTCTCGAAAGAGGCATAACTGACTGGGCAGAAGATTATCCCGCAGTAGGTTGCCATTGCTTTCTGCGGTAGACTGGTTGCCAGCCAAGGGTATAGAACCCAATCTGTCCTGTTATTTAACCTATAACTGGAAGGAATAGACGGATTAATACCTTTCCCAAGGGTATTTGCGCGTAAGTGAATGCAATGAATTCGGCTGGAATTCGAACTCGGCTCCCCGATTTCTCGGTCCGAGGCGATATCCAATGCACCACAACGCACATCCATTACAAAGTAGAATATTCGAATCATGGATATTTGTCTTCGATTTTGAAGCATGGCCAGGCTTACGCCACGGTCTTCTACCCTAAAGGTTATCGTAATATATCAATGTCTCATCGCCGGTCACAATAGTATGCACAAAAAAAACTTTTCTTCCATTAAAGAAGCTATTCCCACGTGACAAGATGCCGTTCCACGTTTGTCAGCTTCAGCTCTTACGGTACCCAATTTATTGTCTTCTGACAAATTCCTAAATCTTTCAATCATTTCGAAAATGTTGTGCGATTAAATAAATGATTTTCTCTCATCAGGTTGTGCTTGACATAAGTTTTCATGAAGTAATGATGCTAATTCTTCGTCTTCAACTTCTTCGGTGAGCCAGGGCGTTCTTTAACTTCAAAAACAAAATTATTATTTTTCAAGTGTGTAAAACAATTTAAGCATATCGTTTCCGACAGAGCATGATTGCTGTAATTCTCAACAAAAATCCTGTTTTAGCTCTAGATTTCTTTTGAGAAATGTAGTGAAGTAAAATTCCCCGCAAATACAATTTTCTTTGGCACGATATTTCCGGTAAAAGGAAAATTCCTTCACTCCGAATTTGTTAGTGAATTTTTTGTCTTCGTCGTGAGGTTTCCCCACAAAAACATAACGAGACGTAGTAATGTTTTCTCACTTTTTACATCCTCTCCGTCACTGACAAGATATCAGCTAAAAAGCTTCACAGAAGAAGATATGTTTATAATTATGAAATCTGACATATTTAACGCAATGATAAACAAAGTTGTTTACACTCCGGCGAAATAGCATTTACTGAATTTTAAGACTGATTATAGTACTTCCATATGTTGTAATAAGAAAATGTGCAATCTTTATACCAATATCTCATGGTTGTACTGTCTCAATTTTTCATGTGCTATATCTTCGCCAACCGAAAGTATCACTTGTAATAATAGATAGCACATGGTGTGGGTTTTGTATTGACAATACTATAAGAGTTCACTCAACAGAAATTTTCCATTCACAATGTGACGTAGGAAAAATAACACTGAGTGTATACAGTACAAATTTCAGATAGATAGATTAAAACGAATATTAACACTGAATAGTGATTGTCAGATTTACACCGCTGGTAATTTTTGTTTAACAAGTTTACAAAATTCATTCAGCCAAAGATCGCATACTTCCAACAGAAAATTCTCAAATTTCATAATTTTTCCCCCTCCCAACAACATTTTAATTAGATTTGCAAACAAATTAGCCATCACGCACACTAGGAATGTTATCATCTAAGACTTTTGGGGATATATCCAGGAACAAAAGTATACCAAATACAATTTCAAATGCCAGAATTTATCAGATAAAAGGTCTATAGAAAAAAAAACTTGAGTTCTAAAACCCGCATCTACGAACACATGTAAGTCTTGCGTTTAAGCAGGCGTACTAACACAGACGTTTCACGTCGAAAACTTGTGGGACACAACTTTGATTTTACGAATGCCGAAAAAAAAACAAAAAAACTGATTTAAAAAGAAGATAATCTTTAAGGAGACACTATTTTGAAAACATAATAATAACAATACTATCAACTATAAACACACGCTTAAAACATTCCATTACAGTACAATTATTATACAGATCCATTTTCTTGAAACTAACTTCAAACTATTACTCACTTTACTGTTCAAAATATTTCTCACAAATACAGCTAGTACAATAAAAAAAATTATTATAACACATTCCATCTTGAAAATATGAATGAAATATAATTTAATGAAAATATTCAAACAGAACAAGTTTATTATTACCTCTCGCTGGGATTCACTGACCTACACAGAAGTGACAACAGTATTCCTCATACATCTATATGTTATCCAACTAAATACAAAATCACCGTAAAATCTTGCTACATTTCACTGCTAAGATTCATCGAACCATCCGGACATTATATCTACATACTTTTCCTCACACACACACACACACACACACACACACACAAGTACACATATATCAGCTAAGGTTACCGTCCAAAATACACATAGACAAACAAGCATTTCTTCACAAACACAATAATATATTATTACATACACTACCATCCGAAATATTCCTCTCACATATTTTAAAAATGTATCTATTGCTTTACTATACCTGGCACATGTAGTAAAGACACACACATGCTGGCGCACATATACACACGCAGACACACAGATAGACTCACAAACACACACACACGCACACACACACACACACACACACACACACACACACATATATATATATATATATATATATATATATATATATATGTATATTAACTAACGTTACCGTTCAGCACACACCTAGACAGATAAACGTTTACTGACGAACACACACATTAAACATTTTAACGTTCAGAAAATTCCCATCAATTATTTTAATACATGGACAAATATTGGACCACTAAGAACGGACCAAAATCATAACATGCCAGTATTCTGTGATTCTTTTACTTTTCTCTCGGTCTCTGAATAAGTTTTATGAAAACTGAAAAACAGTTATGTTGAGATCATTCAGTTAAATGTCATACGGGATGCACACTTGTGGGTTTATATCTCGAAAATTTCCTGAAGGATTGGGCAGTAGGTGGTCATTACTTTGTGCGGTAGACTGGATGCCAACCAATGCTATAGAATATAAATCTGTTTTATTGTTTAATCCATAGTTAGAGAAAGATGCGATAGATTAATGTATTTCCCAAAGGTATTTGAGTATATGTAAATGCAACGAATTCAACGGCAATGCGAACACGAAGCTACCGATTTCTCGTTCCGAGCTGATATCCACTGCGTCACAAAGTACATCCTATTATCTTTCCAATGTGTTCTTTATCTTGCCGGATTCTAAAGCATATATTCAACTCAACTTATCTATCTATCTATCTATCTATCTATCTATCTATCTATCTATCTATCTATCTATCTATCTATCTATCTATCTATCTATCTATCTAATCTATCTATCTATCTATCTAATCTATCTATCTATCTAATCTATCTATCTATCTATCTAATGTATCTATCTAATCTATCTATCTATCTAATCTATCTATCTATCTAATCTATCTATCTAATCTATCTATCTATCTATCTAATCTATCTATCTAATCTATCTATCTATCTAATCTATCTATCTATCTAATCTATCTATCTATCTATCTAATCTATCTATCTATCAATCTAATCTATCTATCTATCTAATCTATCTATCTATCTAATCTATCTATCTATCTATCTAATCTATCTATCTATCTATCTAATCTATCTATCTATCTAATCTATCTATCTATCTAATCTATCTATCTATCTATCTATCTTATCTATCTATCTATCTTATCTATCTATCTATCTTATCTATCTATCTATCTATCTTAGAGAGAGGAGGGAAAGAAAGATTCATTATCTATCATCCGATTTACTTCCTTCCCAGTCTTCTCTAAAAGAAAATTCTTTTATCACTTTTTTCCCTTTTCGGATTTTCTTGTAGTCTCTCGTGTCTTAGTAACATTATCGCCTTGTTTAGGTCGAATTTATTAAAAACTTACAGATTTTATTGTAAATATATGCTTATATTAAAACATATCTATTCTGAGTATTTTAATTTATAGCAATAATGCATGAAGAAAATCAATTTTTAATTTAATTTTGTATCTTACAATAATTTAATATTCAAGAATTATTGAAGACAAACATAAAGGGAGAAGCTAAATCAAGTTTGGATATTTCTTCTGCAAGTTTTAGTTGTACAATTAATTAAGTAAACAATCGTGTTTTTTTATTACTGAACAAGTAAACAAGAAGAATAAATGTTTTTGTAAAACTTATGAATATCATTACTATTCCTTTCTTGTATTTGGTGTACTGTTTTTAAAGGAAAAGTAACAAGACATGAGACCAACTAAGTGCGTTCTTCCTGATACTGATCGAGGAAAAACATGTAAACAAAGACTAAATCATTTGTGATTGATTTAGGTATTTTGTTTCTATGTTTCCATATTCGCGTCAGATGCAAATCGTTTGAACAAAGGAATACTTCTCCCCAGTAAAACTTTCCCTCATAAAGTCTAAATTAATCATCCTGCAGAACTGGGGTTCGTGTTCTTTGGAAGTAGGTGTTTACCAGTGTAGAAGTAGGGGAATAGTAACTGCTTTTTGAATCTGCTGAAGCATAACCAAACTACCTACAACATACAGATTTTACTTAGAATTATCAGAAGATTATCAGACGGTGGATTTTGAGGAAGAATAAAAGTATACATTTTGCATGTTTAAATAGAAATTTATTAATTGAAAAAAATGAATTAGTAGAATTTAATGATCAATGAGAAACTGTATTAAGAGTTAAGAATACAACGAGTTCGTAGTAGTAACTCATCGTTCAAGATGAATGATGAAAAGAAAGGAGTTGACAGGTGAGAGGTGAGAGTGAACAATAAAGACAACAATAATAACGATCGTTTGTCAATCGTACGTGTTAATTGCTCGTCTTCTTTTTTTCTGGTGACGGTCGTGTTTTTCCGTCATTTATTTCATTTGTAGAGCAAAAGGGTCATTTGAAAATTCACTCCCGTGTGTGATTCTGGTCTTTCGATAGACTACAAACAAACTTCGTTTCGGCTACCGAAAATGGTCCGTAAAATGAATTTGTTTCTGATAATTAAAGATTACTTGATTTTTTTTAGATGTTTTTTAATTTTCTTTTGGGCGACAAACATTTCACATAGAGTTGTGTGTGTGTTAAGCAAAGTTTATAAATTCGAGTAAATACATTTATTTCTAACAAAATCAATGTATTAGTCCCTAGCAATTGAATTATAAATCTAACTCGTTTTGTTGACTACAATCCTAAATAAATGTCTCAATTAGACAATACATATCTAAATATTCAGACTAAATGCATTTACCCGTTTCCTCGATTTTTCAGCAATTTTATTCTGCTGAAATAAACTTTCTGTATTCATATTTTAATTTAAAAAATACCTTTTTCAAGAGTCATGTGTCACGAGGATACTGTCCAGATAAATCTTGTCGAATCTCGACACATTTAAATTTAATTGAAAAAATAAATATACGGTGTACTTTTCATTAAGACATGTTCTTTCATCGTATGCCAGGCAATGGTAGTTTTTGATAGATTGTTTCTAAAATGTTGCTCGGTTGTAGACTTTTCCTGCTTTAAGAAATTTCATCAGCAAGGAGTTAGTTCATGGTGGCAAGATTTTTAAAATAGTTTCATTTAAAATGAAGCTTTTTTAATAAATCAATTTGTAGATCAGATTTCATTGACGTATTATTGACAAGAGTGATTTTGTCGAGTGTAAAAAATGCTTTGTTGGTAATATACTATTTTATTGAAAATGTATTGCTGGTAATACTTTTCACCTCTTATAGGATACAAACCCTATATCATCCAGCAATTTACTGAAACACCAGAAGTAAAATAGCAACACAACAAAATCGAATCAAATTGATTGAAAATATTTCGGAAATACCAGATTAAGTAAAAATTCACAATCCAGTGTAAAATTTAGTTTTACGAATAGGAAAAAGAATTGACTTCATATTGAAGTAAAAGACGAAGCCAAGTTTTGCGATCCGATGTTAAATTAATTTTCTAACAATAACTGAGAGGAAAGTTAAATAGCCTATATAAAAGATTATTTCGGTATAAAAATAAAGTCGAATCAATCAGACTGATAGAAGCAGTGATCAGAGAAGGTTATCACCACAATGTAAGGGAGAAATTTCAAGACACCGAAACGGATATGTCTTGTTGACATACATTCGTTCATCTTCTCTTTCCAATTTTTCTTTTTTGTATTCAGTCACTCGCTGTCAAAGAAACAACAGTAAGACTTTTGGAACTGACTTCAAAACAATTTAACGCCAATAAGTACTATTTTCTTTGACTGCTTTAGTTTTATTTTCACTTTTACGCCGACCATAAAAATGGATAGGAACACAGACTTCATAACTATCTTCTTAATCTCTGCATGCACACAATATGTCCTGCTACTTAAAACTAAGAAATCTGGATTCCATTAACTCGATACTACACTTTCTCTCTTTGAACTTTTACATAGTAATTTCACTGTTGACAAATCCTATATTATTCTGTTCAGTTCATACAATTCCATTAATTTTACAAACAAATCACTTTTCTTCTGCCGCATTTCAACACTTATGTGATCCTAAATAACAATTGTCCCTTAATTAAAGTAAAAGAATCTATAAGAAAAAATTTATTGGCCTCAAATTTCTAGGCTTGAAAATTGAAGTTTCTTCTATTCCCTTTAATCTAATTATAGTTTCTACCAACCTTATTTCAATGATAACACTAGTTATATTGATATTAATTTCAACCGCCCTAATGTTATTATAAACAGATTCCTAACATTCTTCAGACTGGAATTAGCTTATTAAACCTCAAATGTTTCAAAGAAAATTAAAAATTATATAATAAAGCGAATTCAAGAATAGATTATTAGATGTAAAACTTGGGTCATGTACTGGGAGAAATAGATGTAAAATTTACGCTAGACCCAATCTATGTTCAGTTGAAAAATTTAAACTATTGAAATATCGTAAGTAAATTTGCATTTTACTCAATACAATAATCCATTAGAAAATATCGACATCAATTTGAATGTTATATTTCAAGTTTAGATATAAACCTCCTAAATACAATCCAAATTTTATTATTCGCAATATTGTTTTTCCTTTTATTTTTATCAATTTTACAGTATAATAAATTTTAATAATGATATACTTTAAAACATTTAAAAAAATGATCATAACAACGTTAATCGTGTGATCTTTTTTAGCACCTTAAATTTCAAATAAACTTTTCTTGATCAGTAATTTATTCTAATATGATTGGATTATTTCAATGTATTTGCCCTTCACTCTTAAATAATTAAATTACTACCTCTTCTTTCTAATAGCTTCCTTTCAGTGCAGCTATAGGTTTTTTTTTGTTCTATATTATATATTTATGTATTTCTTTTATTTTTTATAAAAACTTTAGCCAAAACTAAGTTTTTTAGTTTAGTAACAATGCTGTCATAATTTTGATTTAATTTAATCTAAATAATTTTGACTAATTTCCTAATAATTTGGATTATTCTAAATCAGGTTACTTAGTGTTTTTTGCCTCTTATCAGCAATACATATATATAAATAAATAAATTTCATATATGTTTTTAAATATTTTTCATCATTTGTCCAGTTATTAATCAATTATTTATATAAGTGTGTTGTTGGATATTTTTATTAATAATACTCCACTACTTTTAGTCAGTTTTTGTAAGTGGATGATACTATAATACTTGTGTTTTCAACAGTTATGTGTGACGTGTGTGTTTAAATGAGATCGGATTTAGATCCGTTCACAGTGATGTATGTTGTGCATTTGACACAATATTTCAAACATTCTGTCAAATTTATATTTATATTAAGAATATATTTCATTCAGTAATGAATTAAAACACTGTGGCTATTGTCCGTGTATAATGATAATATACACGCTAAAAAGTCTGCATTTTTCTACCGAGCGCCCATAGCCCAGAGGTAGAATCGCTGATTGACGCCAGTTTGGTCGGGTTTCAATCCTGAGTTAAAAAGCAATCGGAGTCTAACCGTACTAATGAGCTGTAATACAGCAAAACAGATCTGTCTGCGGTTGACTATATATATATATATATATATATATATATAAGCGTTTCCGAAAATATGTTCATAAGAATTTTATAAAAATATAGAGAGCACAGTCTTGAAGTTATGCCATACATTTTTAAGCACACACACATACGTGTCTATATATATATATATATATATATATATATATATATATATATATGAATTAATTTCAGGGACCGTTGTTTTTAATCTTCCGGTGCCATGATGGAGGCAGCTTTTTTGTTTAAGTATATTTTTTGGGAAAAATCAATAATTAATTTTATTTTGTAAAATATTAGGGATAATGGATACGCATAGATTTACGCACAGATATCTATGCATGTATTAAGATACTCATACATAGCTAAGGACAGGTGTTTTTTCAATTTGAATTATATTTAGATATTGCGTCCTTTGCATCATGTGTCATATAATAACAGACCCTATATTATAAATGTTTTCTCACTTTTTTTTCTTATCACGATTTTTGTATTCTATTTCATTTTAGGTTTCTGTATTAACCTAATTAAATTTTACAGTTAGTAAACAAGAAAATTTGAAAATCCATTTTTCAACTAATAACAAATTAATTCAATTCGAGAAACACTCCGTTGAATATGAGCATGATGACTGCAAACGCATGAATCTCTAAATTCGTGTCTGAAACGTAGGATGATATGTTTATTTTTTAATATATATATATATGAGTAGGGTTTAATTTCAATTTTGTGCGAAAAGTTAATTTTTAAGTCGTTATCTGTTGAAAGTCATTGTTGAAAGTCACTTCAGGCAAGCAATTTCTTTGTAAGAATGGTCATGTGTGCGCGCGCGTGTGTGTAAGAAAACAAAGAATTAGCAAAATCAACGGACAACCTGGCAATTGACCAGGAAAAGAAAACATAATATTAAAGGAAAACTATGGAATTTAAAGAATTGCGGAGAAAAATTATGCACAAATATACACATACATATGATTATTAAACAGTGCTCAATGTTTATGCTATCAAATGTTTCGGAACTCTGAAAGAGACGAATTTTGAACGATTCGTAATGTCACACACTATCGTGATTGCCAAACCATCGGAGATGCTTGTGTTAGTCTGACGATCGAGGTACCTTTAAATTTTAAAGTGAATAATATTTGATATTCGTAACACATAAGGATTATTTTCTCAATGAAGTCTTTTGTTCAGATTAATTTGATGGAATTCTATATTGAAAAAGAAGAATATATATTATTTAGGATTTTACGAGGATTGACATTCGTTTATCCACCACTAACACATGCACATACACCACAGCACATACGTACACACACACAGACGCATACACACACGCACACACACACGATTATATATATATATATATATATATATATATATATATATATATATATATATGTGTGTGTGTGTGTGTGGAGAGAGAGAGGGAGAGAGGGAGAGGGAGAGAGAGAAAGCTAGAACGAACGAGATAGAGGGAAACTTCTGTCAGTAACTCAAATAATCTACAATAATAATATAGCGAGATTTATTCAAGGAGGCTTAAAACAATATTGAAGGTTTATCCATTTGATTCAGCAAATTCTGATTACCAATGATTTTTTAACTGTTTACAAATGTGCTACTCTCTGATTACATTAGCAATAATAAAACAGTATATTTTATGCTCTCACACCTATGAATGTAACAATTACTATCCATTTAATTCGAAAAAAGATAATTGAAATTAATATATTCTGTTGCGTTTAATTTGTACAATGAAAAGTGAGCTTCATATTTTGTTTTTTTTTACCTTCTTCACTAATTTTATGGGAAAGTCACGCTGAATTATGGTGGCAATTTTTTGGTTTAAACTGTTAAATAGAAAACAGTAGTAATATCAGTTATTCCAAGTTATTTTGTAAGTTAAAAAATATTTTTTTAAAATTATATTTAACTTATCAAACAATATTCTTCAAGCGCGTCCAACTTATCAGAAGACCAATACGCTAATGCGATTTCCAAACGTTAAAAATGATAATGTCAAAAAAAAAAAAATTCATATTTATAAGTAAAACTAAATCCCTACATTTTACGATTTATCGAAGTGAAAACATGATAACTAATCAGATATTCAAATATGGTATCTTCATGTGCCGTGCCAATTAAATAATGATTTTCAAATGTTTAAATCTTTTCTCATTTTCGTGAAATAATATATTTTATTATAAATTAAGAGATTTGCATTGTCATACATAAGTTTTATAGCTAAAAATATGTATATATTATATATATTTCTATCTATCACATGCAACAAGAAACACACAGTTGTGCCCTTGCATACACATTCACACATATATCTATATCTATATAAAAGAGAGAGAGAGAGAGCGAGAAAATTAATCGTTGTTTATCTTAGATACATTGGTTCAGATGTTTTTTTAATATTTGATGTTACCTTGTCAGTTATCTAAAACAACAGCATTAAATACACTGATATTATTTATTATGTATTTAAATAGTTGATATTACATACAAACACTGATAAACATGTTCAATAGAGTTTAGTTCGAGAGATTGTTTTCGTTACAATATTATGTAATATCCTTTACTAACTGCTGTCGCTGTAAAAATATTCTGTTGAATTTAATATAACAATATTTCTGATACGTGTTTTTATTTCTTTGCAAATGTCTGTCATTGAAGAGTAGAAATCACTTCTTCACTAAGCAACGGCCTTATTGAACAAATAGAAAGGCATATGAAAATAGGACAGTTCAACAAAATCTCATCGATTGGTCAATCGTCTTAGCTGTGACTGTCCTTCGCTAGATTCTATCGGGATTCAAAACTGGTTTATTCGAGCAGAAACGAAGATGTTTTCCTAATGTCTTTAAAAGGTCGTAAATATTATCAATCGCATTTGCTTTCGAGCAAAGGTATTTTGGCAATTTCCTGTTTCGCTTCAATCAATTATTTTTCCTAATGCTTAAATTAGATCTGAATAAAGCGGGTTCGTTTCGTTTTATTCCATTACTGAATTGCACCACTAGGAGATTCACAGTATAAAACACAATTTCACCGACAGCCGAACAATTTACTACTTTTCAAAACACTTAAAACCATATATTCTTAAAGTACAGTGTAAACTGAAGTTGTATGTTAATATATATTCTGTTTTCATAAGGTTATAGTGTGATTGGTTATGCATATTATTGAAAATAGCTAAAAAGTTTATACATACAGGCGTGTTTGTTTGTTGTAGTTGAGCCATTTTCTGCTTTGTTAGCAGCATTTCTATATTTTAGTGGATAGTTATTTCACTTTTTCTAATTCTTCGATGACTTTAGAAATTGGATGTAGAGGTTGGAAATATGTAATGGAATGATCTTAATATTTTTATGTTCATCATTGGGGAAGTTATTCTTAAATCATTCTAGTAAGAATTTTTTGTTTTCTAAATTAATTTGCTAATTTGAAAAATTTTAATTTTTTATTTTTATTTTTTTTTAATCATATCACCCCGAGCAAGGCGGTAAGGCTACTGGTGTGCAGGGCGTTACGTAAGAGTGAATAAATTGGAAAAGAGAAAGCCGGAAACCACGTCCTAAACAGTGAACAAGGGATGAACCTCTACACCTGATCAATAGATGTGAGTGGAGTGTGAACCGGGCGATAGTTCAGTTTATCTACTCCAATTGAAAAAATAAACAAAAAAGAAAAGTGAAAAGATTCGAAAAGGGAAAACCGGAAACCGCATCCTAAACAGGAACAAGGGATGAGCCTCTACATCTGTTCAATAGACGTTGGTGGAGTGTGAACCGGAAGATAGTTCAGTCTATCTACTCCAATTATATTTTTTAATAGTTCTATATTTTTCCATATATGTATTATAAAATAATGATATATATATTTTTATATAACAGGAACATTGTTAGAGAAAAATGTTTGACAAAGTGGAAAAAGTTCAAAAGTCTCGTCCTTTAGGACTGTAACCGTCAAAGTTTATTTTGTGATTAAATATTTATTTTCTTCACATACGATGTCCTTGTCATCAGCTAAACAGCTAGAAAAATTGGGAAAATTAACTATTAAAAATTCCAGAAATGTTAATTTCAAAATATACGCAAATTAAATTGAATACCTTACCGAAAAATATAGCAATCATAAATAACCCTATAACCTAATAAGCTATATTTAAAAAATATCCAAAATTAAAAAAATAGGTAAAATAAGTTTCCTACTTAAATAGTTAATGTTTAAATAAAAGTTTTCAGGCTAATATTTTAATCAAAGCAGAACAATGCTGATTACAGAAAAAGATTAAAAATCAATAAAATAAATATGCAAGGAGTTTATAGCTACCAAATATGATACATCATATAAAATTTTAAAACACCTGTTAAACACCCAACCAATTAGTTAATAAAAAACACCTCACCCAAAAAACCACTGTGCAAATAATATCGCTGTATTCTCAATTTTATTGTTCAATGGAAGTGTCTTTATAATTAACAATATCAACATATATCGTTCATACCACAATATTTATAAGGAAGTTTTAATCTTCATTACCCAAAAAAGCTAAAATTAATTTTGTTCCTTGTAAGTACCGACAGATTATGATCGAGCGTACAAAATTACTCTGCAAATCGGAACAGTATTAAAAACAAAAAAAAATAAATATGCTGGTTGACTTTAATATAAATAAACGATGGCGGTCACCTCTTTACATGTATTTTACCTGTAATGTTGTTTCAGCCGCATGGCACTAAAATCGGTAACACTAAGTATGTCAGTCTATGTACATATCACACCGATGGACAGTTCAGAAAAAATAATTTCCATGGCCTGTATTTCCGAAACTACGATCATTCACTGAAACTGAAAAACTAATTCACCTCCCCACACACACTTATGAATAAAGAAAAATATATCAGTGAACGCCTTTTGAATTCTGATGATATTCATCGAGGTAAACATTTGTCTATAATAAAATAAAACGTGTAGATAAGGAGAGGTTTTCTTTTTAAACATAATTTCTTTTTATAGATACATTTGTAATTATATCTAAAGATTTACACATATATGATAACAGTTTAAATATTTTACCTCATGTTATATAAACCATAAAACCAAAAACTCAATTTAAATTAAAATAATTTAAAAGCAAATTAACACACAAACGCACACACACAAACACGCAAACACACACACACATATATAAAATTATGTGTGTGTTTGTGTGAAAAAATGTGAGATGTCATAAAGTTTTTGTTCAAATTGTAGATGTTTGTTATTATCATTATTATTGTGTCGATACACGTGTTTCGAATCCAATCTTGCCACTCTTCAGGCAAATAAATGTCCGATTTTACATAAAGATATCCGTTTGATATTGATATGTAAAGTCAAAAACACGTGTAACGACACAAATAAAATTATGGAATTATGGACGCTTAATGAATTATACAAAAAATATAAACACAAATAATAATAATAATAATAATAATAATAATAATAATAATAATAATAATAAAAACTATATTTCTGTTTTCAGTATATATATATACATATATATATATATATATATATATATATATATATAGATATATATATATGAGAAAACAAAATTTATTACTCACATTCGATTATCGGGATTTGATTTGTATCACTACATATCTATGCGCATACCTGAGTTTTCCGGCAACCTGTGGAATATTCATAAGCATTCGTATTAAAATCTATTACCATATTTTCCGTTGATAATAAATACTTGTTATAAAAGATCCGTACATTCGTCTTATCAAAGCCCTTTAAAGGAAAAAACGTACACACACACACACACACACACATATATATATATATAAAATGTGTTTGTGTGTGTGTGTGTGTGTGTGTGTGTGTGTATATACATATATATATATATGTGTGTGTGTGTGTGTATGTTTATGTGTGAGTGTGTGTGTGATATTAGATTAATTAATTCTTAAACCGTCAAATTCAACGAAAACGTAATACAGGAATAAAAAATAAGTCTTTCAATGCAAAAAAATTTCTTCTGAAACATAAATAGTATATATCATAGATGGCTCAATCGTATTAAACAACGAACATAGAATCAATAGAACTTCAGAAAATTTTGCAAAAGTTTCTTCATATGCTGTGTTCTTTCTAGGCGTAGGCGATCATGGACTTCGATTTGGCTCTGTTTCTTATCGTTATCTATATATTTTTATTTGTTATCTCTCCCAAACTCCGCAAGGTCACCCATTTGCAAACTCCTATCAATAGATTTCTCGCTGTTATCCCCAGTCTCTCTTTCTTTGTATCCGTCCTCTGAGTATTAAATTTTTTTTGGACTTCCTTCCTCATTACATGTTCAAGGAACTTCATCTGTCTCTACATGATTTTAATTAGGAGCTTTCTTCTCGCTTGCATCCTCTTCAAGATCTCAATTTTTGGTCACGTGCTCAGTCCATGTTATTCTCAGCATCCTTCTGTAAAAACACATTTCTACTGCCTCAAGCCTCTTTTCATCCTTGATTAGATCATTTGCTTTCTAACAGAACTACAGATATCACATAGAAATTCAGGACTCTTTTTTTGTTTCCAATGTTTCTTTTCTGTCACTTCCCTGGGTAGTATCTGAAATGCGTCCTTGATCATGCCAATGCATCTTTAGACCTCATTAGATATCCACCCTCCGTCAGAATGTTTGCTAGTTTTTTAAATTATTTTACTTTGTTTTATTTTTAGTTTCTCCGACCTGTAATTGTGAAATCTTCTATTTTCTGATGCCCAAAGATTCAGTTTTCTTTAAGTTGAGGCTCAGTCCTTTCTTCTCGCTTTATTTTGCCACCTTCTGTTGAGGATTCTGCATTTTCCTTTCCGTGTTTGCTATCAGCACCCAGTCATCTGCGTATCTTATATTGTTGAGATTGTGGCCGCAAATGATAATTGCCAGCAAGGCTTTTATTTCATTTTTCACTGTACAGGTTGAATAGGTACGATGAGAAAACATAATCTTGTTTACGCCTCTTTCTATTTTTGTATACCTGATAAATTCACTTACTATCTGTACGCAAGAGGTTTGCTGCCAGTATAGATGTTTGATTATCTTAACGTCTTTTACAAATCTGCCAAGGTTGTCGAGCATCTCTATCAAGTCATAGTGGCACACTTTGTCAAACGCATTTCTGTTGTCTATAAAGCAGAGATAAAGGTATTTTGCATTTGTATTGCTCTTTCAGATAGCATTCTCAGCTTGAATATCGTATTCCGCGTTCCGGTATCTTTAGCAAAGCCACACTCATCATGTCCTATCTGTAGGATAATTCGACTTTGCCCTCTGTTCATCAGAATCTGGATTATGTGTTTTGTTATGTGGCTCATTAAGCTGATTGTTCATTGCAGTTCACATTCAAGAACAAGTACCTAAATGGATTTCACAATTAAGAATTAAAGATAAATCACATCACGAGAAACCCGTATATGTTCTATTAAAAAATGACTCCGACCGAAAATACAGCTAAAATAAAAATTCAATACGGATTACTATAGAGAAAACAGGATTATTCATAAAAATGTTTTAAAAAGAGCTATAAATGGGAGAAAAAGAGAGAACTATTTTAGGACAATTCAATTTCTTCCACAAACCAAAAATGCCTCTAAACGACGAACTTAAATAAATAAGTTATTAGACAAATGAACTTAGTCTGCTTTAACTAGAATTCCTCACATATAAAAATATTTACACAAATGAACACACGCACATACATATACACATACACACACATATATATAAAATTAGATTTGTATTCAAATTGAAATTAATATATCGTACATTGCGACACGGAAATTTTTGTGCTTCGAGATTTTTTACCTAGTCATCATATAATCTTAGATCATTGATGTGAAAATGATTTTCATTTGAATATAAGAAAAACTATGCTTGTTATTTATAGATATGGGAAGACAGAAAAACTTATCTGTTTGTACAATATAACTAACCAGAATTAGCATTCACCTTAAATTTGAAAAGATCATATTTTGGGGGAATATATGATTTTTTCTTTCAATCTTAACGGCAAAAATGTCAGCCTGTCTTAAAATCTTTATCTAGACGCCATTTCCGTTGATGCATTCTTTTTTGTTACATAATTGTTTTCCTTTAATTTTCTCTGCTAGTCAACGTTTTCCAAAACAAAAAAAAAGAAAAAAGAAAGAAAACTTTTTATATTTTAGATCTAATTTAAAGGGGACTTTGAGTACAATTATATGGTTTTTTTACGATTCAGAATAAATTTTATACTATTTTTTCAAAACTCTTAATTTTTAAACAATATATTGTAATATCCATTTATTTGTTTAAAAATTCATTTCATTCTTTTTATGAAAAATATTATATTATTTTTATATGTTAATACAATTCCTAATATCATAATACATTTTTTATTTATCTATTTAATTATATAATTTTACATAGCAATTTAAATATTTGAATAATCATTTAAATATTATTCTTATGAAACAATGGTATTAGATATATGCAAGTTAATAAACAAATTTGTAACCACATACTTAGGTGAAAATTTGAAATGTTTACATATGACATAAATTCCATTACGTTCATTTAATAGATTTTCTGCTCATCAACAGAATGTATAAAATCCAATGATGCAACTATAATATTGGAGAAAGAGGAAATACTCCTACAATATGAAGAATATAAAAAATATATTTTCGACGACAAGAGAGAGCAACAGATAAAACACAAAGTTGAAGACGGACCAGAAATATTAAAGTCCGAAGTGGAAGCTGCAATGATCAAACTGAATAGAATCAAAGCAGATAGTCCAGAGAGCATTGTAATAGAGCTGCCGATAGACATGGAAAAATTCGGCATAGAGAAAATTATAGAAATAATAAACGAAATTTAGAATATTGGTGTAATACCAGACGATCTAAGCAAGTCGATTTTCCTAGCACTGCCTAAGAAACCAGGTGCACCGAATGCGAACTCCACTGAGGAATCACTTTACTGAGCCACATTACAAAACTGATCGTACGAATCCTAATGAATAGAGCGAGAAGCAGAATCAGGCCAGAGATAAGACAAGAGCAGTGCGGGGTCGTCATCGACACTGGAACACGGAACGTCATATTTATGACTAGGATGATCTCCGAAGTAGCAATACTAATGGAAAAGACTTGTTTTATCGATTATGCAAAGGCGGTCGACAAATGTATATACAAAGAATTAATGGAGATGCTCAGTAGCCTCGAGATATTCGGGAAATGCATAAGAATCTATACTGGCATCAAACTGCCTGCATAAGAATAGATCAGGAATTCAGTAGATATACAAAGTTAGAAAGGGTCTTAAGACCAGGATGTGTCTTTTCACCGGATATATTCAACTTCTACAGTAAGGCTATTTTGTAGACCCTAGATGTTATGCCAGGATTTGTAATCGGAGGCCACAATTTGAACAGCATAAGGTACGCAGTGGATATGGTACTGATTGTAAGCACGGGAAAGAAAACTACCAGACCTCCTACAGAAGGTAGCTGAAAAGAGTGACAAAAAGGACTTGTGATAGACTGCAAGAAAACTGAATACATGATCATAAACAAAAAGAGCAGTAGAAAATGCCAAATGCAGGTTTTTGATACTAAACTCAAGCAGGTACAAAAAGTTAAATAACTCGGAAGTGTTCTAACAAAATCCAGAAAATAGAAAACTGAGATCCGAAGGCGAATTGACATGGTGAAGGACGTGTTCCAAAAGATGAGTTAAGTACTAATTAAGGCAATTTTCACGAGAAACGAATCTATATGATATCAGTTATTCAATATGACAGTGAATGCTGGAGAATATCACCAAAGATGAAGAAAAAACTTGAAGCAAATGAAATTTTATTACACATGCTGCGGTTATCTTGGACCGAGCATGTGAGCAATGATGAAGATTTGCACAGCATGGAAACGAAAAGGATATTAATATTGAGGATCAGAAAGAAACAACTAAAGTTTCAACAACATGCAAAGAAGAAGGAGGTCTTGGAAAACCTGATAGTATCAGGCCAGATAGAGAGAAAATAGACAGAGGAAAGCAGCGGATAACATATTTGAAGGTTCTGAGCAGGTGGATGAAAGAACGGGGGTCTTACAAGGGAAAGCGTTCTAAGAGCCACCAAGGATAGGGAGATGTGGAAAGCCATGGTCTTCTACATCATGAAAACACAAGGCCCATAGAAAAAGAAGATTCTTAAGAAGTTTAAAATTATATTGTTTTTCATATAGACACAAGTGGCTCGGGTTGTTTAAAGACTTGCATGTTCCAGCTGTTTTTAAATTTTTCATTTTAATGTGGGCGCATTATTTGTATCTTTTAGATACCAATAATATTTTGATAAGGATATTCTATTTCTGTAATTATTATCATTAAATGAAGACGTGTGTTGACCAAATCGTTTTTTCAGGCTGTTTTTTGTACTAAACACAAAAATATATACATTACTTTGGTTTTCCACAAGGGTGTATGTCAAATAATATCACTATTTCTATCTTTTAGGGGGTTGAATTTCTTTTTTACATATTTAATATTTAAGGCAATACTATAAAAATTACTATGTTTATAAATTACGTGTGAATGTTTTGCTAATTCTATATTCTTTGGTTGCGGGTCCATGTTTAATAATAGACTGAAGATGGTAAGATTTTGGGTGAATATATAATTGATTTTTACTTGGTCTTTCGATATGGTTTGTATATATACTTTTCGATATCAAAGGTTACATCGAGGAATTTTTTTTCTATATTTGAATTATTAGTTACTTAAAAATAAAAGTTTTTAAATTATCTATATATTATCTTTCTAATTTTATCTATTGTAAATTTCTGACATTCTTTACAATCATAAGGTCGTCATCCCTGTATCATCCAATATCTTCAGTATTTATATCCCTATAGGGTGTAAGATTGTATAGTACAAATAAACCAATCTGATTTGAAGACGCGAAATAGTCTAAAGATCGCTTAGTTATATCAAAGTTATCTTCCTTGGAATTAATTTTTTCCACTTTTTTTTATGAATAAGAACAGATTTTTAAAAATTCATTATTATATTTCTCTTCTCGTCCGACAAATCCAAACAGTGGAAAATCCTAATGCTATTCCAAACAGTGAAAAATCCTAATGCTATAACAAATAGCTTCTTTGCTATCGATAGATAATACTCCTCAATATCGAATTGGATAGAATAACATTTTTTGTTGTTTTTACAGGGGTTTTTAAAACGTCTGACACTTTTGCCGTTAAGATTAAAAGAAGAAGTCACTTATTCACCAAAAATATAATTTTTTCAAGTTTTTCTATTCTGATTAGTTAAATTGAACAGACACATATTTTTCTGTTTTACCATATCTATTAATAGTACACATGTTCTTTCTTATATTCAAATGAAGATCATTTTCACTACAATAATCTAACATTTCCTGATGACGAGTTAAAAATATCGAAACGTAAAAACTTTTTGGACGTAATGTACAATATATTAATTATAATTAGAAAACAAATTTAATTTTATTATGCTCTACACAATTTGTTGTATTGACCAATTTTATAAAATAAAATTAAATGCCGGAGAACTCAGAAGTTTAAAACTGTTAGTTCTCTTTATATATATATATATATATATATATATATATATATATATATATATATATAATGCAAATGATTTGTCATTTTAACTGAATTGGTTCTTCACGACTTCGATGTCTCGTGAGGACACCAATATGCTCATTCACGGTTACGGTTTATTTTAAAGTAAATATACAGCAAATAAATTTCAAATTAAATGAATATGACTAAATAAATATGAGTTATACGTGGGAAATACAAATAATTAAAATAAAATAGCTTATTGTATCTAAAATGATATGCCATAATCTATTATATATATTTTTAAGGTTTACAAGAAAGTATAGAATTTTAAATGTTTAATTAACATCCAGAGGCAGGTAAAACCCATAACATATCTCAAAGATGGCAAAAATAGCGGGAAATTGGACACATATGGCTGAATATATCTACTTACGATTATGTAAGTAATGCGTTTGTAATTAAACTGCTATAAACATCTGGCTCCAATATTTTTGATAATGTTTTGGGATACATTTACTGAGTCATTGTGATGTATTTACTTTCCTATCGACGAAAAGATGGCGCGCTATACTACTGGTAGCAAAAGGATAAAGCGTTAAAAATCGCTACTTTTGCGACCGTATTATTCTTTTTTTATAAGCATTTTACCTCAAGCAACTCAATACTGCCACTGGTTCGCAAAGGGTTACAGTGGGTGTCAGAGAATGAATAAGAGAAGGATAAGAACACTTTTTTGAAGAGAGCTGCATTAGTGTAGAGTGGAAAGAAGTGGAAGAACATGACACAATGGTTGTCAGAAAAATGATGCAAGTCAAGGAAATAAGAGATGGCAATTGACATTGCATTTACATTCTTGGAATTTGTAGTTGAAGCAAGTATACGGACGGAAATTCCACAGGCGGGAAGTGCGAGTAAAGAAACTGGGGGAGTAGAAGTTCGGGTTAGATTTAATTGGTTTCACTGTAATAGAGTAAAACCTAGCCGCTCATCTAGTAGCTCGATTAAATTCATGCCGAGTGGGAACTAAGTAGCCAAGATCATCAGAGAAGAATTCGTGTAAATATTTGCAGAAGAGGCAAAGGGAAGCCACATTACGTCTGAGAAAGTTGATTTACCAGGCCAGGATCGATTACTGTTGGATCTTATCAAGAACCCCGAGTTTATTAGCAGAGACACCTGACCAAATGTGACAGCACTACTGAATGCACGGGTGCATGTTAGATTTATAAAACATCACTAAATAAGTCTCTGACATGACATATACATAGCACCACTAATACAAAATCCATATGATTTTTATGTTGTACTAAGCTTCAAATAGCACGTAACAAAATTTGGGCTCAATCGAATTATTAGTTAATTTGGATTCAATCGGATTATTACTTGAAAATTACAGTTATTTTGCAAATTTTCAAAACTATGGAAAAATCTGAATTTCTTGTGTTGATAAAGCACTGCTTTCTGATAAACATACTGTTAAGGAAAAGCAATGGCTTCGTAAGTGTTATTCAGACATTGTTAGTCGAAAACAACGGTTAAGTGGTAGTATGCTGACTTTAAACGCGGTCGCACAGATACAAATTATGCTGAACTTTCAGGTCACCAAAATTCGGCAGTAGTCTAGGATGACACATGTGACACAATAACTAGGCGTATATTAAGGTGCTTTGTAAAATATGTATTTTATTATAAAATAAACGCTTTTTCTTTTATGAGGAAAATTGTGGAAGAGAAAAGGGTATCAGATTACTGTGTTAAATCCCACTAGTCTTCCGGTAAATATTTGACTCGGTGATTTAATGTGATAAGAAATAAAGTTCAGGAAATAGGTTTTTGAATGACCACGTCAAAAACTGTCTTTTACTGTATCTTGACCACACATTAAGAATTTTCCGGCGGAAATTTTAAGATAAAAAGATAAAAAAAAAATCCTGGAAAAAATACTAAGGCTAAGTGCAAATTGAGTGTCTGCAGGATGTTTACACATCAAAAGAAGGAAAATTTAAGTACCTGAAATTTCGGACTTACAGTCGCCAATGCTTATCACCCGGTGGTGTAAAGCATTTCCGGATTTCAGGATTAATTTTGAATAAATACAGATGATTTTTTCGTGCCGATCAGTCAGATCAAGTGAATGAGTTAAGTTAGTTTAGTGAGTAGAAACTCCGTTCGTCTTGTTTCGGTCAGTTCGGATTTGATCTCTATTAATTAGAGTTAGATATGTGTGTCAAATTCGCCTGCCGCAACTGAAAAGGCTAACTCTAAACGAATTAAAGCATCGATTCAACTCATCCAAGTTGTGGAAGTTCGTTCCTTATAGTTTAATCTTGTACCCCCAGCTTGAGGCTCCGACATGTTCAACAAACTCCCGGCAAACATCACAGCGTGGAGAACTGCCGCCGGAGAAATTGTTCGGACCTTCCACTGGGGTGTTACACATACAAAAAAAGAAATTCACAAACTCATTTGGTCGATCGTAAATGGAAACTGTGTAAGATATCAGAGGGGTTGAACTTATCATAAGGTAGTATAATCACAATTTTTCATGAATATTTGCCAATGAGTAAGCTGTCATCAAAGTCGGTACTGCGTTTGCTCACTGTCGATCAAAAACACATATTTAGAGCGTTGTTTGCAACTGCTTCAACGCAACAAGAAGGCGTTTTTCATAAATATATAACCATGGATAAAACATGAATCTACCACTTTACTCCGGAATCAAATAGGATAGTGGATAGCAGCAGGTGAAATCCGTTCAAAGAGACCAAAGACGCCGACATTAGCGGGCAAGATTTTGGCCTCCCTAATTTGGGATGGGCAAGATATTTTTTCTTTGTTTAACTTAAGAAAGGTAGAAACACTAATAGCAAATAGTATATAGAATTATTGTTACCTTTGAAAGAAGAAATTGCCAAAACACCGCCACAAACGAAGAAGAAAAATGTGATATTTCACTAAGACAACGCACTGTGTGAATTGTCGATTGGAACGATAGGAAAACTACATGTATTGTATTTTGAATTGCATCAACATTCATCCTATTTCCCAGAGCAAGCCACCAGCAACTACTAGCTGTTTGCAAACCTCAAAAGAATGTTCCCAGAAAAGATATTTAACCCTAATGTAAAACATATATCGGAAACTGATGTGTAGTTTGCAGCCAAAAACAAATCGTTCAACAAACATGCATAGCATTTCCGAGAAGCGTTGGAATCAGTGTATCACCCTAGAAGGAGAGTATGTAGATGAATAAAGTTGAATTTTGCAGAAATGTTGCAGCTTTATCAGTTAGACCCAAGATATATTGAGTGATGTCTCATGTGCAAGATGGATTATGACGAAAAAAACTTCTAGACCCAACACAGTGAATCGACCTTATTTGCAGCACATTTAGCTATGGATTCATTGTAGGCATTCCACTTGAGTTCTACTGAGGAATGTAAGTCGTGGAGGCGTAGTGTATTGATTTCAAGGATATAGCATGATCCCTGCTGATTGAAGATAGAAGGAATAGTTTATAGTGGTTAAAGGATAGCGGCATATATTACGTACAGAGATATCATCACCACATAAATATATTTGCCTTTGAGAGGCATTCGTAAGACAATCCACTGCTTATGTCAGATGAAATAGTGTATATAATCTGGGATTAAGAGACCAAACTACCAAGTTCGAATTTCAATATCATTCTTTACTTTTTCTTACTTATTAATACATTTGGAAAAATATGAATATCTTTTCTTCTATGCCATAACTAAATATCAGGAAAAAGGTTGTTCTAAACCCGTACAGAGCAACCAGCATTAAATAAGTAAAACTCTAAAATCAAACCACACTTGGAGTGGGTTACGGCATTCCGGATTGCAAAATCATATTTATTTATATCTTTTTTTTTAAATTAGTAAACAAACCATAGTAGGAAACAATAGACGTTCAATTTCAAGAAAAAGCGTATATTTAGAATGCTGGTACCATGTATGACAGCATGACAAACATTAAACGATTTCTTCATAGAGGTTTGGCGAAAGAAAATCTTTCTCCTGCATTTTATCAATTGTGATTTATACCTTACAAAAATACGATCTGTACATATTACTAAATTCCTTTCCCGTAATAATCAATGGAATTCAGCAAAAACCGATGTTTATCGAAAATGTTGTAACTATGTTCTGGATTTTACATAGGATATTAGCTTTTATTAAATAAAATGTGCGTGTGCACTGCCTCGAACATGACAGGAAAGACGTTGTGTCTGGAGATAATATTAGAGAATACGTGTTTGTTATTTTCTCTAGACCAAATAATATCAATATTATTTATTCCAGTTATTTCGATGTCATCGTGTGTACGGCATGTTTGAAACAGATGTTGTCAGAAACTTTAAGATTAATCTATGTAAAGAAATTTCTCATCGTGTAATTTATTTTGCTTTTTTAAACTTAGTTTATTTATAAAATTTATACGCAAGTTTTAACATCTCTCTCTTTCTCTCTCTCTATGTATATATATATATAATGTGTGTGTGTGTGTGTTCGTGTGAGCTGTTTTGTTCTTCAGAACTTCAAACTAATTTTATGTTATAGTTTGAAGCGACTATACATGCACACGAAGAATAGAGAGGCGCAGAGACTATTTATTTAAAAAAATGTTTCATTACCTGTGACGAGAACAACGAGAAATACACCTCAGAAACCTTAGATAATTTTAAAAAAAGATTTTCTATGGACACACAATAAATATTTTACAAAGCAATACATTGGGAGACTTAGTTTCTCAAAGTAACGAGAGTGACTACAATTTTGAATAAAAAACCGTTTCTGACTTTAAATGAAACAATTCAAAATTTGCTAAGACGAAAATATTTAGAAAGTGCTTAAATTCTTAGAGAACTCAGAATAAATTTGCGTCCAATTTCCTACAACATTTCACCATTCTTGGCATATGTTCTCTTATACAAATAAGCTGTAGTAAATAACGAAGGTGATGAAAATGTAAATAAATGTAAAAAAATATACATGAAGTCACCTAGATTATATTCTAAAAACACAAGAAATAGTTTCAATTTAAATCGCAGAGAGTCTACCCTTTGTTCTTTTGCATGAGTAAATGCATTACCTAAACTGAAATTCATCCCCATGAATTCTTAAGTGACGATAATATTTACATTGTCAAAGATCTTGCAACAAAGTTGTTATACATATTATATATATATATATATATATATATATATATATGAAGGAAAATTTGCTCGCCAGGAAATCATTTTACTTGACCGAATTCAATTTCTTCAGAGTCAGATTACGTAAACAGAGCGTGAATTGCTGACAAAATCAAAAAATGAAATTTTAATTAAAATTTCGAACGTGTTAAAAAGTATTTTAACAAATTTTAAAAATCATAAAAACAAAATTTGATCTTTCCTCTTAATAACAGCATAAACATATTAATATTAACACTTTGTTTTAATTAAGTTTGAGCCCTTTTAATGATATGTTAATTTTTATAAATTGAGTAGAGGTACCTAAATTCGTAGTTTCTTTGTTCTACCTGACTACAACCTCCATCTCATAGATGATGAAATAGCAACAAATATGATTTTTGAAAGATTTTCTAAAAAAAATTACTTATATGTATAATTTGTTTTTCGGTGCGTGGTTGAATGAAGTATGCGTATTTTTTTTCTTTCAAATATTCGTTTTTACTTTTCATAAACTGGTAGGAAATATAGATGTTGAGTCAAAGATAATATTTTCCAAATGAGTTGCTAAAGATCTGTGAGCGTCTTTAATCTGGGCGACAGAGAAATTTTGTCTCCACTCCGGAAGCGTTAATTGAACGAATGTTTCACTGATCGGGACGCTAAAAGCAAAATTAGGCGCCACGCATACGACCGAAAGTTTAATAATTCAACTGTTGGTCATTCTAAGTATTTTTGAATCTTCAGTGTCATAGTTTTGGGTTTTCAAAATGAATCTGATTTACTTTTGCTATATATAAATGGATACATTTCATTGCGAGTTTTTAATCGACCGCGAGCAACTAAAGCAATAAAATTTAAACGGCCACTTAATTTTTAATCGACTAAGTGAATTATGTATATATATATATATATATATATATCTTAGAAATAGTACTGTAAGTTGTTGGCACCTTTCGCTCTTATGACAATTCCACCAATTTAAATGATAACAACATTAAAAGAATCACTGTTTCACGAAAACATACAACACAATTACATACATGCAAAGATACAAATGCATACATCGAAATATTTCAGAACTGATTCCAAAAGCCCTGACTTTTTTTTAATCGCATCACACCGAGCAAGGCGGTAACGACACTGATGTGCAGGGGGCTACGTAATAGTGAAAAGATTGGAAAAGAGAAAGCTGGAAACCACATCCTAAACAGGGAACAAGGGATGAGCCTCGTAACCTGTTCAATAGACGTGGGTAGAGTGTGAACTAGGCGATAGATAGATCTATCTACTCCAATTGAAAAAAAAAACAATATGAGAAGATTGGAAAAGAGAAAGCCGGAAACCACATCCTAAACAGGGAACAAGCCTCTTAACCTGTTAAATAGGTCATTATTTCAAAATAACAACAATAGAAAAACAATGAAAAGTAAATTACATGGAGTAGGCACTTCTGAAAGGGGAAAAAAGGAAAATAGAAAAAATAACTTAAAAGAGCATTTATGAAAAGCAATGTAATTGGCAATGTCATACACCTGAGAGAAACAAAGAAACTTCCAAAATTTCCCCATCGCTTTCACTTCCGGTTACGCTAATATTGTGGGGGAGTTACCCACTTAATAATGGACCCTTCTATGCCTATATTAACCGAGAGTTAATTACTCAAGAGGAGGTGTACAGGAATGAGAAAGACTCTTGTGAGAACTCTCGTGTGGAGTGAGCAAGGGCGATAGAGATTCTGGTTTCCAGTACGACTTCAGTTCAGCGCAAGCTATTATTACTCTCCTCTTTATATCTCTTTGTATTGCTTTGTATTTGTATGTATTTCTTCTTGAGGTAATATATGTTCTTGAACCTACCACCCTGTTGACTTATAATTTTATGGCTCCATACCGGGTCCATATCAGTTAATTTCTTCGAAGATTTGATCAGAACCTATTTGGACATTCGAATCGGCTATCAACAGAAACGTATATTCTTGTGAGTTTTAACGGACATAATAATATATTCAACCGGTAATAAAAGAATACCGTTCAAACCCAAAAAATAAACATGAATAACGTCTAATACAGCAGCAGAATAAAAAGTAAATGAAAACCAAAGAAATATTAATAAATAAGCGATTTCAAACTATAATGTGCGTATGTGTGTGTGTAAGAAATTAATCGATTTAAATAAAATTCTGTTTCTTATTATTGAAAACGTTATTTTTCCGAAAAAATTAGTTTAAGTTGACACCCTGTGTGTATGATTTATTTATTTTATTTTTGGTCTTAACAATGAATTACATCTATCGACCGGAGTATTCAAAATAATAATTTATTCCTATTCAGATTTAAAATATCAGCAGTATACAGACATTCCAACAGACACGATATATCAAGAATATTTTGACAAGAGGATGTGTATTTTTGAAAGACGAGACATGAGACTAAATAACGAATGCGAGACCCGGTAATGCCCACTGTTTAAGTAAACAGAACGGATACACAAACAATGTATCAACTGAAAATAATATATATATATATATATATATATATATATATATATATATATATTCTTCTTTAATGCATTTATATATATATATATATATATAGAGAGAGAGAGAGAGAGAGGGAGAGAAGGAGCGAATAAGAAAGAGAATAAACGTATATGTGAGAGCGAGAGGCAGATTAAATGGTAAACGTTTTTTATTGATTTATTGACAAAATCCTCAATCTCAGTTGTTGGGAAAAGAATTGGTAAAAACCGGATTAAAAATATAATTGACGTTTCGTGCGTAATAAGCGTTCTTCACGCAACCATTAGTGATTCTTGGACTACCGTGCCTTGAAGATCACTTGTCAGGTTTGAAACTTGTACTTGCCAATTATAGCTGTTACCAGGACTTTTTAATCTGTTTTACACTCAGATAGATAGATAGATAGATAGATAGATAGATAGACAGACAGACAGACAGGCAGGCAGACGGACAGATAGATACATACATACATACATACATACATACATACATACATACATAACTAGATAGATTATTCGATTCTCATTGATTGCTCACATTTATATGTGGTGTACGTCGTTATTTGCTGAATATTTTTTCTACTTGGGACTGCCAAATTGATATAAGTTTCTATCCATTAAGATGTCTGGGTTTTTTAACATTATCTGTTTGAGGGGAAAATGAGGATAATCTTTTTAGAATAATAATTTTTTTCTAGATTGAATCAAGCTCATGAAATAGAGTAAGTTGCGTAAAATAGAGGAAAACCCCAGATAATGTTTAATTGAAAATGTTAAAATTATAAATGTTATGTTTATATACATATAAAATAAGTCAGTTAAGCGACATACGTGATATATGATTGGGCAAATATATATCTCTCGATGAATTACTGACAAAGCAGAAAATTTTCCCTGCGGTAGTTTGCAATTTCTTTCTGCGATAGTCTGTTTGCCAACTAAGGATATATAACCCGATCTGTGTTGCTATTCAACATATAGCTGGTTGGAGGAGAGATGGATTAATATCCTTCCCAAAGGTATTTGCTTGTAAGTGTTTGCAACAAATTCAACTTCAATTTGAACAAGGCCATTGGCTTTCCCATAATGTAACGATATCCATTATATCACAACGCACGTCTTATATACAATAAGAATTATGTTTTGAGCGTTTTAAGTGTTTCAATGACGTTACATTGGCTGATTTGGAATTGGTTTCAGCAAAGTTGGGAACGATGTAATTAACCAAAACAGTTACATAAACACACACATCACTATCTTTGAAAAAGTATGTAACAATATTCGAAAGTGCTTTCGAAAAAATAAAATATATTAAAGATGACAATGAATTTCTGTAGATTTACACATTTTATAAAACTTTAACTCGGAAATCGGAAAGACAATCTTGGTTCGAAATAATTCTTAGTGCCAAAATGCATCTATACCTAGCTCTTTTAATAAAAAGTGGTCAACATTAGAAATAGAGCGTATATATATGTAAAGTGGTCATTGAATCCAAAAACTAAAACTACATACGACCTGAAGATTAAATTCCCTAATAAAACAGATTGTCATCTCTGAGTGTTGACTTTATTTACTACTTTATATATATATATATATATATATATATATATATATATATATATAGTCGTTAATTTATAAATATATATGGGGGTGCACATATGAATATTATTATCAAATTGTTATTAAATCAGTGCTGAATTTATGAACAGCGCTATATTATATATATTAATAAATATATATATTGTGCCACGTTGATGACACAACTCGGAGTTTCAAAGTGTGATGCAATCATCAGGTGCATATTTCAAACATTCAGTTTAATAGATTTGAACTTAAGTTCATTCGATGTTCATGGGATTTAAATCTTAAAAAGATACGTTACTGCTTTTTTCATAAGGATTTAAAAAATTAAATATTCTAAGATTATATTTAAATAGACATTTAAATTTACAATAGAAATAGAAGTCAAATAATAAGAAAATTAAAATGCAGGGAGAAGTATTCAACGGGGCGTAAATCAGAAAACGTAAAAATTTTAGATATTCTAATATTACATGTAAATAAATATCAAAAATAAAAATAAAACTATAAAGTTTAAAATTAAAAATAAAATGTAAGTTGAAATTAAAAATAAACAATGCATGAGACAAAAATTAAAGTGGTGTGTGGCATAATTGTTAAAAGAAATATTTTCAAGGGTAAGAAAGAATGCGGGAATGCAAAGAAGAAAGGGAGAGAAAATCGGATAAACGTATAGAGAAATTTATAACAATCTGGATCTAAAAGTTTAAGTAATTAATATTCTATGACAGGATGTGTTCATTTAACCACTTTTTTAAAAAGTAAATTGTGTTTATTAAAGAGGTTAAAGATAACAATATTTTTCTAAAAGACGTAAGTTACATCTGTCTCCTCTTTCTTTTGTAGTATGTAGATTTACCTAGGATATTCCATATTTCATAATTGGGTTCTTGTTACTGTTTTTATTTTCAAAAAGCATTGATAAAGCAGTAATTTTGCTATATTTACTGTTGTTTAAAGACAACAAGTAATTGTCAAATATTATCTTCCACCTATTAGAAGTGCTTCCAAAGTAAAACTTAACATCATTATCCTTCGAATGGATTCGAGCTCAATAAACAGTACTTTCGGATATAGATTGGCCATTCAATGAGCAGGTTTCATTTTTTCGGCAATTGCAATTATCCATAGAAGGGTAATTGTTCCTATTAGTATGGGGACTGATGTTGTTTAAGTAGGTCAAGTATTTATTTTTATAAACGTTTTAAGATTTAGACCACGTTAATTGCTTTTCGCTGCATTATATTTTTAATGTTTTTTGTTATATTTTTAATTTGAATATTTATTTACATGTATTCTTTAAATATTTAAACTTTTAATCTCGTTATTAAAAACGTTTATCTTATCTTTATAAGATTTAATTCCCAAGTATATCGAGTGAACATAAATTCCAATCTATTAGTCTCTCTGTCTGAAATATGCACCTGATGATTGCCTAACGCGTGAAACTCTGAGTCGTGCAATATATATCAAGTGAAAACTGATGTCAACACCGAGTAGCGAAATCTCTTTCTTACATGAAGGCAATCCTCAGACAATACTAGAATGTTTATATATGCTGATTAATTGAGCATTATGTGTAGCATATTCTATTGTATTACCGTAAAGTTTCTTGATTCGGCGGTAATGATAAGTGTTGTGGGACTGGTGTACGTGAGATCGAGTCTTCGTCGCCAATTCGTTGTGGATTCCGGATGAGATACCGTCAAAATAATAAACAACAAAAACAGATATGGAGATAGAAAAGTAGGTTATATTAAACGTAATATACAAACTGGAATTGCTGGTTAGTCGGTTCAGGAATACCCGTAGTAGAAATAGATATATACAAGTCTTGAAGTGAAGTCTTTGGATATAGCACGTTTGAGTAACTTATTCTCGCTGAGTGGAGCTCGGGGCTAGTCTGGTCTCTGTTTAACTTCGGATCTCTACGATTACTCTCCGCTGTAAACTGCCACTGCAACCATGATTCGAGATTACTGTTCTTTCTATGGCAGGATTGTATGTACACTCAGTCAAGTTCATTATCGTATACAAACAAAGGGGAGATTCCACAACAATAAGATTATAAAACTATTCCAGAGGCTACTGAGTAGGAATAGTTGTGGATCCAATACGGTTTCTTGTGGTTATTTTATACAGTTGTGTTTTTTCACATTTATTACTCATTAGTTATTGTTGGTTACTTAATTATATACTGCTGATTATTATTATTTCATTCATTCATTTCCTTTGTGTTCATAGTTTTTAATTTGTCTATTATTTGAATTTTTGGTTTAATTAGATTTTTTACATTTTATTTTTTCCTGTATTGATTATCTAATTTGTTTCGATAATAGTATTAGCTTTATGTACAGTCTGTTACATTACAAAAGTTATATATTGTTCGTAATTTATCCTGGGTGTATATTACAAATACTTTTTTTTATCTTGGTTGTTATATACATGGGTTGATTCTACATGGAAATATAAACATCTTTCCTTGATTTAAAGTAAATGTTGGTCCTGGACATAACAGTAAACTGCATCCAGCAGCAAGGCCTATGATTGAAATGTTGTGAGAATCATGGTACAACCTCTTAATTGCTTTTGTTCTCAGGTATACCCTGACCAGGGGTAGTAGCACCTGTTAGGATCCCATCTATGGGTAAATAGTTAACGCCCAAACTGGAGTCAAAACACTACTAAAATATAAAAATACACTTTTATAGAAATATATCAATAAAAAGAGACTTTTATAGACAAATATACATTTTTGAAAGAAAGAATTTTACCAGCAATACATGTTTGAAGAATAAATTCTGACCATAACACATTTTTGAAGAAAACAATTATTCTCAGCAAAAGATTTTTGTATACAAAACTAGAAGACATTTTCAGTTTTCTAAAATGAAAAAGAATTAAAAGAAATTCATTAAAATCTGATTAAATCATCCTTCTCATGATAACCGACCATTAAAAAAATACCATAAATGCATTAAATAACCTACAGTGCTTGATATGCCGCTAAACAAAACTCAAACTCAAAGGACATTATTATCAATTCATTGCTCATTGACAGAAAAACATTTTTAGCCATTTGTACTTTAATCACTAGGTTCATGGTTAGTTAAATATGTGTACATACTTTATCTTGATATACATAATATGCGACAGCATCTATTGTTTAACATTTTTCAATTCATCTTCATGAGGATAGTGATTATTCTCCAAGCATTTCATTACAAAACTGCTGAATAAGAATTTCGTTTCTGTTTCTGAATTTGTCATCAATATTGTGTTATCTGCATACCTTGTTTTCTTAGGATTAGTTCCACTAATAATATATCCTGCTCTGCTACCTCGTTTAATTTTAATACTCCTTCTTTTGGTGGGAGAAATGTTGCTACGTATGTGTTTAAATGTTGGCATTGTGGTTGTTATAAATTTTATAAGCAAGTACGTGTTTAGAGAAAGGCGAGAGTTCACTGAGATACGAAATTGATATGAATATGTAGAAATGTTTGTGTATATATATCTATATATATATATCTATATCTATATATATATATATATATATATATATATATATATATATTGACAGGCGGAAGGGTGTCAATATAGGCAGATATGTAGGTATATGCACCTGTGACAATATGTAAATATATGCTTATTTTCTGAGTGTATATAAGGTTTGTTGGTATACTTCGGAAATATGTGTTAGAATTATACGCATATAGGTTCTCTCATGCGAGTGTGTGAACAAAACAGTTACATATGGATATGTTTGTATGTATATGTATTTTGGTATGTTTGAGTAGATGTACAAATACACATTTCTATTTACACACACAACACACACACACACAAAACGCACACACACACACACACACACGCACACACATATATATATATATATATATATATATATATACAGGTACGGATATATGTGCATAAAGATATCTATGTGTGTTTTTGTGTAATGATGTAAATATATGCGTATTTTCTGAGTATATGTGAGATTTGTTAATATACTCGTGTAAATATGTATCACCATAAATTATGCACAAATAAATCGGCTCTTCATATATGTGCTTGTGTAGGCAAAAACATACTTATTTCGAACATGCACGGAAGTGAGTTTCTGTTTATATGTAGTTTTACTCTCAGACGCATTTATATATACTTATGTGAACGTGGATATAACTAAGTACACGTGATTTTGTTAATATGTAGGGTTATATGTATATAAGTATTCATGTACTCATGAATGGGCGTGTCATGAGTTTCTCGTCACTATTCAAGAACGATGAATCTTTTCGACAGTTCTACTAATCGTCAACAGAGATAAGGCCACAGTTTCTGTTCTAGATTTTCTTTTAATCATTTCACCCCAAGCGAGGCATTCCACTACCACTATTGCGCTTGGGGCTACATTATGGAAGGTAAATAGAAAGAGTGGTTAGATATAGGAAATGTCAGAAGTGGGGGGGTGATAGATAGTTGCGAGGATGGGAAGAGTGTTTGAAAGAATGGAAGCAAGTTAGTGTGTTAGGAGGTGTCTATTGACCTTACATTTAAACTCTTGGACATTGTAGCCGTCGAGGAAGAAGTCATGTGGAAGGGAATTCCACAGTCGGGAAGTGCGAGAAAAGAAACTGTTGGAGTAGAAGTTGCGGTTGCATTTTATCGGTTTCACTGTAAAAGGGTGGGATCTAGTTGCTAATCTAGTATCTCGTGCAAATTCGAATCTGGGGGGCACCAGTGATCTAAGTTCATTGGAGCAGAAGCCATAAAAGTATTTATAGAAAATACACGGGGAAGCTATGTCGCGCCGGTGAGAAAGAGACTGCAGGCGGTCTGCCAAGTCAGTATCGATCACATTACAGATCCTCCACTGTAGCTTGTCGAGAAGCCCAAGGAGAATAGCAGGGGCACCCGAGCAGATATGTCAACAGTATTCAATGCACGGGTGGATGGTAGATTTATAAATGTGCAGGATAGATTCAGACGGAAAAAACCACCGTGCCCTGCTCAGAGAACCGACTTTCATAGTAGCGGATTTAGCTTTGGATTCGATATAGTCATTCCACTTGAGATCCGCTAAAAGTGTCAGACCAAGTGGGTGTGATTATGTTACTTGTTCTCCATTTCTTTTAAAAGAAATGTTAATTTTTTAAAAAAATCATCCGAAATGGAATAAATATAGTCCGATTTGATGAAATGAGCCAATTAACTCATAGAAATGAACTATAATTTATAACCAATCTTAATTGTGTTTTTCTTTATAAATACACAATAAACTTACTAACAACTATACTTAAACATTAAAACATCAACAAAATCTAAAATTTCTTGAAGCCATATACAAAAACAGGTGAAAACTAATCTGAAGAAAATTAATTACGAAATCTCCACAAACATTCTTAAATGTAAGAAGCAATTGGTTATCCATACTTAATACCTCTCGCCCCAACTCTCGCCCCTACTCTCTCCCCAACTCTCGCGTGGTCATGTAATAGTGCGATTTCCGCTTCCAGCAAGTACATACTTATTAATTTTACAGACTCCTGTAGAGCTGGTTATTGACCTGAGTAATGGATCGGCGTGTCTAATTCACTTTCTGCCTCGGCCGTTCCATTTGCTTTCAAAATAATGCTACCGGAAAAATATTAATCCATCTCTTCGGCAGCAGATAATAGTAAATGACCCAATAAACTGATCTCCCTACTTGTCGCTGGTAACCATTCTAGCAGAATGATAACCTTCAATTAAGAATTTGCTGAACAGGGACAAAGCAGAACTACAGCACACATCGCTTTATATATTGTCACTTAAAATTTAATTATTTTCACTAATAACAGCAACAAGACCTATGATTAAGTGATTGAATCTTTTAAATAGCCTGAAATCACCTCTAAATTGTTAGCATTTCCATGCCGACCCTTACCACGGGTTGTTGCACATGTATGGTTTACAGTTATGGGTAAATAGTGAAACACCCCCAAATAAAAAAAATATAAAATTACAAAAATACATTTTAAATGTAATAATAACAAGCAACATTTTTTATACACAAAAATTACCAGCATGAAATTATGACAAATATATCTTCTGTCATTGAAGGCATAAACTTGTAATCAAAATATTTAGATTTCGGCATTAAATAACCAATAGCGAAGGATATGCTGCTAAAACCTCAACAACTATAAATTTATGTTATATTTTATGTTAATCTTTCCCGAAATATTAAATATTCGTTTCCTTTTCCAGCAAGTTTTTAATATTTTGCGCCTTTGTTTACCTTTCATTTTTCCGATTTTACATTTATTTGCTTCCTAGCAAGTAACATTATTTTACAAGTTTTTTATAGTGTATCTTATATATTCTTTGCGCATAGTATGATTTCTTAAGCAGGGATATATTTTCTCAAAATATGACTATCATCATCTAAGTTTTCTATCTACTTGGCAAGGATTAAAAATATCATTCGAACTATTAAGTTACTTAGCAAGAAACGGATGTTATTAAAATAAAAAAGAACACATCAACCTTATATTATATAACCACTTACTACAGACAGTTAAGTGCCATACGTGAAACACGTTTGGCCGATCAAGTCTCGAAAGAGACATGACTCACTGGGCAGAAGATTATCCCGCAGTAGGTTGCCATTGTTTTCTGCGGTACATTGGTTGTCAGCAAAGGTTATAGAACCCAATCTGTCTTATTATTTGGCCCATAACTTGATAGAAGAGTCAGATTAATACCTTTCACAAGGGTATTTGTGCATAAGTGAATGCAATCAATTCACTGGAATTCAAACTCGGTTCCCTGATTTGTCGTTCCGAACGGAATTTGTTTTTTATCTGTTTGTGTTTTTTTTCTTGTGTGGGCTATCTCAAGAGTAAAGTCTACACGATTAGACCAAGAAATCTATGTTAGTTAACAGAGAGAATTCGGGATGAAATTCACGGTATCCCAACTGAGATGTTGAAGCAGTCAATGAGCAATCTCAACAGCAGTTTTCAAGAATACATTGTTACAGGAGTACGCCATCTGCAGGACGTAATTTTTAAAGAAATGAAAATTCCATCATTGTTTCTTAAATGGTATGTTTTAATGTGTCAAATCCTTTGAATAAGATATATTTCTTCCATCAGTCTTAGCTTAATTGGATTGTTAAAATGTTCACTTTTTGGGGGTCTCCCAGTATAACATTAAACAAAACGGTAAACAATGATTTTTGTAGAATCTATAAGAATTATATGGATACTTTTGGCAACTTCTTATTGCAGGAATTCCCCAAATGAGTGCTTTCTATCTCCTGCTTCAGTGAGTGTAAAGTATAATTAGCCTTTATTCGTTGCTCAGCATTATTTCAGCCAGGAGTACTTCAGCATTATCGGCTTAATTGCTATATTTCTACTTGTATTTAATGCAGCATTCTACATGAATCTGAGAGTATTTTTCTAGGACTCGTCATATGTTTTAATTCCAGTAGCTCACGAGAATAATTATCAATAAGATCAATAAACTTGTATGAAAGAATAAAATAACTATTAGTTGTAAACTCTATAAACAGGCTGAATAAAGTCTTTAATTAACACTTTTCCGAAGAACAAAAACGGTTATAATATTATAATGTTAATATTGTCTTAATATATGTGATTTATCCAAAATTTTCTTTTTTCTTCACTTTCCGTCTTCTTTCACTTCAGGTTTGTACTATTAAAACCGCAATGTTACTGACATTTGATTCGTTCTTTATCTTTTATGCTTTCATTTATCGTCAAGATACAAAGACTACTTGATTACCGCTGCTTGTTACTGATATAGGGTGTTCCAGCAATACCAGAAGTTTGAATCAGATACATTGACCATCCGAAAGCATGATCTAATAGGAGTTTATCATATGGTGAATCCAGTAGATAAAGATTTTATCTTAAGCAATACTAACTTTTGTTTTGCACTCAGTGCCAACTCAGAATGTATGAAACGTAGTAGCCTTAATTTGGAAGGTGTTCTTAAGCCACCAGATGCAGCATCTGGTCTCAGAATATCTTTCTGGTTGCACAATGAAAAATATTTATGATCTAAGGGTATTAACACGTACAAAACAGCCAGAGATCAGGAAGTTATATAAAAACCAAAAAGTTGGCGAGAGTCTATAATCGATAGCAAGAATGAAATAGAAATGTTGAAGGACTTAAGAAAGACATATCCTCTATCCGACCTATTCTTATATTAACCAAATACATAAGTGTATAAAAAATTGAGTTTATATCTGAAAAAATTGTCAGGTGTTCTTATCCGAAGTTACTAAGTTACTATTTATTATAACGCTTTTCATTTTATTAGTTTCCGCATTTCTCTTTCTTAAGAAAAACAACTCTCCCCTAACAATTCATTTGTTATATATCGCCGTACGACGACAAAACAACAAACACGCATATATAAAAATATAAGGTTATATTTTTATTAATGACGACGAACTGTGTGGAATAGAGAACGGGAGGGTGAGGGCGCATATAGAATGGCTGACGGGAGTGTAGTCTGCCTGTGTTGTCTCTCTCTGCTTCCACCGGTCGCTCTCTGCTACTGGCGAATCCGTGTGTCGAGGTCTTTATATAGTCCTCTAGAACCGGGACTTTCCTTCCGGTTTTTTGCCTCGCCCACGCAACCCCCCACATAATTCTAAGAGGCACCTGATCTGTTTGCCTCTGTAGCCATTTCCGCCGCTGTCGGAAATAAGGTCAAAACGACATCCGCTCCGGCTTCGACAGGATGTATTTCACAAACACCTGTCTTGTCGCTTCGCCGCCCCCTTCACCGATGGAAAACACCATCGCTTGCATCACTTCCTCGGGTGGGGCCAGATTGTTATATTACACATTGACTCTGCACAAAATAGTGTAAAGGAGCACAATATCATGACTGTTGGACAATATACCATGTTTATTAGTTTGAGTTTTGGTGTCTTCATCTTCGTTAAATAAAATCTCCATAGTTAGCAATATACTTGATGCTTACAATATCACTTCATTCCTACATCCTGAATTATCTGCTTTCTTAATTTCAATGTTCAGTTATGTTTTGCATATAAAGAGCAAATGCGATCCTTCTAACTTCTCTTTTCATTACGAGAATTATTAAAAACTTATGCAAAAACATTGATTATTACGCTGCTCATAAATTTTAATTTAGAATAGTAGCAATCAATTTGATTTTAAAAGTTCTAACGAGTTCTGTGTTCAATACCAGGCTACACCAGTGGTAAACAAATAACATAGAGAGGTTACAGAGAGATAACCCAATGCTACCAAAAAGAGGCTTCGTACAAAAGATGACAATGATATAGTCCAGTGATCGTAATAAACGATTCTGCTCGAAATTCTACGCCCCTGAAAAATGCCGGAGCGTACAACGGCCGAAACGTCGTGCTAATGGCAACAAAGATGAGGGCAATAGTCAAATAATATAAATACTATGTATCATCCTATAAAAACAATTTTTAGACAATTAGGTAATGGTAGTGGCTTTATTACTAACATTCAGTTTCAAATAGTGGAAAGCAAACACATTTCGATAATGTGCTCATATTTTGTTCGAGCTAAATGTACACTAAAATTGGGATTTTTGCTGTTGAAATTCTTCAAGTAACGGGGCTTCTTATATTTGGTAATTTTCTTTGTCATTCTCTAACGCCAATTAAAAATGTCCCAAAAATGATACAGCACAAATATCTACGTAATGTTCTCTGGTTACCGTGTAGAACACCCGTTTGAAGAGGTTATCGAAGAGAACTTTCTCGTTGTTGGAATTGCTTACATTTCGTAAAAGATATTAAACGCTATAAAATCGGCTTTCCTCTGACGTTGTGCCTATTTCCTGGAGGATGAATATCCTAATGCTGTCTAAACAGCCGGGATTCAGTACCGGCCGGAGATATACAGTTTTATTGAAGAGCTGAGATACGTCGAAAAAGGCTTATATATATATATATATATGTGTGTGTGTGTGTGTGTGTGTGTGTGTGTGTGTGTGTGTGTTTATTATAATTGTATATTAAAAACATATTTTACTTCAACACTGTCGTATTTGCTTATTATTCATAAGTCTGATGAGGTACTAAACAGTTGTGCCGAAACACCATAACTCTTGTGTTGGAGTAAAGACTACATTATTATAAACACTTACAACAAAAGTGTTACTATAAATTTCGCACTGTTAAATATCGAGCCCTCTTCAGTGTTAACCACTTTGTTTGTACTACCCGGATGTCACCAGCTCATGTCTACGCAACTGGCACGTGAATTGTTAGCTGAATCTAACCGACAACATCTGAATAGTCTTGCCCACATAGTCGACCTCGAATCGACACTTGTATTGATATGTAACTAGATTTCTTTGATGGTTAGGCAAAAAAATATTTACAGCATAGAGGAAAAACCCTTCTTGCTTAAAAATGCTCAAAATAATCATGGAACTAAAAAACTTTTAATGAAAATAAAAATTTTACCAGCGTCTGTCTACATTGATTGGACCAATCCACGTTACTATAACATATATGGACATTGAGATATCTCATACATCTTAAATTCATTAAACATAACAATTTTTGTTCAATGGTAGATGTTATAACAAATTCGGGTTAAATATTTAGCAAAAATAGGTATTTAATTTTCTGAAACTCAGCATCAACTTTGCACTCAGATCATAGAATCAGAGTCCGATGTTAAGAATATTTGTCCTACTTCTGAGAGCAAAAGTGTCTAAAGTTGGGTAAAGAAATGAAAAAGTGTGTTCATGAGAAACACTATTGAGAAAACACGAAACTGTTCTCTCGACCAGTGTATCTAGGAAAGGTACCCGATTTTTCTCTACTACCGCCATAATATATTGTAGCGAAAAATGGAGATTAATCAAATATGAAAAACATCTCTTCCAGCTTCCTACTAGTAGAAAACGAGGTAAATGTGTCATTAACATAGCAGAGGTAACAATAAGATTTATCAATCTTTTCGAAAGGCAATTTCTCATGTGAGCCAACAAAAACGTCAACTGTCAGAGGGGACAATAGACTCGCCATTGCTACGTCATGTATTTGTTGATTCACCCATTTCAAGAATGACGTTTTAGGAACTCACGCACTTACGAGAGTATATAATATCCTCCATATTCTCCTGTTCTTTCACTCACTGAGTATCATTCTTAAGAACTTAAGCACAATTATAAATGGTAAAGATTTTAGCTTTAAACCAAAGGTGGAATCAGTTTTCAAACATTTCGTTGCATCACAGTCAATAATTCTTTTATCAAAGTCAGGTATTCTGATTAATTTCAACATTTTACAGTTAGTTTTATCAAATATAATATCATATTACAGAAATCGGTTATTATCTTTTTAACAACCAAATTTATTAAAATGTAAATTGATAATAGATAAAATATCGAACATTTTTGAACTATTAATTTCCATTTTTAACATTATGCTATTATTATGAATCCTGCTTAGTGTCCAACTCCAGGTTAATTGATAATTTGCCTGATTACATTCTCATCACTTGAGATAAGTCTTCCGCAGTCTATGACGAGGCAACATAATATTTTTCTTTATATATTAAGCCATCCATTTATGAAGAATTATTCTAAACTCCGCAATGATATGTTTTCGTTATTAAACATCTACTGTAAAATTATGACACAAGTGTTCAACTGAATTAAATGTCAGGTGGCATAGATGGACATTAAATTTACCATCATTCATGTGCACTGACACTACGGTAGGCACATGTGTTTCCTCTATTTTGTCGGTAAAAATAACGTGTGACGCTTTGCCATCATTTATCTCTCCGACGATATCATACATTACCAACTTACTTTCTTATCCGATGTCATCTTTCCACCATAACTTCTTGTGATTATTAAATTTTCCCAATCATTTTTCTTCTTATTTTTTCCAATAAATATTAATTGTTCTTTACGATTTAAAAATGAAGTCCTTTCTCGTTTCCTATTTTTCTAAAATCTCATCGTTGTTTAAATATTTTTTAACTCAGAGTCTTTCTCACATCTATTTTTAACTGAACATCTCCTTGGGTTCAAAACTTTCCTACTTCCGTAACGAAATTATCTATCTTTTACTATCATATAAGTGATAAAAAATGAATAAATATAAATTATCAAATCCAGTGCACACTTTTTTTGTAAGGAGCTTCCCCCTCTTAAATACATTATTTATTAGAAAGCAAACTTCTCTTTTGCGGCCCTAGTTTTGATTTTCGTATAACATATTCTGTGTTCTAATACTACTTTCCCCAGGTTATTAAATTTATGTCATTGCTACTCTATCACTATTCCCGGGCAAAATGTTCATACGAACGGCATTATTTCGTTCAATCAGTATTAACCTTCATACATAAAACCCGCATTTTCAATCAGGTTATTCCAAATTATCATCATATCCTTCGCATTTCTTTTGGTGAAATGTATTTTCGACTCGTGCAAATTCTTCCGAGGAACCGCTACATTGTGGATCCAACTAACAAGAAAATGCTACATCGATCACAGTAAATTTAACATGCTCAAGTGTAAGTTTAATTTTATCACCACACATATCGCCATAAGCTGTGACTTTTATACTTCAAACCTCTTCTTTGAATGACTTTTACTCAGTGAAAAATATTGTAAAAACATAAACATTTCACCAGTGTTGTTCAGGCAAAATATATGGCTGTTTCACCAGTCTAGGCATTCATAACTTGGATCCGTCAGCACTTTTCCGTTAAGTCAATTCATACTCATCATCGTCATATTCCATTGGTAATATGAGCATTTTAATAAAAAAATAAAAATTTCCGGTAAACGTTACATTGTAGAACAGAAAACTGTGGATGCATCCAAATGCCTACAAAATTAATATCTTCAAAGCTATGATCACTCGTCATTTATCGTACCTTTCTGCATAATAATGCACTTAAGGCAATTGTGTCCCTCTAACAATTACTTTAATAACCGTTGTGTTTCACTTTATCTTATTATTGGGTGAACAATAGTAAAATATATACATTTTTTGATTATGACGTCCTCTATTTTTGTACATTTATTTTGCTTTTATATTCTGTAATTACAACATATTCTAACTTTTATTGTCTATTGTTTAGTCATTTCTTCTCACTTTTGTTCGTTACCTTGTCTAGAAGGCGTTGCAGTGTTTGTTCTGATAAAGGCATCAAAACAGTCTGAATTCCCTATTTTATGTTGTTAAATAAATGACCGCCGATAGATTTTTCAGATATCGTAAAATTGTCTTCAGATGACGATTGAAAAAACCCGTTGAGAAAAACATCTTTGTTTGTTTTGTTTATTTTTGTACTTTTTAATCTACTTTCATATTCATATGCATGTTGCAGTTTATCATATCATATTCCCAATATAATTTAAATTTTCATAGTAGTTCCAATAAATCTTTGTGTTGTATCTGACATTTTATATATATATTTTAACAATGCGATTACGGAAGCAAAAGAGAATTTTTCTGGATGAAATGTAAATAAATGCTACCCAAAGCGATACGTTGAACTCGGCTGACAGTTTCAAATTTGAGCGCTGATATCGCTCACGCTAACTGCATATAATAATATATTTAGAAAATACAATATAGACTTGACTAATAATAAAAGATGAGCGGATCCTAGCTTGTGAGCAAAATTTCAACAGTAAGAAAAAAAATTAAAAGGCAGATATAGACAAACATGTCATCGAATCTGTAACAACACTCTAGAAAGAGAAGCAATTATAACATTATGCTTAATGCTCAAAATATTTGCTTCAGGAAATTTAGATTTGTTGTCATAGTGGTTATGAGTAGTCTGAGTTTAAATATTGAATAGAAAGCAGATTATAAATACCTAGGCATTAAGCAAAAACAAAAACAAATTATATATTCCTTGGAATTATATTGGAAAAACTCTAATCTATACCTTTAGATTAAATAATGGATTTTTTTAAGATTTTCATTATTGTTTCCTTGAACAACAGTCGTTCGAAGAAAATGAAGATACAACGGCTGAAATTATATATACTATGTACTCACTGGAATCAACCAAAATAGACATATGATTCAACACTAGTTGAACCCAGTGATTTGATCAAAGAGTTGTGAGTTTGTTGCCATAGAGGGATGGTTAAATTTTATTTGATTCAGCTTTGTGTCATACATAAACGAACTCTTTACAGGTTACAAGTTTTATCCATAATTACCAGAAAGTTATTATCATCAGAGGTTTGGCATCAGAAGGTCGGTTGTCGGCACTTTGGAATGTGTGTTTTAGTGTGGAAGAACACGACATAGATTTTTCATGTTAAAGAGGAATTTATGAAACGAAATGAATGACAATAATTCGTAGAAAATAATGTTCAGTGAGAAAGTTAAAGATATCAAGCGTTATAGAATGTTCGTATTATTAATTTGTTGGAAAGAGTTTATGCGTACGTACTTATGTATGTATGAGCGTTTGTTCTGTAGAAATATCTTTGGATAGAGAAAAAGTAAAATGGATCAGCACACGAGAAAGGAGGAGAAAGAGAACAATATGCAACGCGATCTTACGTCCGGGTCATGGTTGAAGATTCTCCCGTTACATTTTAGCATGTCTTGTTGTTGCTCCCATCTGACTAATTGACGCTGATCGAAGTCATTTATAGTCATTCTGATTTTTTGTACTGCATCGTTAATCATTGTAAATCTTGCAAATCGCTTCCATTGGTCAGAAAACTAGTTTAAACTCTACTCGTGAAATCCGGTGTCCACTTTTTCTGTGAGCACAAAGGCAATCTTTATTCTATCTGGTTAAAACCAGGATTCACACGTTATTGTTAATTTTTGTAAAAGTGAACGAGAATGTTGATTTTAATTCTGAATTTTCTATCCCACAAGTTCAATATCTACTTATAGCAGAAGAGAAAAAAAGCTTTGAATCTAGTTAAAGAGAGATAATTTATACTGAGACATCTAGAAGAGACATGACCCGTGGAACAATACGAATCTATCCCAGTGAAAAAAATAAAAGTTCAATTCGAAATTCCAATCACTTGAAGAAGGCGTAAGCGTAGAATGATCGAAACGTCTTGAACATGCCAACAAATATGGGGAAAACATTTCGAAAAAGGTAACGTAGATTATTACAATGCCTCATCCGAGAAATATAGGAAACCGTTATAATGTTTTAACAATAACAACTAAAATGGTGACATTATTTCAGCAAAAAATAATATAATTAATAACACATGAAATGGATAAATAATAATTAAAAAATCTAATGAAATAAAATTATAAGCCAGTTAATGTAAATTTCTATTTTCCACAATCGATGACTGCAACGCTATCTAGATATATGCATTTTTATTAACAGTTTAAAACCCAAAATAGGGTGTAGTACTAAAAAAAATATTTTGAAGAGGTAAAAAATATGCTTTTTTTCTGGTAACAGGTTGCACTATAAACAGGTAATGGAGGTGTTAACATTTTTGCATTTTCAGTAACTAAATGGTAGGCCCACATTCTCACGTTGCGTTTGCTAACATTAGCGTTTACAGGTAAGTTCCTTTATCCTGACTACAGTCATCTAGATTATTTCTTTCTCTTGCTACATGAACAGCAGAACATTATTCACTATTTGTAAAGAATTAACAATATTTTATCTTCTTCAATTTGCATTTATTATTGTTTCGCACGTTATCATATCGCTGATGTATTGATTTTCAAGCGGCACCCATTTTTTTCTGATAGGAGAAAAAGGAATGAACTTGGTTAGCATAGTGAGTCAGGCCCAGTGAAAAAGAACGACTGTTGTCAGGCATGGACTAAATTAAAAGTACGGTATCTAAATCTTCGATTCGGATGTTTTATGGTAAGACGTTTTCTCACTGCTTTCACGCAACTTTGAACAAAAAAGAATGAAGACCAGGCATCTGCTATAAAATATGTACACTAATGCAAAATTTGATGTACACTAATGCAAAATTTGATGCACACTAATGGAAAATTTGATGCACACCAATGCAAAATTTGTCCATAATAGTAGCTAGGGTCGCATTATACAGGATATATATATATATATATATATATATATATATATATAGTTCAAGACCAAAACATAATCCATAACAAATGAAGGGAGATCATAATTTTGTGTCGACAGAGAAATAAATATAAATTATAGTAATTATGAGTATAAATTATTATATTTATAGATATATATTATATAATTCCTCCAGTTTTTAAAACGTTGACCTGGCAGTTACCTCCACACCACTTACCCTGTTAACCCTAGAGTGAGGTCATATACCTCTCACTGCTAGGGAAGAATTACCACTAGCTCCTTCCACCAGCGCAACCCAAAGAAAATCCAATACATACCAGCCCCTTCCTTCACCTCCCTCTGGCCTTTTTTCTTCATTCTCTGTTTAGAACGAGTCGAAGAAAGCATGCCTTAAAATAACATGTTGAAAATCGCTGTTTCCCCACTAACTTTTATCTGAAATTACAGATATATATATATATATATATATATATATATATATATATATATATATATAATGAATAACACAAAACATCAGCGTCTGCAGTATACCATATGTACGCTTATACACATTCATATACTGCAGGGTGTTATGTGTCCGTGTCTATATTTACATACTAACTAAAAATCTTACATCAATAAAGCTATAATTAGAAATGATGACTGGTATAGTGTTAAAACTCGGATGACTTGAAAAGTGAGAAATACCAGATTTGTGCTTGGATGTTTTGTAATTTATGGCTTAATTAGAACAAATGAATGAAATATTCATGATTTCTCAGTAATAGTAGACGAAAGATAATCAAACAATTTTCCACCACTCGGCTAGAAAGATGAAGAAAAAGGAATTATTTCCTCGTTAAAAAGTAATGGAATGTCGCAAGCCAAAAAGGCGAACAAATTTATTGTCCAGTTTGAATCGTCTATAAAAGCGAGATGTGAAATTGGTCAGTAGACACTCAGCAGAGATTTCGGTCAGTAGCCATTGTGTCGGTGCACACAATGCATAGAGATATTTACTTGTAAAACATATGACTGGCACAAATATATCAAATAATCGGAAGTATGCTTAATCTTCTGAGAAATGATTTGTGCCGCCATATCAATGTACAGTTAAAAAGAATATAACTCATTGAAATTCCTCTCATAACCCCACTTAGTGTTACATATATGATAAACAATAATGCAAATAGCAAATGATTTTAATATCAACTGACATGCAAATTAATAAAAATGTATTCATCTGTGAGTGTTGTATACAAATGTAACACAAATGAGAAAAAAATCGGTTACATTTGTGTAATTTAAAAAATTACATCGATGAATATCATTAAGCTCAATTTCTAAATGGTCCGTTGCTCTATAAGTTACACACTGTTACATCAAACGAAACTCAGTGGTTGTACTGCTTAGTGGACCAGAGCAAGAAATAGGCAAATTTGTTAATTTCACTTTCAGCCAGAGATTAAAATTTGTTAAACAAAGCAATGCCCGGCTGGCGAACAAAAATTGTATTTCCATTAAAGAAATATTATTTCAGTCAATGGCAAGGTATATAAAACAAGATCAGGAAAAATAAGATAATGAAAAGAAGAATACGGTCAGTGTCAAAGCAAAATGTGGGTTTACATTAAAGTAATGTAATTGTATTTTTATTATTTTAATTATGATTATTTTTCACAGTTTATAAAATACAATGTGTATGTTAAAACGTAATTTTCTTGAAATATATCAGAGTTGTATCCCCACTTTAAAACCACGTGTTACCCAATACTTTTTTAAAGCGTTCATGAACTGGAATTATCAAAATGAAAACAGAATTTTCAGTCTTTGAGAAGTAAGAAATATTCAAAGAAAATGTAACTCTTTTTACTGGTAATATCACTCTACTGCTTTGAAAATATTTATTTTGTCCTCTTAGACTAGGAAAAAAGAGATTCCTTTCTTTGCTGTATTCTATGCTCTGTTTTAATATTTCCCTTTCAGATTTAGTGAGTTGTTATTATTATTATAATTATAATTATTTTTCACAGTTTATAAAATATAATGTGTAATTCAAAATGCAATTGTCTTCAAATATATCAGAGTTGTATCCCCACCCCCTTCAAAACCACGTGTTACTCTTTATCCCAGACCGGTGCTTTTTTAAAGCGTAGACGAACTGGAATATTTCACATGAAAACGGAATTTCAGTCTTTGAGAAGAACGAAATCTTCAAAGAATATATCATTCTATTTACTGGTAATTACTGCTTTGAAAATGTTTCTTTTTGTCCTCTTAGATTTTTTTTAATCATTTCACCCCAAGAAAGGCAGAAATGTCACTGATGAGCTGGGGGCTACCTAACTGTAAAAAGATTAATTAGAAAAGAGTGAGGAATACAAACTTGTTAGAAAGGAGCTATAGAAAGCTGAGAATGCAGGTGCGATGACAGATACATAGGTGGAGAGAAAGGGAAGGATATACGGGGGTGGGGAGAGAACTGGAGTCCAGTGGTTAATAGATGAGTATTGATATTGCATTTAAATTTCTGGAGGTTGTAGCCGTCTGGAAAGCAAGAATATGGGAGCGAGTTGCACAGGCGGGAAGTGGAAAAAACAAGAAAAATATTACTTCCTTTGCTGTATCCCATGCTCTATTTTAATAATTTCCTTTTAGATTTAGTAAGTTGTTATTAAAAATTAAACCTACAAAGAGCGGAAGAACGCTTAAGGAATCAACGGCCAGCTAACGAAAGGTGGTGCCTCAATAAATCAACGGGACACCTCGCTATAATCTACCCAATCATGGTTATTCACGACAAGTATATGAAAACCAACAACTTGAAGGGGGTTGCTTCCCAAGGAAACAACTCCTCGCTCGATAAGGATTGGCATGGGCAACAGGTGCCACCTGACTCTCATCCGGCGACTGTTAGCACCAACGGGGTAAAGGGAATATTTTGCTCCAAATCTTGTCCGTCGCCCAGGCAAGAACGGCATGAGCAACAGATGTCTCTGGGCCGTTACCCTGCGACTGTGCTCAATAAAGAAATAATTACTTTTGGTACAAGGAATGTCAAGACACGTAACAATTGTGGAAAACTAGACAATGTCAAGCAGGAGATGGACAGATTGAAAATCAATATCCTAGGCATATGCGAAACCAGATGGCCTAAGAATTCAGACCTCAGTACAGAAACCCACAAGATAATTTATGCAGAAGGCAAAAACAACGAAAAAGGGGTCGGATTATTGCTAGACAAAGAAGTGAAGAAATGCGTTCTTGGATAAGCTTTCAGAGAGAGTCCTCTTGGTTAAACTGCGAGGAAGACCCTTCAACACAGCTATCATAGTAGTTTATGTGCCGACAACTCAAAGCACTGAGAACGAAATAGAATCATTCTATTCCATACCTGACAGTGCCAAGGCTCAGTGCAAAAGCAAAGAAAGTAGGATCATAATGGGTGAATTGAATGCCAGGGTCGGTAAAGAAGACACGACTGGCAACTTTGGATTAGGGGATCGCAACGAACGAGAAGGAAATAAGTTCAATCGTGCACAACAAATGACCAGCTAATTACTAACACCTGGTTTCAAGAACACCCACAAAGTCTATGGACATGGGGAAGCCCAGGAGGCGTCACAAAAACCAAATAGACTACATAACTATAAAAAGGAGATTCAGGAACGCAGTGGTTCAATGCAAAACATATCCAGGTGCCGACTGCAGGAGTGATCATGTCCCAGTCAGCTGCAAACTAAGGATAAAATTCCGCAGAATGAAGAAGCCCAGCACAGCACCAAGGGTGCAATACAACACTCTCGTGAATGACCTCAACCTTCTGAAAGAATACACTAATAGCGTGAAAAAGAAATATGAAGAACAAATTGGAAATAACACTCAAAATTGGACTCATTAGGGGAAGCGATGGTGATCTCAGTGAACAACATTGCCCCAAATAAAATCAGACACAGAAGAAAAAGCTAGTGGGTAAATGAAGAGTTTCTCTACATGATGCAAAGGAGACAAAAATAACGCCAAGATATGACGGAGAATACAGGCAACTACACAGGGTGATCAGGAACAAATGCAGACAGGTTAAAGAGGAATGGCTGAACAACAAATGCGCAGAAGTAGAGAGAGTGTGAAGGTCAAATAAAGCATAGATGCATAAAGAGATCAGAGAACTTATGGGACAAATCACCTGCTTCTCAACAGGATGCATAAAATCCAATGATTGGGCAAACATATTGGAGAAAGAAGAAATACTCCAGCGATGGGAAGAATATATAAAGGATCATTTTTGCGACACGAGAGAACAAACGAGAATACACAAAGAGGAGGATTGACCAGAAATATTAAAATTCGAATTGGAAGGTGCAATGGCCAAACTGAATATAAACAAAGCAGCTTATGGCCGTGAAAGAATACGGCATAGAAAAATTACCGACATAATAAACGAAATTTATAATAGTGGAATAATAGCAGACAACCTATGCAAGTCGGTATTTATATCACTACCGACGAAACCAGGCGGAAATGACTACTAACTACACAGAACCATCAGCGTAATGAGTCACATTACAAAACTGATTGTCAGAATCCTGATGATTAGAACGAGAAGCAGAATCAAGCCAGAGATAAGACAGGAACAGTGCGGGTTCTTCAATGACACTGGAACAAGCAACACCATATTTATGATTAGAATGCTTTTCGAAAGTGCAATACAAAGGAAGAAAGACTTGTACTTAAGTTTTATTGATTATGCGAAGGCATTCGACAAAATACGTCATAAGGAATTGATGGAGATACTCAGCAGCCTCGGCATTTTTAGAAAAAAAATATCAGAGTAGTAAATAATCTCTACTGGCCTGCATACGGACAGGTAAAGATTTCAGCAGAATTACAAAGTTAAAAAGAGGAGTAATGTGTCTTTTCACCGGATCTGTTCAACGTGTACAGCGAGAATATTTTGAGAACCCTAGATGATACGCCAGGATTTGTTATTGGAGGCCACAACTTGAACAACATAAGGTATGCAGATGATACAGTGCTGAGTGCAGACACGGAAAGGAAACTGCTACAGAAGTTAGCGGTAGAGAGTGACAAAAAACGACTACAAATAAATTTTAAGAAAACTGAATGCAAGGTGCATACCAAAATTCCAAATACAGGTGAGGGATACCAGAATCAAGCAAGTACAAAACTTTAAATACCTAGGAAGTGTACTAACAGGAGATGGAAAATGCGACACGGAGACCCGAAGGTGAATTGGCATGGCAAAGGACGCATTCCAGAAGTTAATTAAAGTACTAACACACGGGAAATTCTCACTAGAAAACAAAGAAATGAGTGATGGATTGCTATGTGATGTCAGTTCTTCAATACAGCAGTGAATGCTGGAAAATATCATCGAAGATGAGGACAAAATTTGTAGCAGCGGAAATGAAGTTCTACAGAAGAATGCTGCGGATATCGTGGACCGAGCATGCAAGCAACGATGATGTGTGGGAAAGAATGGCAACGAAAAGAAAATCAATAGTGAGCATCAGGAAGAGCAACTGAAGTTCCTGGGATATGCAGTGAGGAAGGAGAACTTGGAGAAGCTGATATTGACTGGACAGATAGAAGGAAAGAGAGACAGAGGAAGGCAGCAGATAACATATTTGCAGAGCCTGATCAGGTGGATGACGGAACGGGGGTTGCGAACTGTAACTGGAGCGAACATACTAAGAGCCACCATGGATAAGGAGACGTAGAGATCCATGATCGCCTAGGTCAGAAAGCGACTGGGCATATAGAAGAAGAATAATTGTATGTTTGTGAGAAGCAAAATGTTATTTGTCTCAGATGTAAGGACAAATATAAAGTGTGTCTGCGTTAAGTCGACCGTGTTCAAGGTCTCAAATATATAAACCATCAAAAACAAGAATGTATTGGCATCAAATGCATCTGGTCAAAGGCAAATGTATTAATGGGAACATTGGGGGAACTCACCTTATATATGAGCGAGGTTTGCCGAAGATGTTCAGAACGGCCAGTGGACTAGGAGAGAACACAAATGATGACAACCCTAGTCAGTAAACTCCCTTGTATGTGCGTGCTTTCCGCTGACAACCATTCTACACACATCCGTCACCGAAGAGAATAAAATATGAGATTTTATTTTTATGAATACATTTATGTGTTCGTCATTGATGTCACGTAGATCGTCATCCATGATTTCCAGGTTTAGTGCAAAAGCGACTTGTTTTTCGTTTTAGAAAAAACAGAATGAGATCGAAACCGGTTGCCATCAGCCTAAAAACACTAGACTATTGTAATAAGACACGACATCCAAGAAAATTAGGTGAATTTTAGGTGATTTTTATTTTAATGGAAAAAAATGTTATGAGTTTAAAAAAGCCTAAGAAGAAACAGTGTGCCTTTTCAAATTTTGTACAGTCTGACTGGGGAATTAAGAATTATGGCTTGTTCGGTGAAAAACACATTAAGAGGCGAGTTGTTTTTTTTATTAAAAATACTTACAGCCATTACCATGTAAAGAATATGTTTGTGATAGAACTTGCTTAGACGAGATGCAAAGATATTTTAAATTCGTTTGGGTGGTATGGGAAGACAAATGTCAATATTATCATATGTTGGTATCCGATAACCAACAACTCATATGGAATGAGTTAAAATTTCTTCAGTGAATACTACATGGCGGGTTCCAGTCTGAGTGCTCGGTTAGCTGATTCAGCAAATATGCAGGATAAAACAAGGAGAATGCAGGGCTAAAAGGGTAGAACGCCTGGCAGAGAGCGCATACATAGAATTTCACGGGAGGTATGAAGTTATAGCAACAAAATGCTTAGATCTTTTATTGGAGGGCTACTGGAGCGAGATATAAGGATGGCAGTGATGAGGAACGAGCTACCAACTGATGCTGCCTATCAGAAAAAATTGTCCGTGTTGAAATGGAAAATTAGACTCGATGTATGCTTGGAATATAAAGAAAAGCGTACGGAAATGTGCCACCCGCAGACGCGGGTACCGATAAGAGCTGTGGGTTCTGCTAGATCTAAAAATCGTAATAATCATAGGTGCAAGGAAAACAATAAACAGGGAAATGATAGTGGGGCAAAATTTAAAACTCGCTAGCGATAATTGAGCGAGTGCGTTATTGAGTGTTGCGATTGTGTCGAAGAAGGCCATGTGGAGATATTTTGTGGACGACTAGCCCCTGAAACGGCAGAACTCCGTTTGTGAGTTGCGCAACTAGCGGAACAATATGGTAACGACATATGGAGTTGGTAATATGGTCCCGCCAAGTTCTGTCTCTTTTAATATAAAAGGCAGATGTTATCGAGCCTTGCTTTATACAGGGACAGAAGTATTGCTCATAGTCGTAGGTCTTGAAAACTTTTCAACCGGGTGTTGAATTGTAAAATGGACGTCAATTGCGCACTGCTAACGGGTTCCCAAATCGTAAAAGGCTTTTGTTGCTTTCAAGTTTAAAAAAATATCAATCTACCGCCCATAAGTTTTCGGTTGTGAAGAATCTTAATGGAATATTGGCCGTAATTGGCTGAGTTAAAACGGGGTGATAATGTATTTTTATTTGGGAGCATTGAGTATTGGAGAGGAATACATAACATTAGAGGAGAATGTCTATATTTCTTCTATTATTAGGCTAGCACAAAATGTAACATAAAACACCAGCACCTACCTGCACACTTTTGTAGGACAAATTGTCTTTAGAAACGTGGTTAGGAAAGACTGAAATAGGACAGCTGAGTAATCAATACGTTAGAAATTTCAGTGGTATATCAGTAGCCAACACAGTAGTACAAATCGCTAGTCTAGTATGATTCCTTGGGTAATAATGAATAACATCAACCAAACTGTTACCTTGAAATGAGGATGACTAATTGCTAAATTGGAAAAGACAGGTAACGTGACTGAAATTACTGTAACCGATAAACAAAAGAATAAAAATGCCTATCTCGATTGAGAAAACTGGAAGAAATCAGGCCTGAAATTAGGAAGCTACTGAAAAAATATGGGCTTGTCTGTTGGTGACGACAAAATTTTGGGCAAAACTGATACTGTAAAAATTCTTATAGGCACTGGAACGCATGAGCCCATAAAGATCAACCGTATTGCACACCACATCAAACGAAGAGACATGTTTGATTCAGCGGTCGATGAAATGATGCAAGAAGGTGTAATTGAGAGATCTAATAATCCCTGGGGCTTTTCAATAGTTTTAGTGGAGAAGAAAGATGGCAACAAAAGTTGTTTTCTTTAGATTTTAGCCTCTCACCAAAATTAAAAAATATATGTTCGACCTCTTCCAGTTATTAATGATATACTGGATCACTCAATTCGGCACATTATTTCTCAAATCTTGATATAAAATCGGGGTACAAGAAAGTTAAAATCTATGACGAGGACAAAGAGAAAAGTGCATTCACTTGCCACAGATTTTTTTCTCGTTTTAATGCTGTGCCATTTGGGCTCGCGAACGCACTTGATGTCTTCCAGAAATTGGTGCCAGTTGTTTTACGGGGAATGGAAGATTTTGATCTTGTATACATAGAAGATATTTTGATCTTTTCATATATGGCGAAATTCCACGTGAAGCATATCGACACTGTCTTTAGTAGTTTTCATAAGCATAAACTCAAGTTGAAACTAAGTAAATGTGAATTATTTAAAAAAAGAAACTCATTATCTTAGCTTCAAAATTAGAAAGCATACAGCCAGATATCGATAAAGTTAAGGCTCAAAAATTAGTTTCAATTCCAGCCATTGTTAAACACATGAACGCTTACATTGAAATGAACTCATCCTATCGCTGATTTATTATATTTTTTCTGATATTGCTGAGACGCTGATTAATCTAACAAGAAAGTATGCAGAGTCAATTAGACGACAATTGCCAGGCTGCTTTTGATATTTTCCCACGGTTTTTGGCACAATTTCAGCTTTTAACCGATAATAGGCACGAAATAAATGAACTACTTTTACTCGTAAAAGTACTGTGGGTTTAAATAGTGAACGTAACACAGTGATTGGATTAATGAGTATTCAGATTATAAATTCTTAAGCATATATATTGGTTATTTAATATCGTGGTTGATAAAGAAAATAATTACTGGATTCTGAATAGCTTTGATCTTCTTGGGTCTACAGCTAATTTTGTTGTCGGTTGATCGTATAATAGCTCTGCTCTACCTGATGTGGCGAGTGTAGTTCAAGCACCCCTGGGCAACTTAATACATTAGTGATCTAGATAAGCACATATCGCAGTACTACAGAAGATTAGGTTGTAGGACACATTTTGACTACAAAGCTATTGTGTTTCTGGGGGATGATTCATTGGTTGATATATAACATTTCTATGTGGTGTATAGTATTTTTAATTTTCCTCTTCCGTTGCCCACAACCTCAAGATTAGCGAACGGTTCTAATTGGTCAACCATGTTCGAGCTGGAAATGGTTGCAGGGAATAGGGCCCGAACCAGATATATTCTATTAAGTTTGGCTGAGACAGGGAGGTGCTTCGCATGTGCCAGCAAATTATGCGATGTCCCCGATTCCACTGTTACGTCCGAGGTTACATTGGGGCTATGATAGTCAGAAAGCAACGAGAAAGTTAAAAAAAACAAACAAGAGTATCCCAGGGTTCAATGTAAGATTGATGGAATGAACTGTGAGAGGAGAATCGTTCAATTCCGGACGACGGTGAACGCAGTGAGAAAATGAACAATATGCAGATACAGAACAAACAGAAGACGACAGGAATATATATAGTAAAATTACTTTATAAAATATACAATGTATTAACTTAAAGAAAAGAAAAAAATCTTGCTAAAGGCTACTAGTGTAGGTAGATAAACCAGAGGAATAGAGACGACTTGAGTTTGAGAATACCGATTCTCGGTAACATCCAGTTCCTCTGAAAGCAAACAGCCAGGTGAAGTTGTCATATCCAAACACGTGGAAAAAACCCATTAGGTGTTAAGTCACATTTTGGCATATGAAAGTGAGTAGGTGTTATCCATTGAACACTATCAGTGTCACTTGTACTTAGCAGACAAGCAGCGTTCGTCTGACCTACGATCAGAGACCAGACAGGAGGCGGGGAAAATGGAAGGTTCTGTTCTAAGAACTGGCTTTAGTTTAATCGGGTAAACAAAACAAAAAAACTATTCAATAATGTGCATATTCAAAAACATAAAAATAGTGACAGCTAGTATTTTTCGCAAATATGTAAGGTATTTGTATTTGTAAAATCCAAGCTGGGGGTACGATTAACACCATTTATATTGCTAATTCGAAGTTAGATGACTTATTCTGGCATAATCAGGTAGGAAGAGAGAGGAACTGCTGTGTCACAATTCTAAGGGACCCTTGATATCCAATTGCAATCGAGGTAGGTCGAGGACCTTGTATAATAGAACGAACAAGCGATTTGCGCTTAACGATATTCTGTGGCGACAGGACACTCTTTGCTTGAGCTTTATTAGCCACAGTACAGATAATGAAAAGATGCACTGCTTATATTGTTTACATGATGCAGGCTGCGCAGCTTAGCAGTAATTCGAGATTTAAGAACGGAGCGAAGATGCAGCCCACGCCCAAAACGTCGGAAAACCAGTAGGGTGATTCCCAGTTATGTGTAAATTTCTCAATTTTTTATTGAGATCATGCCGATGAAACTGTGTGACATGGAAGAGATTCCTATCAGTAAACTATTAAATACCTTAGAACGAATAAATGTAAATTTAGTTACGGGCCTGGAGAAATCCTGATTAAGTTGATTATGTGGTTTAGTTGTCGCATAGTTGATATACAAATAATTATCGGAAATAAGGTGATTTGTTAAATAGAGATGAAGTAAACGTACTCCAGGAAAAGAAATTAGTTAATTCCTTGTGAATTGTACTGCAGGATCAATATGTATTTGACACCCTAATTTATCTGTGGTGAACAGAAAATAATAACTGTTGACAAGGAGTATCTAGTTTTAGAAAGAGGTGAATGTTCTGTAGTTAAGGGAGATGACAAATTAAAAATTAGTGGTTTTATTTTTATACTAAATTAATAAGTACAGCAGTTGATACAGTTAATTCTTCAGGTAAAAATTATAACCATCGTCATCAGACACAAACAGAACTTTAGGTAATTTTTATTTATTTTTATTGTTGTTGCTGATTGTTGTTGTTTTCTCTTTAAATGACAAGGTCGGGCATCGAGATGTCTACGGGTTTGATACAACTCGGAAAGAATAATATGATCTTTTAAATATTGTAGAATTTTCTTGGTGTGTATTTTCTTCAAAAAGAAAGAAACGAACATTTGAAAACTACAGGCGTTCTTCAATTGTGTTTGCTATTTTTAAAACATTAATAATAACAATGACAATGACAATAATAATAATAATAATAATAACAATAATAATAATAATAATAATAATAATGATAACAATAATATTGATAATAATACAGACAAAACAAGATTTTTCAAACTGATACAAAGAGATTTTACAGGGAAATAGGTAAAAAAAGAATTGAAGAGACAGTCCCCACCAGAATGGAAGAAGTCAGACAGTTCTGGGAAAAGATACGGGCTTTCCCTAAAGAACATAGCAAGGAAGTACATTGGATTGCGCAAGAGATACAACGAATGAAAAATAAACCAGAACAGACATGGTCTGGAATTACAGAAGATGATATTAAATTTGCACTAAAAAAAGCACACAATTGGAAATTCCCAGGTATAGATAAAATTCCTAACTTTTGGCTATATTATTTAAATACAGCACATAAAAAACTAGCCAAAGAACTTCAAGAAATGGTTGACGATCCCACTAAAATTCCTGCATGGATGACCAAAGGAATTACAGTTCTTCTACCCAAGAATGGTGACACAAACAACCCGAAAAACTACAGACCAATTACATGTCTTCCGACAACATATAAACTATTAACATCTATTTTAACAAAACAGACATATTTATTCTTAGAAAGAAATGACATGATACCGCTTGAACAAAAAGGGTGCAAAAGTGGCTGTTATGTAAAGACCAATTGCTAATTAACAAAATGATCCTGGAAAACTGCTACAGTACAAAGAAAATTCTTAGTACTGCCTGGATAGATTATCGAAAGGCATTCGATAGTGTGCCACATTCCTGGATTTTAAAGACTTTAAATATATACAAGATATCGCCCGTCATCATCGATTTCATCAAACAGTGCATGTCTATATGGAAAACAACCCTTTACCTCAATCATATAAATTGAATCTATAAGTCTGATGAAATAAACATCAAAAGAGGTATATTTCAAGGTGATTCTTTATCTCCCTTACTATTCTGCATATCATTAATAGCACTAACCAGTCAACTTAATACGACAGAATGTGGTTATAAAATAGGCCAAAAGAAAATAAGCCATCTATTTTACATGGATGACTTAAAGTTATATGCTAAGAATGATAATGAGCTGGAAGGTCTTCTGCAAACTGTAAAATGCTTCAGCGAAGACATTGGAATGAAATTTAATTTGAATAAATGTACTAAAGCTAAAGTTTTACGTGGATCAATACAAGAAACATCCTCAATTAGCCTAGACCCTGCTGTAACAATAAAAGAATTGAAACCAGAAGAAGCTTATAAATACCTAGGTGTAAATGAGAGCGAAAAATTTCACCATAAAAACATGAAAGAAATAGTGCGTAAAGCGTACTATAGAAGGCTACGAATGATATTAAAAACTGAATTAAATTCACAGAACAGAGTTATGGCCATTAATAGCCTTGCAATCACACTTGTCCAATATAGCTTTAACATCTTAAACTGGACTCTAAACGACATCAGGCGAATGGATTCTAAAACAAGAAAGCTTCTTTCTCAGCATAAGATGCATCATCCAAAGGCTGATGTAGACCGTCTATACATACCCAGTAAAGAAGGTGGAAGAGGTCTTATTCAACTGGAATTGTCATACAAGACAACAACTATTGGCTTACTAACATACATAGAAACAACAAACGATTGGATGATACAATTAGTAAGGCAACATGAAGAAAGAAAGAAAAAATATTCAATAATAAAAAATACAAACAAGATTTACAGTTAGTAGATTCTGTAGAAAAGCAAAACAGAAGCCAAGAACCAACTATTGCGGCAAAAAATATGAAAATGAAAGCCAAAGATAAAGCTCTTGAACAAATGAAACAGCGCTGGCAAGACAAACCTCTGCATGGCCAACATCCAGTACGTGCCAATAAATCCAATGTTGACAAAGTTAATACTCATCGATGTTTACGTGCATCTGGATTAAAGTCTGAAACTGAAGGCTTTATTCTTGCAGCACAAGACCAAAGTCTTTTCACTAGAAACGTTCAGGCAAATATTATACATAATAATATGGATCCAAAATGCAGGTTTTGTGATAAACACTGGTATGAACATCACCCAGCACCGGTTACAGAAATAGAAGATGTAACCATTCTATGGGATTACACCATCTACGCAGACAGAAAAATTGAAGCAAACAGGCCAGACATTATTGTTAAAAACCAGAAGGAGAAAACTTGTCTATTAATTGATATGGCTTGTCCAGCGGATTGTAACATAGCAATCAAGGAATTTGAAAAACTGTCAAAATATAAAGACCTGGAAATTGAAATAGAAAAAATGTGGAAATTGAAAACAAGAGTTGTGCCAGTGATAGTAGGTGCACTTGGAATGATAAAAAATGGAACAAAACAACACATTGAAAGAATCCCTGGAAACCCCAGCTTAAGAGATATACAAAAAATTGTCTTATTAAGTACAGCCCACACACTAAGGAAAAATTTATCTATGTAATGCTGGGGATGATAGGGAAGATAGAAAAACATGAAATGGAGCCATAACAACACGCCACTACCTGCCTTAGGTCTCCCCGCAGACTTGGTTGATAGTGAGACCAAAGCAGAAATCGAAATATGATGAAAAATGACATAATAATAACAATAATAATAATAATAATAATAATAATAATAATAACAACAATAATAATAATAACAACAACAATAATAATAACAATAGTAACAATAATAATAATAGTAACAACAATAATAATAATAACAATAATAATAATAACAACAACAACAATAATAATAGTAACAACAATAATAATAATCACAATAATAATAATAATAATAATAACAAAAAAGAATAGGTGCTCGTTCACGTTTCTCTTCTAGTGTTTCTTGCGTTATTTAAAAAAAAATTCTAAAGATTTTATGCCAAGGAATTAATCGATGCTTGTAAAATCGATAACAATCTAGTTAAAACACAAAAACAAATGATATCTGATGCAAATCTGTCCTCTAGTTGACTAGTATGTGGTTGGTGTTATATAAATATATAATATAAATAAAAAAAACATATCGAAAGTATAAAGGAAGAAAAAAAAATGATAAAAAGTTCATGTCTAACTGAAAAAGCGGATGATATTGATGGAGTCTGAGACCTGAAGAAAACTTTGGAGTTTGGCAAAAATACGGGCAAGATAAATTCTTTTATGGTTTTCACTTATGTAATCACGCTGCTCTGAATGGTGAATTTCTAAGTTTGGTTTAATGTAGCGTAAGATCAAAATTATGGAGAATCTGAAGAGGATCATGTTCACTGCTCAATCGTAATTGTTTTCGCGCTAACCATTTCACTAAGTCGTAGTACCCAATGCGTCTCAGAATGTGTAGACGGACGAAATTTGTTTTTTTTTTTTAATCATATCTCCCCAAGCAAGGCGGTAACGCCACTGATGTGCAGGGGGCTACATAAGAGTGAGAAGACTAGAAAAGAGAAAACCGGAAAACGCATCCTAAACAGGAAACAAGGGATGAGCATCTTCACCTGTTTAATAGATGTGCGTGGAGTGTGCACCGGGCGATAGCTTAGGCTATCTACTCCAATTTAAAAAAAAAACCCAAAAAAACAAAGTGAGAAGATTAGAAAAGAGAAAAACCGGAAACCGCATCCTAAACAGGAAACAAGGGATGAGCCTCTTCACCTGTTCAGTAGATGTGGGTGGAGTGTGAACCGGGCGATAGTTAAATACTCAGTGATTTTTTTAAAAAAGACGCTCTTGAGCAAGATTGCGTAATCTCAGCTAAGATAAGAGCGAGACTTTTCGGGGAAGTTAAGAAAGGCCAGAGGATTCAGAGAGAACTTAAAGAGAACAACTACAGCCAATCAACCCCCACGAATGTGCTTCTATGCGTGCTTTCTTCCTACTACAAATCTATACACAGAACCGGCAAGGATGATAATAAAACTATAAGTATATATTTCTATATATAAGTGTTCGTGCTCCTCGTTAATGTCAAGTTGATCGGGATCTTTGGTTTCCAGCTTATAAAACTAAGATAACCTTTAGAAAATTATAACTCAGTCTCATCTTCCCAGTTTTCAGCTATTATTTTAATGAAAAGGTAGACTTGCCTCTTTAGCTGTAGTTAGCAACAAGCCTAAGAAAATGGAGACTGTATTAAAAACCTTATGGAACCCTGGTGATGTTCATAATATACAGGCATGAAAACGATTGTGTAGTTCACATCATCTCCCATTCAGAGTTAGGATCATGATCTATACTGAAGGTGATATTAACTGCACATTCTCGCATTATTCTACAAGTTTAACAGTTGTTGAGCCATGAATATTATCTAAGATTCAAACTTTAGAGAAAGTTTGTTTGCACTTTCTCTGTCTTCTTTTTTATTTTCTAAAGACGAAGCCCCATTGACCATTAACATTAATTAAACTATCTATTGTTACTTAAATCTCGACATACAGAACTCATATTTATAAACTCGTTCCCATGAACTCAGATGAAATCAAATAAAAGAATGTCGGTGCAATATTGATTCGAAAAATTAGAAGTAAGAATCATTCATTCTTTCGGACCAAACACCATTGTTGGAATCACTGGGTAACAACCATATTATATAATAAAGCAGGAACTTACTAAAGTTAAGTTTGAATCAGTCGATCAGTGTATGGGTCTCTGAAGAAATTATTTTAGTTAGGTTCTACAATATGGACGTCGATGTTTTAAAATAGAAACAATTTTGAACTCATTGTTCTATAGACTCAAGATAATGGGTTTTCAGGATCGCAAGTTTAATCTGAGAATCCTTCCAAGATTGATTATTGGCAAACAAAATATTAACTATATAAGATAGGCTGAGGACACAATCAGGATAAAAGACGAAGAAAAGAAATAGCAGAAATTGCAAAGTAAGGAAATAAACGGAATCAAGAAAAAAGCTAAACTTCAAAAATAAAAAGAAAAAATGTATGGTTCTTAGAAATTGGAACAGTTGTAAACGTGAATTACAAATAGGAGATGCTAAAATTAAACAAGTAGGATCATTAAAATAATTGGGAAGATTTATAACAGAGGCTAAAAAATTTGAATCCGAAAATCGAAAAAGGATTGAGATTGAAACGATGGATACAGAATCATTTATTTAAAGACAAAGCCAAGAGTATAGAAATCTTGTGTTATATTGATCTTCCTATAAGAGAGTCAACGCTGGAAAATCCCCATAATAATGAAGTTGAAAATTAAGGCAGCATAACTGTAGATATATAGAAGTATTAAGAAAAAAAGAAAACTTTTTGATCAGAAATAAAAAACAATAGAGAACATTTAGAATTTGTATCATGAAGAAGCAATTGAAATTGTTTCGACAAATACCGTGGAAATAGGACCTGGATAATTTGACAGTCAGAGAAAAGGGAAAAGTTCAAAAGGAGAGTAGATAACCATTTTGTTTAAATGGATAGCTTGACAAGGATTTGGAGATAATGAAAATGTAAAAACTTAAGTATTACGAGATTGTGAGGAACAATGATCGCCTTCGTTTTAATGAGATAAAATCCATAGAAAAAGGAAAAAAATTGGTTGATTTGTTTTTAAAGTTTCATCAAACTTTTGCGTTTTATTCAACACCAGAAAATATTTTCAGTTTGTAAGAATTCTTTGAAAATAATAACGATTTACTGAAAATCTATATCTATAAAAGTGACGATGGTGGGTGTTGTGTAAGTATTTGTTTGATAGAATCGACTTACGGGAGTTGCGCTCAGATGTAGATCAAAATGTTAGAACGATAACGACACTGAACATTTTTAGAAAGCCAAAATTAGGTGTAAAAATGTATATCTTATCACCCCACGATGTCAGGAATCAGATTTTATATTTATTATAATATAGAATCGATCACCCCACTTTATATACTTCTATATCGTTTTCCCCCTTCCCCTCCCACTCTAATTCAATAGAGACATTCTACATTGTTATCTATATCTATAAAAGTGACGAGAGTGAACGTTGTGTAAATATTTGTTTGTTTCATAGATTCATAGCGTCGGAATTTTGTGGTCTAGCTCGACAGGAGCTGCGCTCAGATTTATATCAAAACTTTACAACGCTAATGACACCTTGAAAATTTTCAGAACGCCAAAATTAGGGGTAGAAAAATATATATTATCACCCCAAAAAATCAGGGATCAGTTTATGTAATGATTATAATATATAATCCACCACCCTACTCTATGTTATCCATATCTATATATGTTGTCTCTCGTCCTCCAACCCTAATTCGGTTGAGACATTCTACATTGTTATCCACATATATAAAGTAAGGTGGGTGTACGTTGTGTAAGTATTTGCTATGTAAATTCATCATATGTTTTTTATTTTTATTATTCCTTAAACTTCTTCATGTGCCGTGTCACTTCAGGACGTAGGCAATCATGGACTTCCATTTGGCTCTGTCTGTTGTCGCTCTCAGTAAATTTTCTCTTTGGTATGTCTTACAAGCCTCACTCCATCAACCATTTGCTCAAACCTAACAAGTAAGACTCGGACTGCTTTCCCATGTCTCTTCTTGCATTATCCAACCTGTGAGTATCCCAGGAACCTCATTAGTCTCTTCCTGATATGTATTATCAGTTTCCTTCTCGTTTACATCCTTTCCAACACCTCATCGTTGCAAACGTTCTCTGTCCATGGTATTCTCAGCAATCTCTGTTTCTAACGAAATCTTCCAGTCTTTCAGTACACTGGCTAGCTTCTGAAATGCGTCTTTGGTCATGCCAATGCATCTTTGGGTCTTTGTGTCACATTTTCCATCCTCTGTCAAAACACTTCCCAAGTATTTGAATTTTTTTACTTGTTTTATTTTAGATTCTCCAACTTGCAGTCGCCATATTGGTCTTTACCCGAGTGAAACCGGGCTAAACCGCTAGTAGCCTATAAAACAGCTGGGGAAAATATGGTTAGATATGAACATTTCAGAATATTATTTGTACATACACATCTATCAGATTTTCAATTCCAAGCTTTTTTTTAATGTCAGCTGTTGTGTATCCTAATTTAGAGCATCCCATATTTGCAAACGTTTATGCATTTAGGTAATGACACTTTCGGCGTTGCATCACATCAGCGTTCGTACGCGAACTGCTTTCGACATAATATGATATCAACCAGAAGAGAAAGAAACATTTAATATCTGCTCCTTTAAGGCATATGTAACAAACCTTTATGTCTGATAATGAAGCTAAGTTGACACGATAACTGACTTTTAACTGGTGATCGTGGAGTTGCAGTGTTCGAGAGGCGATCATGTTCTCTTCTCAGCCTCGATAATTATCAATTTTAATGCTGAGAGCAGTAGGTCTAAAATGTATATCGAACTATAGCCAGTATTAAACAGATTCTCAAAAGAAAAATCTTAATTATACAATATAAAAATGCACACCTGGCAATAACATAAGAGTCCGATTAATGTTCCGTTCTTAGCATTTCTCAGTATAGGAAAGTAGAAAGACGAGAACAATCCGACAAAAAAATCTTTTGTAGTCACTTCAAAAGATTTTAAAAGACTTTGTGTTAAATTCAGAAACTACACTTTCTTAAAAGGTCAAAAAACATGATATTCATTATATTTCTAGAAAGCGTGTACACAGAGCAAAGAAACTGTATTATATCAAAGCCAAAATACATTTTCGCCTAAGAGCTTTTACAAGATTTATATTCATACTACAGAAAAGTAGCAAAGGCCCCACAAGAAAAGAAAAAGTAATGGAGAAAATAGCCTTTCAGAAAAGAATGTACGTTCAATGCAATATTATAGAAAAAAGTCGAAATTTTTTTCTCTCTCTCGCTTTTTCTCACTCACTCTCTCTCTCTCTCTCCTTCTCTCTCAAGAAATACATAAATTTTACTTAGTGACACTTATTATTCATTTAGTTTTCGCAAACTTGGAAAGACGCATGCATACATTTCGATATAAGCAGATAAAAATAGTAAAGCTATATTTGTCAATATACCAAAAACTTGAACAAAATGTTCTCTTATATATATATATATATATATATATATATATATAAGCGCATGTTTTGGATTATATATAGGTGTGTTTGAGTAAATATACAGGAAAAATATATATATACGTGTTTATATTTATTCGTGTATCAATGGATTTACAAAAATATATAGATATATATTTTCTAAGCATATCAGTTTAAACACGTATGATTAAACATTCAGAACATACATATGCATGCACAAACAAGCATATATATATCACTTCGCTATTAATAGTTTTGATGGAAAGGTAACTTTTTGAGCTTATTGATGATTGTTCTAGCATGACGTCACAAACAATCGTGACAGAGATTTTAAGAATACTGGGATTCTTCACTATTTTAAGTTGTTTTCTACATGAACTGAATTTAATGACCGCTTAGTCTAGCTTCAGGATAAATCTCAAGTGGGTTTTTTAAACAAACGAAATTGTACTAGTGCTTGCGTCTGCAAAATATATTTGTTAGCAGATAAACGTACATGGAGACGAAAGGCCGTTCGTTATATATATATATATACATATATATATGTACAGAGAGAGAGAGAGAGAGAGAGAGAGAGAGAGAAAGAAAGAGAAAGAGAAAGAGACATTGCGAAAAAGAGAGTTTTGAGTTATGATTGTGTTTATTGACAAGTTATTTTCAGTAGTTTACCGATAAAAAATAGATTTGGATAGCAGGTTTTGATTGATCATAAAGTGCTCGATGTCGAGATAGCAATAGAGTGTTAATCGGTTTAATGAAGTGACATATATAGATGTGCATACACACATGTACACACACAAATTCACATATATATATTTACTCATTTATCTCCTTAACAATCTATCTATCTATCTATCTATCTATCTATATATATATATATATATATATATATATATATATATATATATATATATATATAAAGAGAGGGAGAGAAATACCGAGAGACAGAGAAACAGAAAGAGATAGAAAAAGAGTTGAAGATATATCTCGCATATATTCATCCCAAAAATCCCACATAATGTTAAAAAGTAAGTGTCAGTGGTATTTCTCTGATTCTACCTCGAGAATCTGTAGTTTGCATTTGTTGTTTACTTAGTGTAAGTTAGTTGTGTTATCGATCATTATTTTTTTTTATTATGAATGAAGATAGGAATATTACTGTATATGTCCAGAAATGGACGAATGGTCAGACAAGTGTAATCCAAGATGTCTTTTTAATATAGTCGTTGTAAATAAAATGTATATATATATATAATTTTTTTCAGAGATACAAAAAACAGAAGCAAACTACACATTCTCAAGGCGATATTCATTAAAATGCTTAAGCCGTCAATTACTTGAATGCTTTAACATTCCATGTCCATATCACTACAAAATATAAATGAATTCCATTTTAAATAATTTTCAAGTTAAAGAAATTTGTTAATCTTTATAGTTGAAGCAGAAAAAATTAACAGTAATTTTTAGCAACACAGTTTTCCGGATACATTTGTTAGCCTAACTCACACCCCTGAAGATGATCTCGGAATGAAAATTAACGTAATTGGGTACATTGAGAAATGAATTATATCATTTGACAGCGTTACAGCTCATTTCTAACATCTTTCATTCATAATACGCGAAATATTATCCGTGAGTATGAACGGATTTTATTAAAAATAATGTTTGCAATTTATTTATTGAGTTATTTTTACACACCACACACAAACACACACACACACATATATGTGTGTGTGTCTGTGTGTGTGTGATTGCGTGCATGTGTGTGTGTCTCTCTGTATATTGATTGTGTGTGTGTGTGTGTGTGTGTGTGTGTCTGTACATGTCCGTAATAAATTAATTAATTAATATACATGTGTGTGTGTGTGTGTGCGCGCGCACGTATCGGTTATCTAACATTATACCTTTTTCTATTGTATGTATTTATTTAAATATTTATTTATATATGAATATTTATTATAAATATAAATTCCGTTCGCGGGAAGATTTAAAAATAGCGCGTCTCTTTAATATGTAATGAATATCTGACTCATTCCTGCAATATAACGAAAATTTATTTTTTTGTGCGCTCACTTTAAATATAAGACCTGTTTAAAAATAATATAAACAAATGAGTAATTAGGGGGAACATGACGTTTATTAAAACACTATGCAAAATCATTTGGCAATTTCATGTGAACACAAAAATTTTTATTTTTTGGTGATGAGTATCGTCCAGATGCGTTGTGGTGCAGTGGATATCGACAAGGAACGAGAGATTGAGGTGGTGAGTTCGAATTCCAGTTGAATTCCTTGCATTCACCTATACAAAAATACCCTTGGCAAAGGTATTAATCCGTCTCTTCCGTCCAGTTATGGGTTAAATAATAGGACATATTTGATTTGGCTTGGCTGGCAACCAGTCTACAACAGAAGCAATGGAAACCTGCTGCGCGATAATCAGTCAGTCATATCTCTTTCGACACATGATCGGCCACGCGTGCATCACGTATGGCACTTAATCCTAATTCCGTAGTATAACAAATGTAAGCTTTTACTACTTTTGTTATTTTATATGATGTTAATTTATGATGTATACGTAGCTTCTCAAAAAAGATTTCATACTTGAATTTCCGGGATGATTACTCTAAAGTATATTTAATATCCGTTTTTTGGAATTTACTAGTTATTACTACATTTTGTGCAAGTATCACTTAGCGAGTAAGCTTTCACTCAGCATTATGTTCTAAAATCGCCTATCTTTATTATTTTTGTATTCATTTTTTTATTTCCGAACTAAACTTGTTCCTTTTATTTTATTTCTTCTCGGGTGCCTGGGAATTCGCGTACTACATTGCATAATTTTTTAAAATTTTTATTTCATATTCAAAGGCTTGAATAACGGTGACCTAAACGATTCAATCTTTTCTATGTTACTCTTGATAACCCATCCACATGTCCTCATATTTAGATTTTTTTTCATCCTAAAATTGTACTTTAATGAGTACAGTAGGTTTGTTCTTTGCTGTATACGTAGGAATACATCTTTTCATACCATTCGTTGGTAATACTTGTTTGTGGTCATTCTGCATCCGAAAGCTTCTTCTGTGTATGAATTTATGATTTTTTTTACACTGCATTTATTATTGCTGACGCCTCTCATTTCGATGAGGCTGTAGATTTATATTTTTTGGCTAGTAATATGAGATACAAAGCATGTACGACGAATTTCATGTAACCGTCATCATGTTAACGCAGAATTACTGCTGCTACACCACAATAACTAGCATCTGTAGTTAATACAATTTCTGCTCCCTCACCCATGATTTAATAAGTCTTTGCTCAAATCGTGTTATTTGTTCGTATTCTCTACGTTCATCCAGTATCTAAAGTTAAGTTTTTCATTGCGACATTCATAATATTGTATTTAGCAACATTATCAGCTAATATGATCTGGTAATTTTTTTTATAAATATCAACGGTTTTTATCAATAGGAGTCAAGGGCAATGACAAAAAAGTTAATGATGAATATCGATACATCTATATACGGCGTTCGACAAAAGAAAATAATAACATCGAATTACATGAAGTCGCTATTGAAGAAACTGAATGAACATAATCGTGTATATTCAAGTACAAGTCGAGTACGAAGATCAAATATCAGTGTTAATTCGTACTGTTAAAAACTTATCTCTATATTGTATCGGAAAAAAGTTAGTTGCGATTTTAAAGACAATACTCAGATGCTTTTAAGAGCTCTTCACATTTACAAAACGACTATTTGGCCATGAATGAATACTGATGACATATCTGCTCTCATATTTCTATGTATCTCGAGGTACTTGATAAAATCCAAAGAATGATTTGCAATGTAATCGATCATGATTTGCCATCTCGATTTTAGTAATTTTCCCACTAATATAACGTGGTTTTCCCTGTCTTTTCTACACATACGTTTTTTTGTGCCCTGATTCCATGAATTACGTATCTAGATCCGTCTACTTTACTCTTGATATTTTATATGCAACCGCCATATTACTCCAACGCTTTCGTTTCTCCATTTTCTAGCCTTTGGAAATATTTTTCTTTTATTTGCTGCATGATAATTACAATCCTCAAAAATTTAAATGTAACAGCAGTCGTCATTTTCTATCCTCCTGAATCCCGTTCAATTTTCAATTCGCCCTATACTCTTGTTTGCTCCTAATTTTACTCCCTGTAACTCGATTATACTACTTACCGCCTTTATTTGTTAGGATTAAATGATTTATTAAAGCAACACTATAAAATCCCATATGATGAAATGTGTTGCTTAATGTAAAACAGACAGAACGGAAAGTACAATAAGAACAGAAAGATGATGACGATCAACTAGACGCTATTTTCACGGTGTTTGGACACTAGAAAAAATTTGCACAAACGAGATAAATCAAGGAAATTGTTAGCATACATCATAACGATATATCTAGCAAAATCTAGCATAGTGAATATATGAGATAATATTTTGAATATTCTGTTGATAATCCTTAATATATGATACCAAAGAGAAAACTCGTCAGATTAACTAGTGTGAAGCTACGTGTAGAGAAGACACAGGGAAGATACATTGCAAGAGTCTGAAGCTGAGATGCGAGTAAATAAATTTATTTACTCCCATTTTAATTTCACTTAATTTCGCCATATTTTACACAGCTTTACGATTCCACCCTCTCAAGAATTGGTATCTTTAGAGATGATAAACTAGTTTAAGTTGTTCTTAGAAGACTCTAGTGAATTTAAGTTCTTAACAATAATGAAATATTTCAAGAATAGAAATATGCGGTCAGCTGTAGGTGCAAATTTTTGTGAAGTCGGATATAGCAGCCAAACTCTATCAATTTCTGCAAGGACTTGCCAACAGACTGGAAGTTTGACAATTTTTATTGATTGGTCACAGTACTCACCCCAATTACAAAAAAATGAATCCTTGAATTGAGTGTCTGATTTTTGTGAATGGAATAGTACAAAACACCGTTACAATACCAGTAAATACACACCATCAGCTTTTACCCCATGCATGTCGGCTTTGGGAATTATTTACATATTTTTTGCCCATCATTGTTCATTCTTTACCAAAATAGGCGATTTTGTTGCCTTCAGGCTGAGAAACGTAGATGAATTCCGTTAACTTATTACTTCTGTTGAATAGTGAGGCACAAATACACCAGATATTTATAAGAGATATATGAAAGATTTATGTAATATAATCTGGATTATGTAAAGCTTACCCATTATTTAACAGAGAAAAATTGTTGCAGCTAATAAAGGAAATTGCATTTAACTGAGAGATTTTTATTATAATTTTTTTACACTTCTTAGTCAATGTAGTCAACACAGATTCCATTATTAATATATTAAAATTATACGTTATGTGTTGAAAATCAGTATGTAGCTCATGCATTTGTATAGAATTACGTCATTCTGGACCATTTTTGTGTCGTTAAAGACGATAAGTACACAGATGACTTATATAACAAGACATAAAATACCGGTTTCTTATAATATTGTCTTTTATCTTAACTTGAATTTAAATGACTAATGTTTATTTTATTAAGGCTTTTCTGTAGTTTTCTGTAATTTGTTCTGCTTAAAAACAATACGTATCAAATTGTTTTTCATAATAAGCATTTGGGATAAATATTTTAAACGAAAAAACATGTGTTATACATCTTGTGACCTGTGTACGCAATTATGCCTTCAAATTAATTTATATATGTGTAACGTATTCCTATTCAAACAACGTCATATCTATGAAGCACTCATACATACATTTGTATAAACCTGTAAAAATTGAACTTTTCTTTACATCAAAACTATCATGAATTCACGTGTACGAATATCAATAAAATGAATAATTAATTAACAATAATTAATAATACATGAGAAAAATGAACAAACCTAAATGAATCTTATAATGTTAATAACAAAGACGAACGTGAAATAAAATCAAGTCATCCATGTAGTTTTGGGATTTCATGGGCCTTCATATTATTCCGGCTTTATTATCTGTCGATCATCTATGTTACTGGAATATTTCCACCTTGAAGGAAAATTTGTAGTTTCTCTACAGGGAAAGAAAAAAGGTTATATTTGGTAAGGAAATATTTCCACAGGAATGTTCACGGAGCAGCGATCATGAAACATGTAAATCAACGAACATATCTTTAACAAATATACAAAACAAAAACAAAGATAACAGAATATTTTATATCGAATGATAAATATTTATAATACCCCGGGAAATGTTTTAATTTTTTTTAAAGCAAACACATGTACGACTTAATAAATATATGTGTCTGTGTGCATGCGTGTTCTCTACACCATAATGGTAATAACTAAGAAGGCAAAATAACCTACCCCGCATTCTGATATATGTATTATCGCATTTTGCATGCAGAACAGTGTGTACATGGCTACGCATGTGTAGGTGTTTAGTGTGTGTGTGAAAAATATATTATCCTTGTGTCTTAAAGGATTATTGGAATAAATTATAGATACGAAACTCATCGGTGAAAAATTGCATAATAGCATGTTTCTCAATATATATATATATGTGTATGTGTGTGTGTGTGTGTGTGTTATATATACAAATTATATATATATATATATATATATATATAATTTGTATATATAACACACACACACAAAATGCGATAATACATATATATATATATATGGATGTTTTCTATCAATATACCTGTTTCTCTATCTATTTCTCTTTCACTCTTTCTCACTCTCTCTCTCTCTCGCTTTCTCTCTCTCTCTCTCTCTCTCTCTCTCTCTCTCAATATCTCCCTGTATATACATTGAAGCACGAATTTGAACCAAAATATTTATTTCTAACATCGAATTATTTAAAAATTCACGAATTACTCTAAAATGGAAAAATATCAGGAATATATTTATGAAAAAAATCGATGAAAATAAATTCATGCCTTGAATTAATGAATTTAAGGTACAGATATATTTTTCGGCCAGTCAGTTAATTTTCATACGTGATAAGCGTTTCGAGACATGACTGACTAGGCAGAATATTTTCCCGCGCAGGTGGCCATTATTTTCAGCGATAGATTCGTTGCCAACCAAGACTACTGTTATTAAACCCTTAGCCGGAGTTGGGGGAAGAGATGGATTCATAGCTTTTCAAAGAATATTTGCGCGCAACTTAATGCAAGGAATTCCACTGGAATCAGCTCGCCGATTACTCATTATTCTAAGCCATTGCATCATAACACACACTGCGATATAAAACTTAATTACAGAATGAAGCAGATACACTTGTAAAAATCCATTCAAAAATAAAATTATAGATAAATTTCTTTTTAACCATCAGCTTTTTGAGCATACCTTATCAACGAGTATAATTGAAATGTTAAACGCATTAGAGACTACGACAGAATCGCGAATGAAAACATGTTAAAATAACTTATCTGCTAACAGAATAAATCTTTATTAAGGATATTCTAAGACTTTTCTAGAATCGATTTGTCAACTTATACTTTATATGTCTCATCAGAGCCTAAATGATCATAGCTCTCCACAAGCCCCTGTCATTTGTAGCTCTTGATAATGTTTTTCTTTTTGTTTTTCTCTTATAACCTATTCTTTTATTCATTTACTTAAATTCAATCATTATGTTATTCGTTGTTTCAATCACTCCTATATTTCTTTATCTCTCCTGAGCGCATCAGATTATCCCAGTCCACTTTCCACATTATGTGTCACTGAAATCTTAACTGGATCTTATTGATGTTAATTAAATGTGTGAATTTTGTTTCAATTTTCTTTAAAACTTTGTTACTGCATATATAATTAGTCCATAGTGTCCTCATCTTTATTCTGTACAAGCATATTTGTGTTGCTTCAAGGTTCCTCTTCATTTATGAGGGGCACATAATTAAACATAAATAAATAAAGGTGACGAACAAAGAAAAGTAACTTAGATTATTTTGAGATTTTTCAGGAAATAAATTATCCAGTTTAGTGATGAAGATTCTGTGACATCTTCTGTGTTTATTTGATGTTAGTAGTTTAGAAAATGCTGTACCCCCACAAAGGGTAGAAAGAGAGTCCGAAAACAAAGGACTGAGCACAAACTTCAAGAAAACTGTATGTATGGTCATCACCAGAAAGAAAATCAGAAAATGCCAACTACGGGCCGGAGAAACTAAAATAAAACAAGTAAAGGAATTTAAATACCTGTGGAGCGTTCTGTTGTTGTACATAATTTGGTCAGTGTGCAATTTAGCCAAGAAATGCATTTTGTACTGGGTGTCGCAGGTGGCTAGCTGATTTTGTTTTGACTAGCAGCGTCCAAAGTGTTGAGAGCCCTGGTTGAGGACGCTCCATATTTCAGGAGGTAACTATTTAAGGTATGTCAGCTCTCACAGAGGGACAGTTTTGGAGTCAGTTCTGTTTGGAGTTGAGTTACTGGTAGCTGCCTGTCTGTTTGTCTATCTGTCTGTCAAGCTTACTTGGTGGCTGCCTGGTTAGCTGAATGATCCGTATGTGTGTGTGCTTTGTCCCGACCGAACATCTCACTTCAATGTGAAAAAATGCAAGTCATTTGAATTCATCTTGGGTCAAGTATATTTTGCCATTTATATGTGTAAAAATAATCAACATTCGATTCGAACAGATTCTCTGGATATCAGTTTATGGTCCCTCATTTATATCTCAAAAACACATCCATGTGAGTAACAGATTTATTCATCGTTATCATTCGCTGCAAATTGCTTTTCTATGCGGCGCAGGCGTTTATAGCATGTATATTTTTGAAAGAAAAACATAGGATGCTCATGAGAGACATCGAATATGTTGTTGCATTATTTTCTTCGAAGCAGGATATACCTGTCGAAATGTGTCTATAAGATGTGTTCCCCTGTTGAAGTGGTTGAAGTATTTGCTTCGTAGTCGTTCCAGTAGATTTACAATACTGACAGAAAATGGACAGTGCAACATTGAGATTCAAGGACGCATTTAAAAAGCGAAGAAGAGTACAGAGAGAAAATGCATTTGAATACAAAGAAAAAAATGGTCGAACGCTTTGTTATATCTGACCTTCTGTATGGAAGTCAGTATTTGCCAATATCCTCAAATTTGAAGTAGTAGCTCTAGACAGCACAAATGTGGTTCTACAGAAGAATGCTGAGGATATCATGGACCGACTACGTGAAAAAATTTAGTGTAGGAAAGGATGAAAACGAGAAGAAAACTTATACTTAACATCAGGAACAGACATCTGGGACAAGTACTGAGGAAGGATGGTCTGTGAAGTTTAATGTTCATAGGACGGATTGTAGAAAAGGGAGACAGAGGAAAGCAACTGGAGACATATATAATAGAATTGAAGAAATGAATGGTTGGACAGGTTTTGTGAGATTTCTTCTACTTCTATGTGCGCCGTACCTTCAAGACATAGGCGATCGTGGCTTTCCACGTTTCCCTATCCCGGGTGGCTCTGAGCACGCCATCGCCAGTTACACCATGCAACCATCGTTCCGTCATACACTTGATTAGGACAATCAAATATGGTATCCGTTGTCTCTTCCCTGTCTCTTTTCCCCTTTATCTGGCCTGATAATGTCAGGTTCTCCAAGCTCGCCTTCCTCATTGTATGTCCCAGGAACTTCAGCTGTCTCTTCCTGATGCTCAGTATTAATTTCCCTCTTGTTTCCATCACTTCTAAGACCTCATAATTGCTCACATGCTCGATCCATGTAGCATCATATCCCTCTGTAGAATCACATTTCAGTTGCTTCAATTTTTTCCTTCACCTTCATTTTTGATATTGTCCAGCATTCACTGCCATATTAAAGAACTGACATCACATAGCAATCCATTCCTCTCTTCTTGGTTTCGAGCGACATTTTCCTGTTTCTTACTACTTTACACAACTTCTGGAATGCTTCCTTTGCCATCTCAATTCGCCTTTGGATCTCTGTGTTGCACTTTCCGTCTTCTGTTATAACACTTCACAGGTAATTACATTTTTGTACCTGCTAGGATTCTAGTATCGCCGACCTGTATTTGGCATATTGCGCTGCCCTTTTTCAGATACCAAAAGGAAAACTATTAAGAGCGATGATAAACAGTGCCAAGTGAATATCCATGATCGCCTACGTTCTTAAAATATACGGCACATGTAGAAGAATTTATTTAGGAACATTCTGATTGATAAACTGTAAAGACACGTTACAGAGAGATATTTTTTGTTGTCGTTTTATTGAAATAATGTATTTTGTTACACTTTCTTTTGATTTTGGTTTTAAAAGGTTTATGTATCAGAAAATACATTGTGTATCTCTGGTCCATCATTTGATTATTTATTAGTAAATCTTTCTTGGCAAAATTGGTTTTGTAAGTTTTCCTGGGTAACATTGTTTCAAGGGATCTGAAATTTGAAAGCGTTCTTGTTTATTCTTTCAAGATTATTCATGCTTTATGAATTTAATTTCTAACTGGATCCTTTATTTTGATTGGAAAAATTTGCGAGAGAATCATTGAAGAGATTTTTGGTAACCAATGATTTAAAATAGACAAAAATTTGCACTCACATGTAGAGCTCATCCCTCAGGAAGAGCATAATTTATGTAAATCTTATGTGATCAAAGAGAATTAAGGCCATTGCAAATTTTACATTATAGTCAGAATGCTATAAGCTCAAATTTTAATGTGCATAATTATAGAAAAATTAAAAACATTAGACCAGAAATAATTCTAAGATTAACAATGAATACGTTAAATTCTCATGGTATATCTGCAGCCTAAGACGAAAGAAACACACATTCAAAAAGTTCGAGAAACTATGTTAATACAAAGACTTCGAGAGAGAAGTCAGTAAAATTTGGCACCTCTAGACAACAAAATAATCAGTTGTTATTGATGACTGAGATGATATAAAATGAAGCAAACAAAAATGTAGATCAAATTCCCGGTAGCTTTGAAATAGGATAATTACAAGAAATCTACCTAGTGGTTATTTCTCTCATCATTGATTTATTTCTATAAAGTGACCGAAATTACAATATTTTGAATCTTTGATTGCATGAAATATATTATCAATTTCAAATATCTGATTCAAACAAAAAATGACGCCAGAAATCATTGGGGCAGCTCAAAATGCACAAGCCAAAACATAATAATAATAATAATAATAATAATAATAATAATAATAATAATCTTATAAATACCTAGGTTTAAATAAATGAGAGTGAAAAATCTAACATAAAAACCAAAGAACGCGTGCGTAAAGTGTATAGAAGGCTACGACATCCCAGTTGTTTATTATAGTTTCAACATCTTAAACTGGACTCTAAAGGACACCAGGCGACTGGATTCTAAAAATGAAATCTTCTTTCTAAGCATAGATGCATCATCCAAAGGCTGATGTAGAACATCTATACATACCTCGTAAAGAGGGTGGAAGAGGTCTTATTCAGCTAGAATTGTTATAAAAGACAACAAATATTGGCTTATTAACATATATAGAAACATGAAAGGGCTGGATTATACAATTAATCAAACAACATGAAAACAGAAAGAAAAATATTCAATAATAAAAGAAGACAGCAAATACAAAGAAGGTTTACATTTAGCAGATTCTGCAGAAAAGCAAAACAGAAGCCAAGAACCAACTATTGCGGCCAAAAATATGAAAACAAAAGCCAAGGATAAACTTCTTGAACAGATGAAATAAGCGTGGCAAGACAAACCTCTGCATGGCCAATATCCAGTACGTGCCAATAAATCCAATGTTGACAAAGTTAATACTCATCGATGGTTACGTGCATCTGGAAATATTATACATAATAATGATTATCCAAAATGCAGGTTCTGAGATAAATACCAAGAAATAATAGACCATCTAATCCCAGGATGTTTCGTACTTGCCCCAAATGAATATATAAATCGTCACGATAGAATGGGGCAATATTGAATTGGACTATGTGCAAACACTATGGAAAGTCTGCAAATAATCACTGGTATGAACATTACCCAGCAGCCAGAAAATTTGAAGCAAATAGGCAGGAAATTATTGTTAAAAACCAGAAAGAAAAATCTTGCCTATTAATGTGGAAATTGAAAACAGGAGTCTTTGTAGGTGCACTTGGAATGATAAAAAATGGAACAAAACAACACATTGAAAGAATCTGTGGAAACCCCAGCTTATGAGATATACAAAAAATTGTCTTTTATGTACAGAACACACACTAAGGATAACTGTGTCTATGAAAAGCTAGGGATGATAGGGGAGATAGAAAAAGCATGAAATCGAAACATAACAACATGCCACGACCTGCTTGAGGTTTTTCCAGAGTTAGTAGTTTGACCATAGCAGAAATCGAAATATGATGAAAAATGACGACATAATAATATTAACACACTAAGGAGAACTTTGTCTATTTAACGCTAGGGATCTTAGAGGAAATAGAAAAACAGGAAATGAAGCCATAACAACACACCACAACCTGCCTTAGGTCTTCCCGCAGACCTCTTAGGTAATGCGACCATAGCAGAAATCGAAATAAGATTAAAATTGAAAACATAATAATAGAATATTAAAAAATCTATCAAAATACAATGATCTTGAAATAATATTGTAACAATATAGTGCATGAATAATTCAAAATGTAATTGGAGCCCTTGTAGTGACTCTAATTTTTTCTATAGACTAACTGAAAATGTTCCAGGTAAAAGTGATTCACAAAATTGTAATCAAAAGTAGAGCACATATATTGCGAAGAGTTTTTTATATGGAAAATGTCTGTGATTTTAAATTATTTAGTTTTTGACTCATTTTTGCGGTTATATTTGTACAAATATAATCAGTGGAAGATGTCTTGAATTCCTTCTTATCTTAGGTTTCTGTTGCGATCAAAGCACTCTCTAGATATTTTCGTCGGAATAAATTGTTGTTTACTTTTGTTACAGTTGAATTTGTTTATGTAGAAATTGTAGTCATTTTTACCGTGGGCAAACGAATCATGTGAATCATAGCATCTTTCATTTAGATTTCTTGGGGTTTCTCCTATGCATATTTGCGACAGTTATTACAGGCGATGAAATAAATTCTTCATGTAAGTTTTATCATATCATTTAGTTTAGTATTGACTAGGCCTTTAATTGCTTAAAATGTAGTAGAAACCCTGGTTTTTGCGTGTGAGTAGTAAAGCAAACATAACAAATGTAGTCTTAAATCATCACTCAATATGTCCCGAGCCTGACATATTGATTGCTCTACTAATAAAATGTCCACATGATTTTTATGAACGACTAACCTTCAAATAGCACGTGAAAACTTTCTGCCCAAAACTATTATAATTCTACAAATTATAGATATTTAAGTGAAGCTACTTTTGTAAATTTTCAAAACAATGAAAAAGTCAGAATTTCGTCTGTGGATAAACGTTTCATTGTGATGGGAAAAATACTCTTCAAGCAAAGCAATGGCTTGATAACTGTTATTAGGGCTCTGCTCCGTCAGAAACAACTGTTAAAAGATGGTTTGCTGACGTTAAAAATGGTTGTAAAGAAACGAATTATGCTGAACGCTCAGGTCGTTCAAAATTGGCGATGTCCCAACAAACACCAGAAAAAAATATCCACAAAATCTTTTTGGATGATTGTAAATTAAAATTGAGTCAAATTGTTCACCGATTACCTTGAAAAAAAATAACCATCAATAGCGAATATAGCATTACTGGTGCGTTTGATTAAAAAAATCGCCAACAAACGAACACAATTGAAGAAGAAAAACTGTTCTTTCACCAAAACAACGCACAGTGTCATAAGACCATCGCAACGATAGCAAAACTACATTAATTGCACTTCGAATTGCTTCCGTATCAACCGTAATTTCTATATTTACCACTACTGGTTGCTATCAGACCTCGAAAGAATGCTCCAGGGAGGGATATTTGGTTCAGATGAAGAAGTGGTATCGACAACTGAGGGGGATTTTTACGTTCTACAAGTCGTTCTACAAAGAAGGCATCGAAATGTTTAAGAAGCGTTAGAATCAGTATATATCACCTAGAAGGAGATTATGTTGATGAATAAAATCGAATATTGCCTAAAACTTTTTGTTTATTAGGCATGTGATTTTTTGAGTGACGTGATAAGCATGACGATACCCGAAACGCATTAAAAAAAAAAACATTCCAATTATCATATATATATATATATATATATATATATATACTATACTATAGTCACCCGCAGACAGACCTGTTTCGCTGTATTACAGCTCATCAGGACGGCTCGTTCATTTCCTAACCCAGGATTGAGACACGACCGAATCTGCGTCAGTCGGCGAATCTACCCCTAAGCCACAATCGTCCGATAGAAGAAGACAGGATTTTAGCGCATATAAACACCCCCAATATATATATAATCTTAAGGTAGATATTTATATTGGATAGATTCATAGAATTGGATTGGATAACGAAATGAGTAAAGAGTGAGTGAGAGAGAGAGGGCGGTATTACCTGGGAGAAAGAATGAGGGATGTAGAATTTAGCCTGAAATAGAAAATAAAGGCAAGAAAATATATGAGAGTGAAAGAACGATGGCTCGCAGAGCAAGAGAGGACAATGAATGAGAAAGAGCAGAAATATAATTGAACAAAGAAGAGAGAGATAGAGTGATAGGAAAAATGTGAAAAAGACGAATGAGTTATTGAAGCAAACAAGACAATGCGCGATGGAATTTACTGAGCGATGGTGAGACCAAAGAAAGGGAGAAGAAAAAAAATAACGGATAGAGAATGTAACTGGGGGATGGCAAAAACTGAGAAAGAGAGACAGATAAAGAGATAAATGAATTAGAGAAAGAGAGAGACAATGAAGAACTAGTGAGATATCGTGCGAAAGAGTCCGTAAAGACAGATTAACTGTTCTTTGTATGGACTTTAATATTAGTAAAGTTTCACGAAGGAATAATTTCTGAGATAAGACGTTTTCAGAACATTAGTATCATTAATATTTTTACCAGTATGCTTTAATTTATAACACGTAAAATGTCGGGTTAACACAAACTTAGAGTTTTTATTCATTTTGCATTTTATAAAATTTTTATACATCACCCAGTTTACCTGCAACTAACACATAAAAACCTAGATATTATAATGATTAGAGAAATTCATCCATACAAGGTAATACCTGCATATGCTCTTGCTCACATTTAATGTCAATTATCTTTGTGGTGCAGTGGATATCGCCTCGGAACGAGAAACTGGATAGCCGTGTTCGAATTACGGTTGAATTCGTTGCATTCACTTAGACGCAAATACTCTTGGGGAAGTTACTAATCCGTAGCTAGCTTATACCTCCAACTATGAGTTAAATAGCAGGTAAAATTGGGTTCCATAGCCTTGGTTAGAAACTAATCTAAAGTAATAGTGTCCTACTGCGTCAAAATCCTCTGCCCAGTCAGTCATGTCTCGAAACATTATGATCTCCCAAGCGTGTATCACGTTTAGCATTTAACTCACTGATTGATCTCAATTTGATGATTATCAAATTAGACTAATAGATTTTAGTAAGGTGAAAACTAATCATAAATTAAGAAGCTTTTTTTTTCCTAGAAAGTAGTAAAAGTATTTTTTTACAAAGCAAATATTCTAAAACTAGTAGAGGAAATTTAAAGTAGAAATTGTTGTATTAAAAATACATAAATAAACAAATCATTTTCGTTTGAATTTATATTTTGAATTAATAAAATATTTACTTCCCTTATTGATAGCAGGATTCCATTTTTATTTACACTATTTACACACCGACTCTTGTTCTCGTCTTTGTTGTTATTATCAGAACGTTTCTGCAACTCATTTCTCAGGCCTTTTTCAGGTACATGTCGATATGTGTGATTTTCAAACAATCATCAAACGAAGAATGAAAAGTACAGTAGACGAAACCTTGTGATGATGGGATCGTTATATTTAATTCACAATTGAGATTATCCAAAATCATCAATTTAATGCCTTTGTGATTTAAATGATAACGGGATTAAAGTGACTACAGTTACTAAAAACAAACGATTGTTGATTGGTGCATATTTTTCACAGATGTCTTATTTTTCAATACAAAATCGGTACTATTATTGGCAGCCTGAATTTATTTATCGAAATTGTCTAAAAGTTAATTGCCCAGTCCAATTATAATATAAGTTGTAAGATTATGCAACAATGGGTTTTTGAAGGAATTGTAGGAAACATTAAAGAATTAATTTATTTATTTTTACTTTATTTCTGATATCTCACTTGAAGAAATAATTCATAGGGAAATCTATTTAAAGTTATACATGATAACAGAAGATGGAACAACTTCCAGTTAGTCAGTTTTAGTGCCATAAGTGATGCATGATTTGGGTGATCAAGTCTCGAGAAGTAACATGACTCACCAGGCAGAAGATTATTCCGCAGTAAAATGCCATTATATTCTGCGGTAGACTGGTTCCCACCCAAGGCTAGAGAACTTAATCTTGCCCATTATTTAACCCATAACTGGAGAGAAGAGACGGGTAGTTGTGCTTAAATGAATGCAAGGAATTCAACTGTAATTCGAACTCGACACCCCGATTTCTTGTTCCGAATCGATATCCACTGCACCATAGCGCACACCCGCCAGCTTCCAGTAGAATAGTTAATTCGATTACAATGATAAAGTGATCATGCACTAACAAAATTGTGTATGGCAGGATGATATTTGTTTCCAAGCTCAAAGAGTCAAAATCAGTTGGTTTCATTTGAAAAGGTAATTTACAGTGAAAAAAAAAAGCAATCAAAATCTCTTAGGAATGGAAATAATCAAATAAATAAGATTATTATTTAATGAGTATATATTCAGAAAACATGTTCTACAAAAGTTGATAATTTATTAAAAATATAAACAATATTTAAATTCACAGTTTTCCGCAAGCGCTTCTGAGTAATTTACTAAACACTTACTAAAAAAAAAGACCGGAAGTTTGAAACGACTTTCTTTCAAAATAACTCTTTTTTTTAATCTTTCTATCAATATTATTACTAATCATTTTCTTAATAGCGAACTATGTTTTCTTACGCCCAGTTACGTATTGTTAATAAAAATTGAATTGATGGACTATATTACCAGCAGCAGTATCCTAAGCTCACTGATGTCTCATGACTGTTGAGTTTTTTCAACGGCCGACAGATCACAAGATTATCGATTTAGTTGCATTGTCTTTTCGATCATTTCACTCTAATTCACATGCCTTCAGACAGACAGGGTCGGAACGGTTGGATAACCAAAAGAAGAAGTCTTTCACCCTAAATGATCGGAATGCCTTGCTTTCTAATCTATATAAAAACAGATGTCTGCTTCCGCCAGAGTGTCGACTATTTAACCTAAGTCATGTTCCAGCTGTTACACCCTCTTAGATTATATATATATATATATATATATATATATATATATATATATATATGCGTATGTGTGTATCTATGTGTTAGAGAGAGAGAGAGAGAGAGAGAGAAGGAGAGAGAGAGAGTGTGTGAATGATGTATCAAGAGATAGAAATTGCTTATTATATTTTATAGTGGCATAATCCCGTCAGTTAGCGAAGTGTGGCGAAGTGAGTGTAACAGGGTTACTTTAATCATCAGCGCGGTGCATTACTTGGAAACTGTTTTTATACCTCCGTTCTTTCGATATAAATTTGGCGTTCTGTGGCAACATATATTTCGAGAAATAAAAAGATCTCATACATCTATAATTTATACATCACTTCTTCTTTTAGAAAAGTATTTCCATTATTTATAAACAACAGACTTTCCTGAAATCCCATCTTTTTCACCGATCATTGAATATACTAATTTATCTTTTTTGTTTTTAATACCAAAATCTTTATTAGTACTGTGGTTTATTATTCGTTAAAAATATTATGCTTCATTTTATTCAATAAATATATTTAAGATTCCACATTCAGAGAAAAATAATCTGTATATGTTAGTTTAATATATACTGCATACAGGCTGCATGAAAGAAAGAGAAAGCTGTAGAGATAAAAAGAGAATGAAAGATAGAAAGAGAGTAAGGGCGAGAAGTTAGAGTGAGAATGACATAGAATGAGAAAAAGAATGAGAACCTAATAGGTTTCTATAAACATTTTCTGAGTCGATGGATTTTTTTTAACCGGTGATTACACAGATCTAAAAGAAATAACAGTTTTAACCAATAAAATGAAAGTTTTAATCCTCAGAGTTACAACAAGGCTTTTCTTAATCAATCTATTTTGGTGATGAAGAAATTAACAAGAAAGGACTAGAAATAAACTGCACGAAAACTGAATGCATGGTCATCAATAAAAAGGGCAACCCAATATGTCAAATACAAGTAGGGGATACCAGAATCAAGCAGGTACAAAAATTTAAATACCTGGGAGGGGTTATAACAGAAAACGGAAAGTACGACACAGAGACCCGAAGGCGAATTGGCATGGCGAAGGAAGCATTCCAGAAATTCAGTAGGATATCAAGAAACAGGACAATTTTGCTAGAAACAAGAAAGGGAGTACTGGATTGGTTATGTGCTGTCTGTCCTTCAATATGGCACTGAATGCTGGACAATATCATAAAAGATGAAAGAAGAAATTGCAGCAACTGAAATGTGGTTCTACAGAAGGATGCTGCGAATATCATGGATCGAACATGTGAGCAATGATCAGGTTTTAGAAATGATGGAAACAAAAAAGAATTTAATACTGAGCATCAGGAAGAAAGAGCTGAAGTTCCTGGAACACGCCATGAGGAAGCAGGGCTTGGAGAATCTGATACTAACAGGACTGCCTTTCTGCTTCCTGCTTTTCTGCATCCTGGAAATTCTCTTCAGTCGTTCCTGTCTTTAAGAATTGTGGTGAACCCTCGGACCCATCCAACTATGGCCCTATCAGACTTCAACCGATATTCGGGAAAGTATTCGAGGCTATAATCAATGCTGAAATAGTTCATCATCTCACCGCCCACAAACTGTTCTCCGACAGGCAATATGGATTCCGCTTTGACATGTCCACGGCCGACCTGCTAACATCCGTAACGGAGTACATGCTACAGGCCCTTGATGAGTCTGACGAGGCTCGGGCGGTTGCTCTGGACATCTCCAAGGCTTTCGACAAGGTTTGGCACTCTGGCCTCCTATGCAAACTACGCGGTTATGGTATTACCGGTCGCCTGCTTGACCTAATCCAATCTTTCTTAAATAACCGCAAAATGAAGGTCGTTCTGAATGGGCGTGCCTCTTCGTCCTACAGCACGAATGCTGGTGTCCCACAGAGCTTTATCCTGGGCCCAACGCTCTTCCTTATTTTCATCAACGACCTCCCAGATGAGATCAAGTCCCAAGTAGGCATCTACGCAGATGACACTACAATATACTCCCGCTCCAGTAAGAAACCTGTCGGGGCGGACAGACATAATCTCGCTGCTGACCTTGAGCGGGATCTACACTCTGTGGTGAACTGGAGCAAGAAGTGGCTTGTCAACTTCAATGCGTCTAAGACCAAGCTGTTGTCTGTCAAACATCACAGGCAACCTCTCCTGCCTCCCATAAACATGGACCAAGCGAGTCTCCCTGAGAGCAACACATTACGCCTCCTCGGCCTTACCCTGTCCTCAGACCTCAAATGGAACCAGTATATTGAATCCATAGCAAAGTCTACTGCTAAGAAGATTGGATCACTGTGTCGATCCAGGATGTTTTTTCCAACTGAATCCATCCTGCATATATACAATTCAACCATCCGTCCGTGCATGGAGTACTGCTGCCATTTATGGTCAGGTGCCCCTGCCGTTCTCCTCAGTGTTCTTGACAAGCTCCAAAGAGGAGTCTGTAATGTGATAGGTACTGATCTGGCAACTCGACTGCAGCCACTTCCCCATCGTCGAAATGTGGCCTCCCTTTGTCTCTTCTATAAATACTTTCATGGCTTCTGCTCGGATGAGCTTAAGTCACTGATGCCTCCTCAACAGGTGTTTACACGTGCAACCAGACTGGCAACTGGGTCTCACCCATTCACAGTCAGGTTAGCCAAATGCAGACGACAATTCTACTCCTGCAGCTTCCTCTCTCGCACTTCCCGCCTGTGGAACTCACTCTCGTATTCTTGCTTTCCTGACGGCTACAACCTCCAGAAATTTAAATGCAAAATCAATACTCATCTAATAACCACTGGCCTCTAGCTCTCTCCCCTCCCCTGTATAACCTTCCCTTTCTCTCCACCTATGTATCTGTCATCGCACCTGCATTCTCAGCTTTCTATTGTTCCTTTCTAAAAATTTGTACTCCTCACTCTTTTCTAATTAATCTTTTTACATTTATGTAACCCCCTGCGCATCAGTGGCGTTTCCGCCTTGCTCGGGGTGAAATGATTAAAAAAAAAAAAAGATAGAGGGAAAAACGGACAGGAGAAAGCAACGGATAACATATTTAAAGGATCTAATCAGGTGCATGGTGTAACAGGAGAAGACGCGCTTCGAGCCACCAGGGATAGAAAAACAGGGAAAGCCATGATCGCCTACGTCTTGAAGATACAGGGCACATAGAATTAGAAGATAGCACCCACAGATCTTTAAAACTCATATAGAAAAATGGCAAAGTTCCGTTTTGGGTAAAAAAATGTGCATTGCTTATTAATCACAGTGTATTTATGCTGTATATGTTACTGGCCGAAGTTAACAAATAAAAATATAGAATGTTATAATTGATTGTTCTATACTTTTTATATTAATTGATTCATATCTTAAATATTTTACTGCAAAATTTACACATTAACAGATTATTTGAAGTCTTAACACAGGTTTGCTTTCCGTTTAAATGTGCAATTAAGTGAAATATTTTGTTTTCAATTCATGATTGTTCGAATTTCCCCAAAAATTGATTCTTTATAAATCTTATCCGTTCATTCCTTTTCAATGAGTACCAACATTATTTACATTATAGGAACAGTTGTTCTCATCATTGTTGCATTTGAACAATGTTTCAGCTGTTTACGCTCTGGCCTTTTTCAGGTGCTAGGAATTTCGAACCGAACCCGTTATTACGCTCACTGGTGTATATATACCCACTTAACAGAGAGTTATCTCGCCTAAAATATCTAAAAAAAGAAAGAGTCGAATTGTATTTTGGTAATAATGTCTTCCGAAATTTTCGCTCAAATTTCGTTTTTGTTCTCTGCATGGTAAGATGGTAGGATCGGTCTCTTTTTCTCTTTCTTTTTTTGTTGTTACTAACGTAAGTATTTTGCTACTTTTGCGGTGCTCTCAAACAGGATTGTGTAAATTAATTTGGCTTTGAAGTTTCGTTTTGACATTTACTAAGTTAAAACTTAATAAATTTTTTAACTTACTTTATTTTTTAATTGGAGTAGATAGCATCGCCCGGTCTCACACTCCACCACCTTCTTTTGAACAGAAATAATGGTGATCACCTTGTTTCTTGTTTAGGAAGGGGTTCACGGTTTATCTCCCTTCTCCTTCGGTCTTTGTGTTAGTTAAGCTGGAAGCTCATTGCAGTTATTGAGTATGGTGGCAACGTCTCTTCATTTTGAGTAGACCGGGTTGGCAGTGTCCTGGTTGCTGCATCCTGACTGGTAGTTAAGAGCCCGAAATCTTGCGTAGCGTCTTGAGAGGCTGTTCTGATCAACAGTTGAATGATATCGGGTTTACTGTAGTGCCTTTCCCTGCATGGACAGGCATCCCTGTATGAACCTCCAGTGGGCAGCCCCGAAGCCACATAATGTTGCAGGCTGCGCCATTCTCCATCCTTCACATGCTGCAAACAGTGACCGACTGATTCTAATCTAGACTTCTTTTTTAACTAAATCACTATGAAAAAAAAGCAAACAAAATAGCAAACTAAACTACCTAGTCAGAAAACGCCCAAATCTATCTGCGTGTCTTTCATAAATATACGATCATCCGCACTAAATTTTACAGCGTAGAATCATTCCTTCAGACTAACTCACCTGATATCTTAACCCTATGTAAGAGTAATCTTGACCCTTCTATCCTCTCTTCTGAGTTTACGTTCCTGGTTACCTTCCCCTTTTCAGGAAGGACTCCAATGTCCATCTCCATGGGCTTGGTGTTTATGTCAGCGAATACCTCCCCCTAGTGAGGGTGACATCTCTTGAATCCCTAGATCATTCTTTCTTGTGCTTCCGTCTCTAACTTCTAAGCTCGGTTAGCTATCTCTTCTTTCTCCACCGCTCCCCCTCTGACTGTTCGGTACTTGATAGCATCTCTGACAATATCGACAAGGCCATTTCTTCTCATCTATCTGCCCATATATTTGTGTTATTGACTTTAACGCCCACCACACCAAGTGGCTGGAGAGCTCTGTCACCGACCTTGCTGGTGTCCACAGCATGAATTTTTCAGTCACCCAATCCCTTACGCAAGTGGTGGACATCTTCACGCGTTTCCCCAATAACCCTAACAGAAGAGACTCACTACTAGACCTCTGCTTCACTTCCATCCCAAACTACCAGACAGCTCTGCCCTCTCGGAAGATCTGACCACGCCGTAGTTTCCGTTAACATCTCATTCCACTCTCACCCTACCAAAGAAACTCAGACCAGCAGAATATCCTACTGCTACCAAAGAGCAGACTGGGATTCGTTCCAAGACTTCCTCTGTGACGTCCCATGGAACAACGTTTTTAGTCTTCCTGTCGAAGACTGTGCATCTGAGGTCCCCTCCTGGGTTAAGGCAGGCATCGATGCTTTCATCCCTGCCAGGAAATTTCAGCTTAAATCTCATTCGTATCCCTGGTTCTCGCCCGCTTGCTCGGCCGCCATTGCCCACCGGAATCATTTCTTCCGGCTCTATCGTGGCTACGCATCGGACCAAAAACAGGTGCCTTTTCGTTTCACCTCATAATAAGTGTAAAAAGATAGTTAACGAAGCTAAGATATTGTTTGCTGCCAGAATGAAGCAACGCATAGCATCCTGTAAGCTCCACAGGAAAGACTACTGCCAACTCTGTAAAAGCGTGCTTAACAAGAGTAAGTCCTCAATACCCCAGCTAATCAATGAATTTGAGGTTCTCACCTCCTCAGCGGACAAGTCTGAATGCTTTCCTCGCAGATTCTCGACCGATTCAAGACTGGATTCGTCTGGAGTTTCTACACATGGCTTCCCACCTAGAACTGAGGCTAAACTGAATGACGTCCACATTACACCCTAGCTGGTTTCTAGCATAATCTCAAAAGTCGACTCTCACAAAGCTAGCGGAGGGGACGGAATCACAATCATAATCTTGAAGGAATGTGCCCCTGAACTCTCTTCTGCCCTTTCTAACCTCTACAAATTCTGCCTATCTGCTTCCTGCTATTCTCCTCGGGGTTCTTGACAAAATACAAATGAGAATCTGTAATGTGATCGATACCGACTTGGCAGACCGGCTGCAGTCACTCTCTCACCAGCGTGACGTGGCTTCACTGTGCCTTTTCTATAAATACTTTCACGGCTTCTGCTCCGATGAACTTAGATCACTGGTGCCCCCTAGGTACGAATTTGAACGAAATACTAGATTAGCAACGAGGTCCCAGCCGTTTTAGAGTGAAACTGAAAAGTGTAACCGCAATTTCTACTCCAATAGCTTCTTTTCTCGCATTTCCCGCCTGTGGAATTCCTTTCCACATACTTGCTTCCCCGACACCTACAATTTCCAGGAGTTTAAATGTAAGGTCAATAGACACCTCCTAACAAACTAACTGGCATCCATTCTCACAAACCCTCTTCCCATCTACATCCTTACCCGTCTATCACCCTCCTTCTGACATTTCCTATATCTAACCACACTTTCTTATCACCTTCCTCTATGTAACCCCCTGCGCAATAGTGGCAGTGGAATGCCTTGCTTGGGGTGAAATGATTAAAACAAATGACATTCTCATTGCTTGTTCGAAGCTTCTTTTGGTAGTCATGTGCTATCTCGCCCTAACCGGACTCTCTATTTTTCTTGTTCACCTCTGCTGTAGCCTGGTATTGAAATCACAACTCTTTGGGTCAGGTCACTGGCACTAACAAATTTATATATCCACTGGGTAATGTGTGAAGAAAGCCGGAGCGTAAAAGAGACGAAACTTCGTAAAAGTGGTAACATAGTTGAGGAAATATGTAAATAGTGTAAAAACTACCTCATCTCATATATATAGACAAATACTAAATAGGATCATGTCTGATTTTAAATTCAACCAAACAAAAAACTTTGCAAATTTCTCTTTAGCGTTGAAAATGATAGTGTGTGGATGTTTTTGTACAGTTGTTATTTCTTTTTCTTACTAAAACCATTGCATTTTTTGTTGTTTTATTACATGAGTAGCGGACATTATGCTAGTTCCTGCGGAGAGCAAGTTGGCATGCGGCACATAACAAGTTTGGCACTTTTCTAACTTAGACCACAACAATTAGAATGTTGAAAAAGACCTTCTTGAATGCCTCAATTCAATCAATGGTACCTCAAAACATTACTTTACATCTGATTTGGTACGTAATTTCAATTCCATCGCAAAGAATTAAAGTCCAATTTTGTCATGAACCGAATTTGGCCGGAATTATAATTTAGGCCTAAAATCAAGTTATTCAAATTACAATCTCTGCGGTACTTCGAAGCCTTACGCCCCAAAATTTTCACATTAACTCAGATGCCTTGGCATTTTGAAGATATATGATTGATTTTCTCAATTCAAAAAGTTTCAAAATATCTTTAAATGAATTTAAAACTATTTTTTACTTCACAAGGATTTTATGTTACATTGAATTATAATATAAAGTAGAATCTTTAAAAACACATTTTTTTTTAGTTATTTTAATACTTTGAATTTTCAACTGTTCTCTCTTCATCCGAACACAAATTACAATGTTGGTTGCTTCATTCTCCGGATCATCCCGATTTCGAAAATGTATAATGCCCATGTAGAGTATATGTGGTTCGAGTTAGAGGGGTTTCAAACACACGAACGGCAGATAGAATTTACTTTTATTTATTTAGACTATTTGATGCAAGTAGCGCAGTATATGAGTGACCCACTTGCTCTTTCGCAATCTGACATATGGAAATTCACCACTGTACACAGAAGAGCTCACAGTTAATATCACAGTCACGGTTTAGTTATTGTCTGCTTACACAGAAATCTCCTTTAACCTCGATACGAACTATCAATAAAATTAAATTCCCATAATATTTATTCATACTTTGATAATTTATATTGATACATTTAGACTTGATATGCATGAAATGATGATAAGATGAATTCACCACAAAAAGAATTACACTCATGGATATTTAATATCGACATTTTTATGTAGTTTGTTTTAGCTGTGTTGTAGTTAGATCTATTCCAATCATTTTGGCTCTGTACTAACTAATATATATTCGCATTTGTTGTTAATCTGTTGTTGTGACTGCTATCTTTAGGGTGTTGGTGAATATGGCATGTTTTTGATTTTTTAATTTTTAACTTTTTTACGCCCATTTAAATTAGGTGATGCACGCTTAGTTACCCCTTTGATTCTTGTCACCATTTTCTTTATTTTTATTCCCCATCCTCTTTTGCTTTAAATGACCAGAAATATCAGGTCTCTAGAAGATGTGAAACATCTTTCGATTTGGATTTCATAATTTTTTGTCGTGTATAAATGTCGTGTATAAATAAAAGTGCGCTGAATTAATTCTTCTTAATTCATCGTAGTTCCGCTTTAATTTCATCTAGTTAACTTATATTTTTGCCACAGTTAAGCATTGCGGGTGAATATTACTAACAGCACTTTCTATAATCTTTTGTATTTATAGGGTTATGAATGGCGTAAGCATTCATTACGTATTTTTTAATGTTGTTATTCTATTCCTCACATCTGAGATAAATAATACATATAGGGATTTGTTTGGACTTTATAGAGATTTGAGGTATTATGGTGGTTGTAGTGAGAAGGTTAAGCACAAAATTAGTATTTTGATGCAAGGAATATAGTATAATTTATTTTTGCCAATGATTGTGGTTAGCTAAGTTGAAGCTATCAAATAACTTACTATACAAATCTCAGTTTTAAATTAAACATTAATATATTATAAACTTAATATAACAAAAAAAAGAGAAAAAATTAAAATATTCTGAAAAAATTGAAATAAAGCATAAAAAACAGTGAAACAAAGAATTTTTATCTAAATGTGCTTCTACAGAAGGATGCTGCAAATATCATGGATCGAGCATGTGAGCAGTGATGAGGCCTTAGAAATGATGGAAACAAAAAAGGAAGTTTCTGGGACACGCAATGAGGAAGGAGGGCTTGGATAATATGATACTAACAGGCCAGATAAAGGTAAAAAGAGACAGGGAAAAGCAACGGATAACATATTTGAAGGACCTAATTAGGTTGATGACGGAACGAAAATTGCATGGTCCAACAGGAGAAGGCGTGCTCAGAGCCACCAGGGAAAGGGAAACGTGGACAGCCATGATCGCCTAATCCTGAAGCGACATGGCACATAAAAGCGGTTTAAGCTAAAGTAAATGACGAACAGCTCGAGCCACATTTTGTTTTGCATTTTTTGCAAAAACAAATATTAATTAAGTAAAACTTACATACAAGCCGATACGAATTGCAAATCAACAATTCTACTACAATTTAATGAACAGTCGTTGCTAACTGTTTTTATAATTGCTAATATACTCTGTCCAAAAACATTTATTATTGACCGAATCTGATCTGCCGCCGAACTAGAATGTGATAATCTTTAATAAACATTTTAAAAGCTTACTTTCTCACGAAATATATCTCGGTGCAATTTATCGAGTAGTACAGAGACGCAACTTTCTACGAAGAGACTTAAAGAACAATGCCCAAGATCTACATAAAAAGAAATAAAATGATCTCTAGATACTTATTTGCTATGAGGCATCAAATGTTCACAGATTCAATTGACGGAAGCCTTAGTAAAATTAAGTAAGTATCACCGGAACAATATTGAGCAAAATTGATACAAGGTACCTTGATAAACAACATTCTGTACATGATATCCAATAAATAATACTTGCAAATATTCGCTTAACGTTACAGCAGTCATGTTTACCGTATCGAAACTTACGTTAGCTCCCAAAGCAAAGAAAGCAATTAACGTGTGAAAGAGGAATATAGCGAGAGCAGCAATGACTATGACCGATCACATATTACTGATATTTGAGACAGACGCCTCAAATTACCACAATCGCCTCTTTAAAAAAACTTGTTTAAATCAGAATGAAGACATTCTGCAATAGAGAATGAAACCTATGTTATTGTCAAATCGCTGAGAAAATAGATGCATTATTTATTCGGGTGTCACTTTAATTACAAACTAAAATATCGTATTCATGTTTAACGCGAAAACGACCTGCAGAATCAAAATAAGATAGGAAGGTGTGGATAGAAATCTCGTGTTAATTGTTTGAAGTAGTACAGCCCTGATAAAGTAAACGCAAATATGGATGCTCATCACGGTGTATGTAACTCGACTCCAGCATGAAAAACATTAGAGTTGGGTCACACACATGATCAACATTACAAATATCACAAACCATCCCTATTCAGTAAAGTATATGAAAGATTTCCTTAACACAAGTAAGACTTACGCTGAAAAAAATACCATATTCTAACATCAGAATGGTAATAAAAATTTGCCACCATACAAAGTAGTTGCCTTATATTTTACCGGACTCTGTCGTCAAAAACACTCACCAATACATGTCAACGATAATTGAAGAATATTTGCTGTCTTCTTTCGTGATACACTGCACAAATATATCATCTCAAACTCTCATAAAAGAACTTTGCTGATTTCTTTCTTCCTTAGAACAACACTACATAAGCGTCAAGTCAATGGCCAGTAGGAAAGGTAAAGTGGAATAACCTAGAAAACATTGAATTAGCAGCTGCTGTTGAAGAGTAACCTGTAATTAATTATGGTTAATTGCTCCCAGGGGCCATGCATTCTATTAGGACGATGCTATACCCGGCCATTATGGAAACACCCCTGAGCGTTATCTCTCGCTTCCAAGTAGAAGTTCGACTGAAGCGTTTCTGTTACCTTATGTCTTTGCACCGAAAATGATATTACTAAAAGACACACGCAACTGAATAAAAACGAAACACTGGTGGATCAAGTAATTCAAAATACAGTCCACGCGTTTCCTTTACCTGGACGGACAGGAAAACAGTCCAACAAAAAAACTTGGCCACAGAAGGGAGACGAATTGTAAGCAAGGCCTATTCTCAGGACACTTCAACTGATTTTGACAAAGGAATATCTGTTCACCTGAAGATTATTAGGAGCAATTGAGCATGATTCAAGTCACACGTAGACTACGAAAATGCAGCAGGTTAAAATACTGTTCACGTGAGACCAACGAAGGACATCATCATATTCATGACAATGACTGCCTGCTCAGTTTAAGGACATATTCCCTCTGTAAAAATAAGGCAGGGGAGAATGTGGTATGATTTTTTTCTCCCATAAATAGATCTGTCCAGAATACATACATTTAGGAGAAATCTGATTGTATACAGAACTCACCAAAAGTCTGTGAACCCACTACATCCAGGAAGAGAGGAACAAAGCAAGTCGACATAAAAGGGTTTGAAGTGAACAGACAAGACCGTAACCCTGCCTTAAGCAGGGTCTACGGAATATATTATGGCAAAATATAAAGGATTCTAAATTTTTTGATCTTGTGACACATCTGCCTCGAGCATTTGTCCTAGTGAGGAGGCAATTAATATTAGTTTGTTTTATCTATCGATTCTAATCCAGGCAATGGAAATTATGTGTTTTAGAAGAAAAATCCCCTCTGAAACTCCAATCTTGTTATCTAAATACACTTATTTATAAATGGAACTTTGTCTGTGCATGTATGTGTCTATATAGACTTCAAAACGGCTGAACAGATTTTCTTGAAAATTTACAGTTATACTATAAGCGTCTGCGAGTTTTCTTAGCTAGGTTTTGTGTTGAGGTACCCCCGATATATATCAAAAATCGATAATCGAAATAATCGGGTTATAGAAGGATTTGTTCCCATTTTAATCAAATTTGAGACACTCATAGACAAGGACATAAGAAACGATATTCAAAAGTTTCAAGGTTGCAGTTCTTACAATAGTGCAGAAAATAGATAACATATATATATATATATATATATATATATATATATATATATATATATATAAACGGCAAGATGTTCGTATGTGTGTCTGTTTTTTTGCCTGTATGTCTGTATTTTTTTCAACCCTTTTATTTTAGTTTTTGCTTTCGGTTTGGCTCTAAGTAGGTATAATTGTAGTTCTTAGTCTCAGCCATGATACCATTTACTCAGAGGATTTATTTAGCCATCAAAATTCAGTTTACGACGAAAGATCTTATTTGTTATCAATACCCGGACATCAAAGTTTGATTTACATCCATTCATTTTTCTTTCAGTCTACAGTTTCGCTTTAACTAGAAACAACTACTGCTTTTTAGTTGTTCGTACCAACGTCCAAAGAGATGAGCATCCGGGCCATGGATTAGTTTTAAAGCTTTCATTACACCCGTGCAACACCGGGCTATACTGCTAGTTAATTAATACTTTTGTTTCCTGTGTTTGCTATGAGTAAACCAGAAAGAAATTAAGAAATACGCTTAAAGATGAAAATCTATTTAACTGAGAAGAAAGATCAACAAGTGCATATTAAGGTGGAGTGTAGCAGATCCTGAACTCAAAAAGACCAAAATTTTGTTATTAGAGATACCTTCTCTCTAAAATCTGTTCTAAAATGCTGTATTTCCGGAGTTGTCAGTGAATCATAGTCATTATAAAAAGGATTTAAATGGAATGGGGACAGTTTTCAACCATGAACATGCTAGTGTGTGTCCTTGGTTTGAAAATCTTATGTGATAGTAATAGAGAATGTAACTTGCTCGAACATATAACATATTAATGGAGATGAACTAGTGAGAGGCTAGCAGCATTTTATCTATGGGTAGAATAACCTATCATGCCCCAAAGCCCGGGTTAGTGATTTTGAAATCTGTCAAGACAGGACAGTGAGATTCATATTATATTCGTTGTACTAGGATAATATAATGTAACAGTTGGGAAAAAGTTTCCTGAATATTTAATATAACATTGTGGTTGTGAAAATATATCTCCCGGATGGAGTTTATCTCCAAACAGAATAACTGTGGTGGTCAAGATGTCGGAATCTGTAGATACTTGATATAGCTCGGCTCGATTAATGAAAAGTGTTTCCGTAAAAAAAGCAACGCTATTTCTCCAGATGTTTTTATTAAACATATTATGCAATACAGTTTTCTTTAAAAAAAAATATATGATTATTTTATTTTGGTGAGCTTAAAACATTCATCTTTCTCCTTTTTTAGTTAGTATTAAATCATGGAATATTTATTGAGTACTTAAGCAATTGAAACATTAAAATATTTGATTCTCTAACAAGCTGTTTTTATGCCAAGAGATTTCTATGGGTATGCTTTATATATTATATAGAAAATCTAACGAACAAATGAATATCACTGATTTCTTGAACCATGTGATGCTGCAGTTAGGTTTCTCATGGATTACGTTCTGCACATTACAAGATAAATTTTCTGCTTTCCATCACGAATGCTAATTTACTGGGATTAATTCTAAAATCCTGTCGTTTAGAAGAAGGAAATGATTAATAAAATGTTTTCGATAAGTTCCTGCAAGAACCAGATTGTTTTATTTTTTTTTTGTCATTATTTCTAAACGATGACATACACCAAATCGTAGATACTTAGATTGTAGGATTATTGATTCCAGATAGAAAAAATGCTTGTATCTAATCTGAGGCGATAGAATCAAAATATTATATTAGTGGAAATTTGACGGATTCGTCATTTAATTATCTAAAACTCTTTTAAAACTCTCTAACTCTTGTTGAAATCCGCACGGTATTGAGTATTATTGAAGTTATCGCTAACATTTTCTGTAAAGATTTACAAACACTACGTTTCGTTCATTTTCTCAAATCCATCGTTGGAATTTAAATAAGCTGATGTGTGTTATGGTGCAGTGGACATCAGTTCGGAACAAATCCGGGAGCCGAATTCGAATTCCAGTTGAATTCATGGCATTCATATACACATAAATACCTTAGGGAAAATTATTAATCCGTATCATTCCTCCAGTTATGGATTAAATAATAGGACAGATTGGGTTCTATAGACTTGACTGGCAACTGTAGAAATTAACGCAAACCTACTGCGGGATAACCTTCTACCCAGTCAGTTATGTCACTTTTGAGACATGATCGCCCAAAGCGTGTATCACGTATGGCACTTAACTGACTGACTATTATATTTGAAGAAATAAGTAAACCTTCTACTGGTCATAAAGTGGGAGATTGGTTTTCTATTGTTATGATGTAATAAACTGATCCCCCACTAACTAATTCTTATTAATATAATAAGAATATAAGAAAATCCGTCTCTTCTCTGTCCAACCATTGCATAAATAGCAGGACAGATTGGATTCTATAGCCTTTGTCGGCAACCATTTTACGGTAGAAAGCAATGGCAACCTACTGTGGGGATAATCTTTTACCCAGTCAGTCATGTCTCTTTCGAGACATGTTCGCCTAAAGCATGTATCACTTATGGCACTAAACTGATTGACTGATTTCCTTGGAAAAATGCTTTGACAAAACTCTACTTCGCAGTTTAATTTTATAGGACTCCGTGGCAAACAATATTTTGTAAGACAATTTCCTTCATCTTTGTCTTTTTTAACAGCGAAGAAAAATTCTTAGAAATTCTTATATTTGAGCATACAGTATAAAACAGGCTATTTTAAAATATTTTTTTACTGAAGCAAAAGTCTAACCGTTTGAAGGGTTTGTCTTCGTGATTTTATCCCTCAAACGGCGGTTAAACTAGAAGTTGTTACTGTAATGCATATAACCCTAACGGAAAATATTTAAACATATTTCATTTATATTAAGCAATTAATTGATATTGAAATCATTTAATTACTTTTTGGAAATAGTTGATTTAATTTTGTATGTTGATTAATAACATTTTTTAATTTTGGAAAATATATTTATTTTACTCAGCTACGCAGCGTAGTAAAATCAATTTGCACTTACAAGCAAAATTGAGTTTTGATCAGTGATTCTGTGGCTATTTTAGTGGGTGTCAACGAGAGACGGACTAATGAAATTGACATAATTTTAATATAGGTATAGTTGATAAATAAATTATTTACATTTTTTTTAGTAAATTTTCACTCAATGAATATTAAAGAACAGATCCAAGAAGAGAGTAGAAGACGATTGTTGTTGCATTTGATATTTTGAATATTCTAAGTGAAAGTGAGGCAAATAATTGTAAGATAATTGCACATGCAAGAAGTCACAGAAAAAAAAGCAGAGGAACTTAGAGTTTCTTCAACATCAAAATGATCAGACCTGCTTGTCAATCTAATGATACATTTAATTAACCCTTTCGTGGTACCAATAAAGAGTGCTCATTAGAACACCTGCCATGACAATATAGAAAATTTACATTAAGGTGGTTCGAAATTGAATGCAGTAGAGATGTCATGTCATGACGTATTACTTTACAGACACTCCTTTAGATTTTGTAGGGAATCTCGAAATGTATTTCACGAGCACGAGATCAGATATGGTAGTATTTTCAACGAGAGAGAAAATTTAAAAAGGTGTTTTTGAAAACCCTTTGTACATAACATTTTCAGCAACTGAATTCCCATTATAATATAGCATTTCTGAAGAAAATGCACACGTTTTGATGACATGAAATGCGTCTGACAATTTTATATGACAGTCATTTTTATAAACGATATTAGAAAGCGAAACATGTGCTCATAAATCCGATTATGTCGTTTGGGGTTAACAGTTAACATTGGTATTAAAAATGAACAAATTCAAAAAAACTGTTTATAAGGAAACAAACTGAATAATGGTAAATTATTCGGATCAGGTTTAATTCCAATTCATGAGGCTATTTTCAATAAGCAGCGATTGTGCCTCTTTTTGCATTTCGTTTCACTCATTATGCCACGTTATTTGTATTCATCATTAAAATGTTACATATGCAATCTGAATATTTTAAGAAACTGGATTGTTTTCATTTTTATATAAATATATTTTTAAAGGGTATTCTCAAAAGAGAACACCAAAATTATATATTCCACAGAATTCCACAATTTCTGCAAAATGTAAGATTTACTGAGATATTTTATATTTAAATGATCCTACTAAGTTTTTGTATGCTTCTTACGAAAAATGCAAACGAATGGCTTTCAAAATGTATCACTATTTTTCAAGCTACTCCCACGGGATAATGACAAATTGCTACCCAGGGACAGCTGAGTTGTAAAAAAGGTATTGTTTTATTCTAGAGGTAGTATAATTTATATAATATAAACACACATTAGTATAGATAGATAGATAGATAGATAGATAGATAGATAGATAGATAGTACTTGAATACAAATAGGTCAAGAATCACTAAATCACACAGGATCTGGACAGTTTTGGGCATGGCGACAAAATATATCCGGCTGCATGTCTTATGATTGTGAGATTCCAGGTTTTGAAGAGAGTGGAACCAGCTTTGTAAATGCTGTTGTTGTTACAGGTCCACCCTGATCCGAAGTGGTCGCAGCTTTGGGCATAGAGAACACACGAACAAAAAAGAAACAATAGTGAAATTATAAAAACAGGTTTATTAAAAAAAAATACAAACAATGTATATATGGGATTTGTAGTTGAAAGCATATATTTAGATATCGGCATTAAATGAACATTAGTTTTTCATATGCAGCTAAGCACATTCAATGAAGATACTATAAATGCCAACATACATAGGTTCAACAATTTAGAAGAGAGAATTACTAAAACAAATAAGATAATTGTTAAATCAGTTGTTTCTTTTCTAGGATAAAGTTAGACATTCATTGACAGCAGAATATCCTACTTTCGATTTAAATTTATAAAATATTTCACTTAAAACTTCCTTTAGGAAAAACGGTTTTTGATTCTGCTCCCATATATATAAAATAGGGTCTAGAGATTATATGCAAGTTATGAATTGATATAAAGAGTTTAATATTAAAAGTCCTATTATGATGTTTACATTCTACTCAATATTATTAACTTACATATATAGTGATAGAGAAACTATTGTATTTGTTTGGGAAAATTATACTAATTTAAAAAACAGTCTAATTTAATTATCATTAGTTTATTTGCAACTATTTATTTTGATAATTTTACATTATTATAGCTTGTAAAACTAATGTTAAAAAATATGAAAAGATTTCAGAACAAATTCATCAATTTCATAAAGGAAAAATATAAAAAAGCATGTTTTTGAAAAATAAAAGATATATTAACAACAAACAATAAGAACCTCCTAAAATTTATTGCATAAATGGTCCTTGCTTTTCAATAACACTTGCAATCTTAATGGCTGGTAAGTTGTTTGCAACAACTTTAACTTCCTCCTAGAGGTCACACTTGCTATGGACTTGCCTTCCATTAGAATAAATATCTTTCTTGAGGATGCGTCACAGATTCTCAAGGGGATTCAAGTTACAGCTATTGAAAGCCAGTCCATAAGAGAATCTTCAACAAATCCCTTTTCTTTCAACCAGGATTTAGTAAACTTTGATGCATGATTTGGTTGTTGTCTTGCATAAAGATCATATATTTATGCTTAGCTAAAACTGGTTATCAAGCCATTCAAAGAAATATTGCTCTAGAAAATCACAGTAATTTTGGAGTTTATTTTAACCCAGTCTTACGAGCTCATTACCAATAATCCCAGCCCATATCATTATCCCAGCGTACCTTGTTGGCGTTTAAAACATTTTTATGAGTCATGTGGCTTGCAAACCCATCCTCGAACCTATCTGTCGGGCCCATCGAGGATGATCGTTGATCTGTCTGTAAAAGCCCTTTACTGAAATAGTTTTCATGTATTTTTGCACACTGCAGTCTTCTTTCCATATGCTATTTTTTGCTAAAATGGGTTTCTTTATTTGATGTTGTACATCAATAGACTTCCTTAATGCTTTACTCCTTGTTTCCCTTGACACCATAGAAGCCCCAGCAGCTATGAACACGCTTGACGCATTTGGGTTTCTTATTAATTCTCTTCGTATATGTGATAGATCTTGCTTTGTTAAATTCCTAAATTCAGCCAGATACTTTTTTCTTTGGGTGAATTCCTATTTGACATATTTTCTTGATTGTTTTATGATCCCTTTTCAAATCCTTAGAAATCTGAACTAAGACTTGTCTTTGCTAATTTCTTTGATTATATAGTTCTTTTCATTCATTGTTAGTTCTTTATTGCGAGCCGTAATACTAAGTTCTAGTTCTTGCAAATAATATCTTGACACTGCAAATTGATATAATCACTGAAAAAATACTAAATATCCATCTGAAATTGAAAACTGAGGCTTAATTACTTTCTTGCTTACTCGCTATACATCATAGTCTAAATTATTTTACTGGATAACACATATCTATGAATTTTTCATAAAATATTTGACAATACCTCTTTTACATATAATCTCTAGACGCAGTTTATATATTATCCTTGGTGTTCCTGTGTGTTATTGGGAACGATATATATATATATATATATATATATATATATATATATATATATGCGTTTATTATTTTTGGTAACTATTGCCGTTGCCAAGCGGAGTTTATGTCAACACAAAATAAAATCGTCGGTGATGGTGGATTTTATAATATTTCAGTTTACACAACCTCTCTGAAGATGGCTCCTGTGAGCCGAAAGCTTAGAAGAAAACCAATAAATAATTATCCAAATGTTGGGGAATTTTTGTCTATTTTCAACTGAAATTAAAGCAAAAATACGACATTTAGAACGGCTCATGATTAAACATAATAGACATTCATTGTCTCTTATATTTAATAGCATATGTTTAGAAAATATCTATATATATATATATATATCGAATAAACGAATAGGGTTATTACAATGAGAGTAATTAGTATAAAATAAAAAGTGTGAGAAGCCGTGAACTTTTTCTTTAAAATATATGATTATTGTTTTGATATTTATACAAGTTATAAAGTATTAATTGTTCATGATTATATATAAATCATCTGCAGATCAGCCTGTTCCGCTATATCGCACACCTATCAGCGCAGCTAGATTATCCGTGTAGCTTGAGCAGGGATCGGAAGCTGATTAACAATTTTTAGAATTTACAATTTTTTAAAAGGTTTTTCTTATGAAGTTTTTAACACATCTAAATAATATACCAGTTAATAAAAGCTTATCTTCTGAATTCATCGTATAACTTGAACTCAAATATCTGCAGTGATCATTGAAAACAGAATTTTCCTTGCTCTTATATTATTTCTAAAGTATATATATATATTAGAAAAAATTCAAAGGTGTCGGATGTACATTTCGACATAGGATTTCTAACTGAGATTCCACGTCACGTCAGCGACATTGTTTTGTCCCAAATGGCGAAGACCCTGGAGTAAAGGGGAAGAGGCCAGGTTAAGTATGGTCACAAAGTAGAACATGACAGTGATGGTAGTAGCGAGGTTACAGGGTGTAGAGACAAGAGATAGACGGGGTATCAAATATCAAATGGTAGAGGCTAGTGAATGTTTACAGGGGTTTGAAACGGTATATTTAGTAGAGGGAGGAATAGATTTAAATGTAATATCTTAAATTTTTTTAATTAAGTTTAACCATTACAGGAAGTCATGAATTTAAAGTATATATATATATACACACATATATTTAGTGGGGGAAGGAATGGGTTTCAATATAAGATTTTATTTTATTTTATTTAAGTTTATTTAATTAAACCTTTTTCGGTATATGCGAGCTAAATGCCAAATACAGGAAGTTATCAGTTTAAAAATTATTAGAAAAAAATATATACATATATGTGTTAACCAAGGAAAAAGGGTTTAGTAAAAGAATTCATATTTTCTAAAGATAAGCAATTAAAGGAGATTGGGATATGAAGGTAGGGGGGTTAAAATAATTTTTAAAGTTAACGTTAAGGTACAATTAAGATTAAAACTTAAATTGAATCATTTTAATTTATATTCTAACATCTAATCAACGGGGATTTAAATTCTAGATTTAAGTATTCAAAAAAATTGCTTTGTGGCGGCACTTACTGATGAATTCCTTCCTAACATTCAGTAGCCGGTGTTGGTGGGGGTATTTTAATATTGAAATTTTTTCCAGTAGACATAGACAGCACCTATCACGAAAATTCCTCGGAATACGAGCTGAACCTACTAGTTTCCAGCTAATTTCAGGATCCAGCCCTTCCTCTTTCATTTTCCAGAATGCTCGCGAAAGGCCTGACTGGTACCTCTGACCGGGGTTCGAAAAAGAGTACCTGTGGTTATACAGTCTTTGTTTGAAATGACCGGCGAACATATTGATATATATATATATATATATATATATATATAGGCTGTTTCAGCAAAATCCAACACTTGACAAAAATAAAACGAAAACAGGCAATAAAAACAAAAGCAGAGACCCGACAGTTTATTTAGCAACAGTTAGAGTTACATACATACATACATTATTTTTCAATGTAAACACCGGCGGAGACGACCATCACAAGTCGCGTGCGAAACGAGTCACCAACCATGTCCATGTCTATAGAGACGAACATTTCCAAGATGGCATCTGTCCGAAAGTCGACCGTGTTTTGGGCGTGATTGTTTGTCTTGGCGTCAATCACGTCCACATTAGAAATATTCAAGTGGTTTGCAGTCGTGTCAGGATGGCGGTCAGAAATCCGGCGACTAGTAGTTAGGTATATTGTTGAGCATCCACGACTGGATCAGAGTTAGCAGCATCACCTATATATATATATATATATATATATATATGTGTGTGTGTGTGTGTGTGTGTGTGTGTGTGTGTGTGTGTGTGTGTGTGTGTGTGTGGATATGTCTGTCTGTGCGTGTGTTTTCGCGTCTCCATTCTAAAACATCCTATACCCCAATTTCAATTTCAATAAAAATTGGGTCGGTTGTCGATCATGACATGAGCCTTTGATATACTCAAAAAAAAATTTCAAATCGATTTAGAGGTTACAGCAGAAATCACCAAAAGGATTAGAATTTACGAACTTTTCACCTCCGAATCGCCTTATGCAAATCAGCAAAAATTAGATAATTCATAGATCATCGTAGGAACTTGATGTACAAATAATTTTTTTCGATTCTATGTAAAGTTTTCATCCACAATCAAAGATTAACATAATTTTGGTGATCGTTCGGTGCTTTTTTAGTGCACTTTTCTGCTTTTCCATAAGACGATTCAATCAAATTAAAACAAAATCGAGTCACTAGTAGATCAATGTATGATACCTTGATATTTGAACAAAACTCTTGATTGACACAGGATGCGTCAAAAATTAATGGACAATATTGTTTATTTCGATCATTTATTTCGCCGAATCGATTAGTTGTATTCCAACAAAAATCGGGTCTGTGTTTCAAATTTTACATTATCATATGCCATCACATTTTCAAGTTTTCTACAAGGTGCTAAAACTCCGACGTTGCAGGGATAATGCATCCATGCGTCACAACATCATAGCATCACATTATGTTCCTGTAACCCGTTCTTCCAGTTGTATATACATCGTTCCCGTTTATTGGAATATGAGACCAAACATGAATCTAGCTACGCAAATACAACAAAAGCCAAAGCTTATTCCCATTTTTTTACTTACGCCTCACGGCATCCTCGTACTTGAGCTTTATGAATAAGCATTTGACCTTACGATTTCAACAAAAGCACTAAAACACCGGAAACAACCTCGGGTTATACTGCTAGTATATATACACAATTATCATTTTAAACGTTATTTATAGTGGATCCTCCTATTTGAGAAGTCCATATATTTATTTATTAAAATATGTTTATTTATTTCCGTTTATCGGCCTGATTATTGGAAAAATCTTATTAATGAACAGTTGTGCTCTGGGACGAAATACACATGCGTCCTATATTTTTGACTCGTCATGCATGTGAATATCGTTTTCAACGTCCATGCAACGTTATCCAAGATGATTGGAAAAAATTAAAAAAATATACGATCACACTGACTTGTCTTTTAAATTTTTGAAATTCTATTTATTTATTTTTGCCTGTAGTTAAACTATCTACTGGAGTAAAAAAAAAGCCTCCTGATTAAAAACTAGCTTTCAGCAAAAAGACAAACGTGACAGCATGTGTACGGGATCTAATTTTCACTGCGGCAGCAATACAACGGTGGATTTCTTTGTAGTAGAAATGACTTTTGATTTGGCTCCCAGCAGGAATGCTCTCACGATGTGCTATTTTTCATCGCACTATTTCCAAATCTACCTTGTGTTTGATGTCGTATTAAACCAAGTAGGTATAAATTGCTAAAGTAAATTGCTTCTATGCGAGAGATAATTGATATGGCATAGATTACCTGAAGTCAGTTATCAAAACCAGTTAAATCTTTTCAATGTATTCATCTAATGCTAGTCTCTAATTACATAGTTCATATGAAACCGTGTGGCTGTCTTAGTATGTTTTAGTATTCATTTTATTACAAGAAACATAATAAAAACTTAGCTGTCTGTCTGTCTGTCTGTCTCTCTCTCTCTCTTGTAATATGGTTTAGTCGTCATTTTATTACTTGGAACATAATGAAATAATGATATATATATATATATATATATATATATTATTTAATTACTTAATTTTTGTCATAATTAAATTAGACCAGTACACACACATTTTATTAAAATTGTTTTTTTTAATCGTTTCACTCCTAGTCAGGTGGTATCACTACTAGTGTGCAGGGGGCTACATAAGAAAAGTCGTGTAATTTTAAGTAGGAGGAGAGCGAAGAGAAAGACAAACTAGTTACAGGGGTTGTCATAGAAAGGGCAAGAGAAAGATGGGAATACTGGAGTGAAGGCATTTGCGAGGTTAATGTGAGAAAGAAAAGAACAAGATAAACGGGGTAATGGGAAAATGTCTATAAAAAGATTGCATTCAAGTGGATAAAAGATGACAATTGACATTGCATTTTAAATTCTTGGAGGTTTTAGCAGTCAGGGAAGCAAGGGAGTAAAAGATGGGAACTATTTGCCAGTCTGGTTGCTCGAGTAAATTCTTGTGGAGAGGGCATCAGTGCGCTACGCTCTTAGGAGTAGAAGTCATGAAAATATTTGTAGAAGAGATAGAGGGAAGCCACATCTCGTTAATGAGAAAGTGTTGGGTCCAGCTGCCAGGTCGTTACCGATCACGTTACAGATTCTCATTTGGCGGCTGTTTAGAACCCTTAGATGAATAGCACCTGCAACCGGCCAGATATGACAGCAGCATGCAATGAACGATCGGATGGTTAATTTGTATAGATAGACACAAGCGGGAGAAAGTTCTTGACTGACATAGTGACCGAACCTTCCTAGCAGTGTATTTAGTTATTGATTTAATGTAATAGTTCCACATGAGGCCAGATAAGAGGGTCAGACCGAGGAAGTGATGGATATTGCTTTCAGGGAGACTCGCTTGCTCCATGACGATGAGGTGGGGTAGAAAGAACTTCCTGTGGTGGTTGACAGCAGCTTCGTTTTAGAAACATTAAAATTTACAAGCCATACCTTAGGTCAGTCTACCACAGAGTGGAGATTCTTCTAGAGATCAGCAGCGAGGTGATCTGTGACCAGATTTCATACTAAGGGTTGAGTAAATGGTGGTGTTATCAGCATTAATGTCTATATGTATTTCATCACATCAGGGAGATCACTTATAAAAATCAGAAGGAGCGTCTGGCCTAGGATAGAGCCCTGGGGGACTCCAGCGTTCGTGTGGTAGGATTTAGAGGGATGACCTTAATTATGCGGTTTGATAGGAAAGATTGGATCAAACCAAGCAAGCGTCCAGTTATACCATAAAATATTAGCTTGCGCTGAAGGCCATCGTGCCAGACCCTATCAAATGCTTTGAAGATATCCAGGGCAAACGCGTTCAATATAATTATATTGTAGACGATTTGAGTTTATTTTTTATTTGTAAACGAGTTATTAGGCTAGTCAAATGTGGAAATAACATGGAGTACTGTGAAAACAGCCAAGACTTAAAACGGTGTCAGAATATGTAGACTGCGCAAAGTTCGATATTTTGCTATTTCCAAAACAAAATAATTTACTGAATGAAAGAACAGAAATTTTGAATAAGTTTAACCATACCATTAAAATATCTTTTAGGGTCATACAAGCATAAATGTAAACGATATAACTTCTACTCTTTGAAAATTGCGTGTTCATTAAAATCCCTATTATGTGATGATTGTTAAAACAGACGGTAAAATTAGTTATGCGAAATCGCCTGAAAACACCACATGTTAGAAACATAGGTCGCTTAGTAACTCGTTTCATTCAGTAATGGATTAGAACACTCTGGCTATTGGGCGAGCATAATGACAATATACACGCTAAAAAGTCTGCCTTCTTCTACCAAACGCCCATAGGCCAAAGATAGAATCGCCGACTAACGCCAATTCGGTCTGGTTTCAATCCTGGGTTGAAAGCAATCGGAGTCTAAACGTACTGATGAGCTTTGATACAGCGAAACAAATCTGTCTGCGGATGAGTATATATATATATATATGTGTGTGTGTGTGTGTGTATATATATATATATATATATATATATATATATATATATTACTGTAATATAATTCATCATTTTCGCGATTCAGCACTTACCATGTCACTGAATCATGTTTTAACTATAACTGAAACTTCAAGCGATCATTTTTAGGGTGACTAACGGTTTTTTCCAGTAGTATGGGATTTTTAAATGTCAAATTAGAAATATTTTCCTGTTAGGTTATCAATTTACTGTTTCATATATTAGTTCTTAACGTGTCTGTGCTAAAATTGTATCAATTTTATCGCTATTTTCTCATATTTTTAATTACATCTTCTACCATATATTTTTTATTTTTATTCAAACCAACTTTATTTTTCTTTCATTTTAGCTTTGTATATTTACTGTTTTTAAAAACTTATTGTGTTTGATTAAAGCCATGTTAATTTAATTTATATAACAATTTTTAATTCATATTTTTTTTTTACGTATATTAATTTTTATTTTTAGTTGTTTTCTTATAAATTGTAATTATTATCCAATGTAAAGCTTGAACGGCTTCTACATAATTCAGTCATTTCTTTTCAAAAATTTCATCAATCTTTATTTTTTATACATCCTAGGTCCCACGATTTTTCTGATCTACATTAATGATCTCCCCGACACCATTAGATCCCAAGTTGGCATGTATGCCGACGACACAACAATCTACTCCCGCATCGATCAGAAACCAGGTCTGGACGACAAAGTGAACCTCGCTGCCGCACTTGAAAGGGACCTCCAATCCGTAGTGACCTGGGGTAGGGAATGCCTCCAAAACAAAGCTGTTATCAACTAACCACCATAGAAAATCGCATCTACCTCCCATTAGCATGGGACAGGCTAGCCTCCCAGAGAGTAAAATACTACGCCTCCTCGGCGGACCTCAAATGGAATGACTATATTGAATGCATTGCCAAATCTGCTGCTATGAAAGTGGGCTCCCTGTGCAGGGCCCGGAAATTTTTCCCACCTGAAATTATTCTGCACATATACAAATCTACCATCCGCCCGTGTATTGAATATTGCTGCCATATCTGGTCGGGTGCCCCTGCTGCTCTCCTTGGGCTTCTTGACAAAATACAAAGGAGGATCTGTAACGTGGTTGATACTGACTTGGCAGACCGGCTGCAGCCGCTCTCACACCGGCGTGATGTGGCTTCCCTGTGCCTCTTATACAAGTACTTTCATGGCTTCTGCTCCGATGAGCTTTGATCACTGGTGCCGCCTAAGCACGAATTTACACGAGATACTAGATTAGCAACAAGGTCCCACCCTTTTACAGTTAAACAAATAAGATGTAACCGTAAATTCTACTCCAACAGCTTCTTTTCTCGCGCTTTCCGCCTGTGGAACTCCCTTCCACAAGACTGCTTTCCCGACAGTTACAATCTCCAGGTGTTTAAATGTAGGGTCAATATATACCTCCTATCACACTAACTCCCAACTATTCTCACAACACTCTCATCTACCCAACCCTCATTCTCGGTATCCTTACCCGCCTATCACCCACCCTCTGTCATTTCCTATATTTAATCAGCCTTTCTCCACTCTACGTAGCCCCCTGCACAGTAGTGGCAGTGACATGCCTTGCTCGGGGTGAAACGCTTATAAAAAAAAAAAAATTGATAATATCATAAAATTTGCTATGTTTGTGAAATATTTTTTGTTCGTGGAATTTTTACAGATCATCTTTTCAATAGATATAGTTATTTGTTTTATTGTAGAAGGAGGATGGTTTGACTTAGGATGGATATATAAATGATTGCTATTAGTTTTGTTTTCTGTGGGTTTGGTATGTATTGGTATGCATTGGTATGTATTGGTATGTATTGGTATGTATTGTTCATTAAGTCTAAATTTATATCTAGATAGTTTGCTTTATCTATTTTGTTGCTAACTGTTAATTTTAGATTTAAGATCTTAAACGCACTATTTATATGTTTTCTATTCTCAGCTGTAAAATTAGTGGATTTATTAACAACCATAAAACCATCATCCCTATACATTACGATATCTTCAATTTCAATTTCTCAGAATGCGGTTAAGTTATATAAAATGAATAGTTCTATGGGATCTGTGTATTTTGATGAGTCGAATGTCCCCATTCTTATCTCAAAATTATCAACAGTATTTTAAATCCATTGTTTTTTCCTATGGATGAATATGGAACTTTTTACATGCAAACCTATGTAGGGCACGTCATCCCTTAGATCTGTGTACATTTTAGCAAAATCTAATGCATACTTGAAGAGTCTTTTTTGTTATTGATGTGTAGTAATCCTCGGTATCGCATTGGATAAAAATAAGTTTTTTCATCAGTCCTTAAGAACCAATTTGTACACACTCTGGTGTTAATCTATAGGTTTAATTTCATGTCATTCTTGATATTTTAGTTTATTCTTTCATGTATATTCTACAAATTCTTACAATTTCGGGTTTTGTCTGGCTCATAATCTTTGTTGATGTATTTACCTCGAAATCAGGTTCATGGTCTTGTGGTTATATAGCCTTCTTGTTCAGTAAGTGTTCGAAACTTGTTGATTTTTAAATTTTCGGTTATTTCACCCCTGGATTAATTTATGGATTATATCATATTTAAATTGCTGTAGTTGATCTTTTTATATTTTTAAATTATGTAATTTATGATTACAAAAGTATGATTATTCGACGATAGTTTATAAAATTTGTCGATATTAACAAAATTAACTAATAGTCCATCTGTATTCTTGATTTATTTTACACTAATAATTATTAGGCGACCTCAGTTTTCAAAAGAAATAATGTATTTAATAATATTTTAAGAATTTTTTGCCGATGGATATTGTAAATGCAAATAGAATGTTTCTTTTGTTAATACTGCAGAATAGAATGTGCTTCAAATGAACTGTAGTGTTGTCCAGGTTTTGTACTTATTTCCAATGCTAGTCCCTACTTCTTATTGGCTGACCAAAGCAAAAGATTTCTGGATGCCTTGGAAAAATTTGTAAAGTAATAATAACAAAAGAAGCATTCTGATTTCATCTGGAATTATTCCCTTGGCCATAAATTCTAAAAACAGTATGAAATATATCATTTATTTAAAAAATATGGCCGGTAGTGTATATCCGGTCCAAATGTCTTTGAACTGTTTTTCTTTGATAACAGAAGAAGATATTGTTAATTATATTCAGTAAGTCGTCCTTGAAGAGAACACAGTTTCTATACACAGTGATTTTCTTTTACGCTTGAAGTCTATTATTGCAGGTTGATATTGGCTACTTTTTTGGGAAAAGAAAAGGTTTTCTATCTGATTTCTCTTTTGAAGACGTCATTTTTTTAAAAGAGTAAAAAAGCTATAAATATATAAAATTGTTTAGGGGGATACGAATAAAAATAATTATAGTTAGTACGAGTCGTATATATACAATAAAATATTCATAATATGTCCATTTTAAAGATGCGATGAAGTTGCATATAGTATTAAACTATAGTCGTTTATATATAAATAATTAGACACACACACACACACACAAACACACACACACACTTATATATATATATATATATATATATATATATATATATATATATAAACCTCGCAGGGATGCAGCTGCAATGGTGTGTTCTAAGAAAATAAATTAAAAAATAATATATAACAAGATTGTGTTCTGCGTAATCCATAGATTACTGTATATGGTATCGATTCTTGCAATATTACCAGATAAGCGATTGCCCAAAACGCTATCATTTTTTGTCGACAGGAATTTGCAGCTTTTTTTTTATTTTTTGTCATTTTTATCTGTTGCTTCATTTATTTTTTTGTCAGAGTCGGATTTATTACAGCTGAATGGCTAGATTTTCTGCGAAATTGTAATCTCTTTTGATATTTTTTACAAATCTTCCTTTTATTTCTTTTTTTTTTCTTAAAAAAACAATCGAAAATGTAAAAAAATAAAATAAGAGCTTCTGAAAACGACGGGGACTTTTTCCTTCCGGGCCGCCACTCTAGTTATTAGTGAAGAGTGACCTCTTGCATTTTGTATTAATACTTTAAGTTACATTTCCCCCAATATTTTTTAAAAAAATGTTCCAACACTCTTCTCATCTTCCTTGACATTTTGCCTCGTATCTTTATTGTTCCACAGAATTTTCATACCTTGCAATTAGAATATAAAAATAGCAGACCTAAGACCCTTAGATATGGGAAGGAACAGAAACTGAATGAATAAATTTATAACAAGAATCCAAGTCCAGGCGATAAATCTCGAAATTTTCTCATAGTCATTTTTCTCATGATTTGTCGAATGGAATATTGAGATATAATATTTCAGTCGGAGAAATGAGCTTTATCACGCTTAAATGACCACAGAATATGAATGGGCTGTATTAACGTCCGCTTCTGCATTTTTCTCTCTCTCTTTCTCTCTCGTTCTCTCTGTACTTTTTATGGGTGTGGTGTGTGTGTGTGTGTGTGTGTGTGTGTGTGTGTGTGTGTGTGTGTGTGTGTGTGTGTGCGTGCTAAAAAATAATTTGGAGAACCTAGGACAAAACATCGATTTCACAAAAATTATTTTTTTTTCCAGGTTAAGAATTGATGTGTATGAAATACATGACGATATATGTCCAAATGCGAAATTAATAAATGTGAAGGAATTTGCCAAAATCGTTTCATCGAATGAGAATTTTATTAAGAAAAAAAGAATTACTCATTACCATTACCTACATCGAATGAAAATTATTGCATATTTCTCTGAAAATAAATCCGGAAAATTTCCCTATAGCATTCAGCAATGTGCACTCAACTGAAAAGCACAAAATTGTCTGAACGACAGAGTGACTAGTAAGATATCACACAGAAGCACACAGAAAATATCTGTTTACGTGTGAATATATATGTTTAAACCAATAAATTATATATATATATATATATATATATATATATATATAATTTATATATATATATAGTTTATATATATATATATATAATTTGTATATATATATATATATATATATATATATATATATGTATGTGTGTGTGTGTGTGTATTTGGACAAAATATTGGAAGCATTTAGTACCATAATAGTATAATCTTTTAAATGTTCTTAAACTGTCAAAATCTTGTAATTGTATATTTTTTAATTAATATTAGTAGTACTTCATTTTTTTAAAAATCGCTGATTTTTTTCAGATATTGTTTAAATGCGTTTATTAAATTTAAGTTGGAACTACGTAAGAATGTTATGTGATCAACTTCATACTATGTTTCAGCAACTGTTTCCGGATAGGAATAACATGCTTCAAGATGATAATGCTGTTGAATTTGTAACTGAATGGCATGAGGAATATTCTAGTGATGTAAAACATCTTATGTGGCAACAGAGTGCTCAAATCTCAACAACATTGAATATTTATGGTTTATTTTAGGAAAAAAACAAGCAAAAATTCGATATACCCCACCATCATCATTGAAAGAATACGAGACATTTTTATTTGATAATAGATAAAGAATACGAGACATTTTTATTTGATAATGGATAAAGAATACGAGACAGTTTTATTTGATAATGGATAAAGAATACGAGACATTTTTATTTGATAATGGATAAAGAATACGAGACAGTTTTATTTGATAATGGATAAAGAATACGAGACATTTTTATTTGATAATGGATAAAGAATACGAGACAGTTTTATTTGATAATGGATAAAGAATACGAGACATTTTTATTTGATAATGGATAAAGAATACGAGACATTTTTATTTGATAATGGATAAAGAATACGAGACATTTTTATTTGATAATGGATAAAGAATACGAGACATTTTTATTTGATAATGGATAAAGAATACCAGACATTTTTATTTGATAATGGATAAAGAATACGAGACAGTTTTATTTGATAATGGATAAAGATTCTTCTGGAAAAAAATTAAAATTTGTACTAGTCAATACCACGCAGAATGTTAGTGGTCCTACCCTACATTGAAGTAGATATGTTTGAAATTTCAATGTCTGTCCAATGTTTTTTCCACCACTCTATATTTATGCAAATGAAAAAATGGGAAGATTGGCTGATTATTCACCCATGGTTTCAAATTTTAGTATCATCAGGCGTTATTGATTAACTGATAAATTAACGTTTTATTTTGAACGCACAACAGTATTTTTAAACCCTATAACTGGAAGTTTAAAGTAACAGGTGGAGGTAGTCAAGACATTTGAAATAGTATTGCACTACATTTATTCATTTTTCACAAACACCAAAAATATTTCCAGTTGTGTATACAACTGGACATAATTATTTCAGACATTTTCAAATAATCTTATGCTAACGATATTTTTTATTTATCTATGTGAACATATTGTTTTTTATATACATATAGACACACACATATTAACATCAAAATTTAAATATAAATGTCCACACACACACACACACACACACACACACACACACACATATATATATATATATATATATATATATATATATGGACAGTTATTTTATGTTTCTACAGTTTTGGTCAGAACCTAATGTCCACTGTTACTGATATTTCTTTTATTCATTTATCCATATTTGAGACTATTTTCATTTCCTAAGCACACACACGCACACATATACTCACACACACATACGTAATATATATGTGAAAAGTGTATGTATATAATTATAAATATCAATATATATATATATATATATATATACATGCAATTTGTTATATATATTATATTATTTATATATTATATATGTGTGCTAGGTATTTAAAACCCTCAATATCAGTGATAGACCTGATATATTCATATAGACAGGTGTGAATAGGTAACCCTGGGTTTCTCGCTCTTGCGATCGTCAGATAAACTGATTGATCTTTTTAAGAATTGGCTATATGTAAGGTTCCGTATATTCGTGTATTTTTGTGGAAGTGGGGGAAGCATATATATATATATATATATATATATATATATATATATGTGTGTGTGTGTGTGTGTATGTGTGTGTGTGTGTGTGTCTTTTTACAAGCATTGACACGCGCAAAGACACACATATGCGCGTTCGCACGCTGGGGCTTGCATAAACATATATATGCGAATCGTGCGGGGCTCGGTATATATATATGTATACATACATACGCATTGGGTTGGTGTATTCGAATAGTGTAGCGATGTCAACGCGCGGACAGTTGTCGATTTCACGTACGTACATATGTACGTGTGATGGGTTCCGTGTGAAACTATGATAGGTAAGAATTGCTATTATTTTAAGGCTGTATTCTTATTTTTTTTATTTTATATATATATATATATATATATATATATATATATATATATATAATGTTTATTTGTGATTAACCTTAGCGCCAAGGTTATTGCTTATGGAGCAATCATGATATGATTAGTCTGGAATGTCTCACAAAAATCCTTATATCGACTGACGTAAATTGGGTCCCATTGTCTGACACTAAACAATCAACTACCCCAAATCTGGTGAACAGTTCGTGTAGGAAATCGATTCTCACTTCGGTAGTGGGATTTTTACATCTATGAACTTCAGGCAATTTTTAAAAAAAACTAACTACTACTATAGCATAGTAGAATCATGTTACGAAACCTGCAGAATCTACATGAATTCGAGACCATGGTCGGTCTGTTTGGGGCCAAGAACTATATATTTGGTTGAAGACGCCTTAGCTGCCAAAGCACAACTTTCACAGGATTTTATCAGATTTTCGATATCCTTATCCATGTTAGGCCTATTACATAATTGAGCATAGGGCTTTTTAAATTGAAATCCCTGGATGACTCGCATAAAAATTATGCAGAAGTCTTCTTTGTCGTGTTGTGAAGATGACAGTTTGCTTACTTTCATGAAATATTTCGACGCATAAAAAAAATATCTGAAGACTGTCGTTTTCCAAAATGTTGATTTTGTTTTACGTTATAAACTCATCATTTAGAGTTTATTGATCTATTTGATCAGATGCTACAAGGAGTTCTCTTATCTTGTTGCCTAATGTGGGTTTACATCTCCTTTTGTTCATAGATAACCAATCACAGCCTTTTCAAGTGGTCCTCTGTGTTTCGGGATTCATTTGGAGAATCCGTCGGCATGACTAGTTTTTAGACGGAAGGAAATCCAATTTAAATTTATAATTTAAAAATTTTTTTTCATCTAAGCGGTCTATTTGCTGTATGCAAACTCTGAACTTTTCTAGAATCGTAGATTTTTGAATTTCGTCGAGATTCTGATGCCTGACTTCAGCTTATATTTGAAAGTCAAGCTGTTTTTTTATAGTTGTTCTTCCGCATTTTGCTTTTTAAATGCAAGTAGTTCTTTTTGTATATGCAACTGAAGGTGCTGTTTTTTCTGCTCAATTTGCTTCTTTTGCTAAGTAAGTTCCATAGGTCTTGCTTCTTTTGCCATTTATGCTCCCGTTGGTTTTCTCTTCCAGTTGGAACTTAAGAAAATCGAGCATGGCGAATTTAATTTCGTTCATGTTTATCCGTGTCATTTTTGTTTGTTTAGGATTACCCGAATATAAATTAAATGTAAATGGAATCTTTGAATAACAAAAAAGTCTCTTAATCACTCAGTAATGAAATAACAATTAACTGAAAGTGAATCAATTTAAATTTTTATTTACTCAGAGAATCATGAGGGCATTTTGTCTAGAAAAACACGAATTCTCGTAGTTTAGCGGCTCGCGTTCTAAGTTCAGTGTAAGTTAGTTACACTTTATTTTTGTTCTGTTTCGTTTTCTGGATAACCAAGTACTGTTGAGTACAACAAAGTGTGATGAAAAATAGAATATTGTGCGTACAATGCTGAGCCAATATTGAGAATTTTCACGCAGTCCGTTTGAAGTCATACGGGATATATAATATTCTTCGTCGCCAAGTTTTTGGTGTCTTGTTTAGGCCAGAAATAAAGACACAAAGAAGAAATGGAGTTAAACAAACATATTTAACAAAAACAGTAGTACAAACATACACAATTGAGAAAAATTAGACGTGCTCTCAGAGTTATCGATTGAAATATATACTACTGTAATACTCTCTGCTACAAATCAGAGCTGCTGTTTATATATAGTTTGTTTCATATGACATATTGGGCAAATGACACACATAAATAAGATAATAAAGGTGTGCAATAATTTTCCGTTTTGTCCATTGTTTCAAAAGCTTTCGGTCACTTCATTAGCCATGATTTTTTTGTTACATTTTTGCAGGTTGGGGTTAATTTCTCTATGATTTGAGTGTTGGACGTACATTTTATTTTGTACAGGTTTCAATATCAGTGGAAGTGTTTATCATACCCAGTGCTTGCAGGATGTAGATGCCTGGGTTTAAAACCCTGCAAAATTGTTATGTTGCAACTCTAATATCCTCGCCAGACGCACTGAGAATACCAAGAGTTATGTCTATCTTAACCGTCAAATTTACGAAAAAAATTAATATCTATCTTAGATGACATCACAAAATTCACAATATTAATAATTAATATTAACTATGTTCACTAAAATGAATGCCAAAAACTGCTTAGAACAAACTATACTCTGTTCAGGTGTTTCAGAAAAGGTGTTTCTATTGTAATAATTTATTTAATTTTTTGATATATTTTAGCAATGTATTTTGTCGGCATTGAACACAAAAATATTGTTCACTCATCAAATTAAATATAAATAATTATTCACCATAAAATTAAGTAACCTAACTTTGACTTTTTGACGGGAAATTATTACTTATGTGTTGCTGATCCCGGGAATGGGACCTGCACAAGTAAATGAATAACAACCAGTACTTGAGATAGAAAATAAGTGCATTAACGTAAGGAAAACAGATTTGAATGATGATTGGTCGTCCAGGAATGCGGGGTAAGAAATAGTATATGTACAATTCTCTAGAAGTGAAGCCATATAATACTGAATGTGTCCGCCCTGGAAGTTGACGGGGACGGCGTAATAATCTTCTCGATGAGTAGAGCACAAAGCTACTATAAACTATGTGTACTGACTGCTAATCTCTCTCTGGACTCTCGTATTCTCCGGTTATCTCTCATCGCGCTTCTATAGCAGTACTATAAGTATACTCTGGACGAGTCCATCTTTAGGAAAAAAAGAACCCCACATTAGTTTTTTTTTTCTTTCAAGGCTTTTAATGTTTGGCTAATTACTTGTAATCCTTATGTTCTTATGAAACATATAAAGTTATAATATGAATAAAAGAGAACTAAGTACATATTGCATATCTTTCTTTTTGATTCGCTAACAATATAAAATAAGCGTAGTATAGAGATAAGTAAATAAATAGCTACTGGGTATATATTGTTAAATCTGGAATTAGGTAGGAGATTGTGCAATGTACTTAATATTAAAATATTGTAAAGACATAAATGATAAAGATATTCAACTAAGTTAAACCCTCAGAACATGAACAAATTTTAATAGTATAGAAGAGAAAGGAATTGAACATTGAACATTGAACATTGAACAGGCTTTTGTAGAGGTAGTTTTGTCTCACACTGAAATAAATATCAAACATTTAACATTTTTCGTTCCTTGTTTCATAATTTCACCCAAAGCATGTCATAACCCCCATTTATTTCAAGGAAGTTACAGTGAAAGAAAAGACTGCGCACAGGGGGTATTGAAGAAAGGATAATAGAAGAATGAAATAAAAAAGAACGATAGAAAATGGCAATTGACGTTGCATCTAAATGTTTTTAAATTGTAACTATCTTTTGGAGTGAAGATGGCTGTTATATTTACCTATTTCAACAATAATATGGTGGAACCTAGATATCCAACTCGTAGCATATCTAAATTCTTTTTAAATAGGCACCAAAAATAAAAAAGGCTCAGCAAATCAGTTCCCATGAAAATAAGTTGATCTTAATTAGTGCTGTCAGATCGAAATTATAACATAAATGCCTGCTTTGCGACACCGACCCTCTTAAATATCTAAAATATCAGCGATATACAACCGTTTTCACAGATCGATGGTTAAATATCTTCAATAGTGAATATTTAGGGTTTTGATGTAAACCATCATTCCTTAAACATTTAGGACTATTTCAGCAGAAGCACAAACAAACATTTGTAAGAAATGAAACAAGCCATCCACTTGATGTCTCTAAACAGCAACAATTGCTAAAATTAGTATCATATGCAAAGTTAAATAAAACAATTGCATAATCGAAACATTGATATTCCACACTATTTCAAGTAAAAAGTTGGGAATGAAACGTTCATTACTCCTGACAAAAAACACGATAACAGAATTTAAGAAACCGATTTTTTTTGTAATATATTTGAAGAGAAGTTTATGAATTTCAATCGAGAGTATAACAAAAGAGCTTCTAGGTCAATGTATGTGAACAGTTTGCTAATAGAAAAATGACTAATATTACTATTGTCAATAAAATTTATTCCTTTCTTCTCCCTTTCCATAGTGTTCCAATTTGTTTCAATATTTGTTTCGCATTTATGTGGTTTTGTCTTAATTCGAAACAAAATCATGACCTAAATTCATATACGCAAATTTAATATAAAAAGTCAAATATTAAGTGATTCATTTCCTAATAAAATTTACATTAATGAACTGATGATGTTAATATTTGCAGGATATAATTATATGGTAAAATGTATCAAGAAAACGTTCTACTTTTCCTATTATAAAACCTTACAATAAATTATTTGATTCTGTTGGTTTTTTAAAGCAAGGCGAGAATTGATTTCGGTAACATCTCTCTATCTATCTATCTATCTATCTATCTATCTATCTATCTATCTATCTATCTATGTATCTATCTATCTATCTATCTATGTATCTATCTATCTATCTATCTATCTATCTATCTATCTATCTATCTGTCTATCTGTCTATCTATCACCCTGTATTCCCCTTTCATCTATTTAGATACTGACATATTTGTTATTACTTTCAGTGTTTAAATAGACATATGTGGCAAAAGTAAGCCATCACCGGTATAATTGTATTGTTAAGAAGTATTGTAATACGATTTAGGAAAATGGGAAAGAGGAAATCAAAAACATTAACAACATAAGAATAAGAATAATGATTTAAGAGGAAATGAATCGGATGTTGTGACTGGTAACATAGAGAAAATATATTTATGTTAAGGACAATGGCTTAGGATATGAAAGCAAGCAAAATACCAACCTTAAGGAAACAAACGTGTCAATGGAATTAAGTCATTTGTTTTATTGATATTTTTGAGCACTAGACTGGAGGCAGTCAATGAACAGGAATTAGATAAAAGCTGTGGCGGGATGAATCATTCATCAGTAAGAAAATAGGTCTATTTAAAATTCTTGAAGCTTACATATAAAGCGTCAATTTTTTTTATCGTTTTGTGTAACCGATGTTTCTTTAAATGCTACAATTTACAGTCAATAAGTTTTATTATGCACAAACTATATTACTCGAGATATGCAAATTGGATGAGAATCTGCGGGCAAAGCACTCAGCTTTGTCCGCAGATGACGTGAGAACCTCAAATCCATGGATTAAAGGAAGTATTGAGGATTTCCTATTGTTGAGCACTCGTTTACAAATCCTCCAATAGTCCTTGGAGCCGAACTTGCGGTCAGCTATGTGCTGTCGCATTCTCTCAGCAAACAACTGTTTGGCGACATTTAGGGTTCTCTTGCACTCACTGCGAGCAGATGTGAACAGGCGCCTATTGTGATCAGTTGGCTGTCTCCGGAATAGACGGAAGTAATGGTTCCTGTGGGCAATGGCGGCTGAGCAGGCCGGAGAGAACCACGGAAAGGAATGACGTTTTAAGCTATACTTCCTGGTGGGTATGAAGGCATCAATGCCAGCTTTCACCCATGACGAGACCTCAGAGGCACAGTCATCAACTGATAGGTCAAACACTTTTCCCCAAGGGACGTCGCAGAGGAAATCGCGAAAGGCGTCCCAGTCAGCTTTTTGGTAGAGGTAGGAGGTTCTATAAGTAGGGGGCTCCTGGAGGGAGTGAGATTGGAATGTAAATAAAGTGACTTGTACAGGATATTATATAAGTCACACACACACACACACACACACGCACACACACACACACACACACACACACACACACACACACACACACATATATATATATATATATATATATATATATATTACGGAAATTAACGAATTTTAATGAAACTTGGTTATAAACAACCGACAATTTGAAATGAATTGTTTGAAAATTATTTTTTATCGATACTCGTATTTAAGTAGATATTCTATTTTTAATTAAACAGTATTATATATATATAAATATATATCTACTGGCCTGATTAATTACGATGAACTTTTATTACGAAAATGTGTGACATTCGACAAGATTCAAACCTGCGACACCTACCTACATAAGGGAAGCTACTATTTGATCTGGCAACGTCTTAGACCACTCGACCATGAATGACTTTTAGTATCAATAAAAGATATCAATAAAATATCAATAAAAATATCAATAAAAAATAAAGAATTAGGTTCAAACAATTAATTTAATATATATATATATATATATAAAAGCACACACACACACACACACACACACACACACACACACACACATATATATATATATATATATATATATATATATAAATTGATTTATAAATTGAACTTTGTGTGTGTGCCTCTGTCATGTGTGTATGTGTCTGTTACCTATAGACTCCGAAACGGCTGAATCGATTTTCTTGAAAATTTACACAGTTGTACTATAAGCGACCGCGGGTGTTCTTATCTAGCTTTTGTGTCTAGGTACCCCCGATAAATTTCGAAAATCAATAATCGAAAAAATCGGGTTATAGAAGGAGAGGTCCGAGTTTAATCAAATTTGACACACTCATAGACAAGGACATAAGAAACGATATTCAGAAGTTTTAAGGTTGCAGTTCTTACAATAGTGCAGAAAATCGATAATATACATATATATAAAAAGCAAGATGTTTGTGTGTGTGTCTTTTTATCTGCCTGTATGTTTGTATTTTTTTTCAGCCCTTTTATTTTACTTTTTGCTTCGGGTTTGGCTCTACGTAGATATAATTGTAGTTCTTATTCTCCGCCATGATACCATTTACTCAGAGCATTTTTTAGCCTTCAAAATTCAGTTTAGGACGAAAAAATTTATTTGATATCGATACGAGGAAAACAAAATTTGACTTACATCCATTCATTTTTTCTTTCAGACTACGGTTTCGCTTTAACTGGAAATAATTATTACTTTTTAGTCTTTCGTGTCAACGTCCAAAGAGTTTGAGCTCCTGAACCATGGATTAGATTTAAGGCTTTCATTACACTCGAGCAACGTTGGGCTATATATATATATATATATATATATATATATATATATATAACGGAAATTAACGAAACTTGGTTATAAACAAACAACAATTTGAAATTATTTGTTTGAACACTTTTTTGTCGATGCTCTTATTTAATAGATATACTGTTTTTAATTATATATTTATATCTACTGGCCTGATTATTTACGATAAATTTTTATTACGAAATGTGTGCCATTCTGCAGGATTCGAATCTGCGACCTCTATCCACATAGAGGAATCTACCATGTGATCTGGCACGTCTTAGATCTCACGACCACAAATGACCACCAGTCTAAATGAGATTTTAATCTAGCCTATATAACAGAATTTTCGATTCATCGCAATAACCATATCTGCTCTGACATTTATTGTAATGACAACAAATGTAAACACGTTACGGAAATTAACGAAGATTAACGAAACTTGGTTATAAACAAACGACAATTTGAAATTATTTGTTAAAACCTCGTTTAGACTGATGGTCATTCGTGGTCGAGATGTCTGATATATGACGTGCCAGATAACATGGTAGCATTCTCTGTGGTTTGAAGTCGCAGTTTCGAATCTTGCCGAATGACACACATATTCGTATTAAAAATTTATATATATATATATATGATACTGTTTAATTAAAAGCAGAATATCTACTTGAATACGCGTATCAATCAACAATAATGTTCAAACAAATAATTTCAAATTGTCCTATATATATATATATATATATATATATATATATATAATCATCTCCAAAATTAAATTAATTGGAATACTAATTCTTTGGTCATGTTATTTACTGAATTCATTTGGGTTTAAGATCAAAAGATGAAGATGAGACAATATTCCATCATTTCTTTATAAGTAATACTGAGTAAGAGGCGGGGGTGGTGTACACATTCATGTTCAGAGTATCCCTAATAGTACTCATTCTTTATATGAAAATAAATGCTGTGTTTGCTCAATAAATAATTGAGAAAATATTAATGTATATTAACTCACAGAGAGATTTAGCAGTGCAAATTACATATTATATGAAATTAAATTCATGTTTATAAATATTGACCATAACGACCACATTTTGCTGCACATATTTCTTTGGAGATCTGACGCAGGCGTTCAGCAAACGATTTTTATTTTACAGGATGATTATATAACAATGTTATTCCTGAATTTTTCTTATGAACGCCGTGAACAGTACCTTGTTTTTCTATCCTGTCTCTGATTCGAGCAACAGCGTGAAGCATTAGGGTATTTTTGTGACATTATTGTCCAAATTGTATTCGCCATTCTCTTTTATTAAATATTAATGAATTAATTTTATTCTTCGAATTCTTACTCCGGCCATTAATACGGTTCATTTTGGGTAAAGTATGAATCCATCTCCTCGGCTTCACATAGCGAGGAAAGGTTTTGGTTCTGTTCCTTATTTGGTATCTCGTCTACGAGAAAAGGTATTTTTCAATTCAATACATGATACGACGATCTCAATAACGACCGGCCACAAAAGGACTAAACAGATTATGCGGTTGTTAACTTCAGTTTATTTTTAATTATTTTTCTAATCTTTTCACCACAAGCAATGCAGTACTGCCATTGGTACGCAGAGGACTACATAAGAGGAGAATGAAATGTTGCATAAGAGGAGAACTAAGAGAAAGAGGGACCGGTTACAGGGAGTCAGAAAATGGTTTAAAGAAGGATGAGAATACAGGTGTGAAAAGAAATGAGTAAAAAGGGAAAAGAACAAATACAGCTCGTGTTGGATAAGAGAAGTATGGGAGTCAATTGGATAAGAGTTGACAATTGACGTTGCATTTAAACCGTTGCAGATGATAGCTATCAGGAAAGCATGTATACGAGTTCAGATGCGGAAAGTCGAAAAAAAGATGATTGAGTAGAAGTGACGGCTACATTCGGTTGTATTGACGGTCAAAGTGTGGTACCTTGTTGCCACTCTGGCTGCTCGTGTAATTCATGTAGAGTAGACACAAAGGAGTTAAGCTATTTGGAGCACAAACCGTGAGAATATTTGTAGAAAAGACAGAGGGAAGCAACATCCGTCGGTGAGAACGTGGCTGGATTGCAGATTCTCCTCTGGATCCCACCGAGAAGAAAAATTGATTAGCAGGGGCGCTCGACCAAATATGACAACAGTATTCAATATCTGTTGAACTAAAAAGGTGATGAACAGTAGCATGAAAAATTGGAAGAAACGAAAATTCATCTTTTATTTTATAAATGTATCATAATTGCCAGATTACACATTTTGACTGCATGGTTACACTCTTTCACATAATAGAAAAATTGTCATTCAAATTCCATCTCATTATCTTACATCTGTGAGTCTGATTTATGTTTACTAAATTAGTTATATGAACCAGTCCCAAATTCTTTTGTCGTCTGTGCATTCTTTACAACGCTATCATCGTTAATTTCTTAGAAAAATCGAAACGATACACAGTAGCTATATTTCTTGAACTTTTCAAAAGACTCTATCCTGGGGTGCTAATTATTTCGCTTTTCTCCAACCAAGATAATGATTTATTTTTATGCTTCATCTACAAATATATAAAACATACAATATAATATGAGTTATGTGAATGGTTGAAGTTGAAAATCTTAACTCAGCTTGAAAAATTATCGAAGTTCATGCGAACTTCTACTGCAGTAAAAGAAATACTTTGATTTGAAACAAAAGCAAACCTTCTCTCCAGCCATGATTTTCGCAGGTAAATACGTATTAATAAACTTATTAGGAAATGACAAAGAATGCGTATTTTCTTCGCTGATCTCCCAGAAGCTATCATCAAATATTATGAATATTTTCAGTCTCAATTAAATTGCATTAGACAGAATCATGAGATTATTAGTGAGGTTACCAATAAGTCTTATTTACGTTACCATTATTGATGATCTTGAAAATGATCGAAAGTACTTGGGTTAAGAAAAGCTACGGCGCTTTCCTTGAGGAATGTAAACTTACCATAAAAAACGATTAAACACCAGGAATGGATCTGTAAAAAATAAATATGCACTATAGAATATGGGAATATTATTCAATGAAACATTTTGAATTAAGATATGCTGCCTACATACATACACGCACAAAAACACACACACACACACACACACACACATATATGCTAGTAATAAAATAAAAAAACACTTAGATTAAAACCCACTTTTGATTCATTTATTTTTATAAAGAGTGCTCAATATAAAGTAGAGTTTAATATTGTAATTTTTATTACAATGGTTTTTAAATCATTATATCACTACACAAAAATTTTCAGGTTTCCAATAATACTGTTTATCTTCAGGTGACATTTTAAAATAAATGATGAAAATGATTTATTTGGAAAATATAAGATGTATTTATGCGCTTGTATAGTTCAATCGAATATTATAATTAGGTTGAAAAATGAAGTTGAAGATTTCGGTCGAGAAAGTCAACATCGTAACCTGATATCATGTGATGACACTTTAATTTTGATTTGGTAAGATATATAGTGGGACCATACATTGTTTATATCGGTAGACAACAATTTCGGATAAGGTCAGATATCAGATATTATTCAAAATTTAATTTTTATTACATCGTGAGTTAAAGGTCATGAGTGTTTAGGTTAGAATTACAATTAAATAATCATGGTATGATAACTTATATTGTAGTTATGTAAATAGAATACGTACTGCAGAATCCCAGAGATGAAATGACGGTAAACATCGAAAACATTTTTCTCAAAAATTTAATTAATTACAATTGTTCATTTATAACTTATGTTACATTATAACTTGAAAATTAAAAAATGATTATACTAAAATGAATGACCCACAAATATACACAGACGTAGCCGGAAATCTCAAATATATTGACCTGAAAACTCAACATATAATATTTTATATCGCTTTGAAAATTATCCATTGAGCTCTCTATTTCTATCTAAAAAAAATGCAAAGAATGTTACAAATTTTTTAAAGTGCACACGAACTTTTATGGAAACTCTGTATATATATTGCGGCCTTTTTAATATAACTGTATACTGGTCTAATTTAATTATGAATAGAAATTGATTAACAGTAGCATTTAAATCCTATCTATCAACCATCACAGGCAATCTTTCCTGCCACCCCTAAGCATGGAACAAGTGAGTCTCCCTGAGAGTAATACACTGCGCCTCCTCGGTCTTAACCTATCTTCCGAAATCAAGTGGAATCATCACATTGAATCAATAGCTAAATCTCCTGCTAAGAAGATTTGGTCACTGTGTGGGACAAAAAGATTTTCCGCCTGAATCCATCTTGCACATATATAAATCAACCATTCGACCGTGCATGGAATTACTGTTGTCATCTCTGATCAGGTGCTCTTGCTGTTCGTCCCAGTGTTCTCGACAGGATCCAAAGAAAAATCTGTAATGTGATTAATCCCAACCTGGAAGTACGAGTCAAGCCACTCTCTCACCTGCGGGATGTGGTTTCTCTCTGTTTCTTCTATAAATATTTTCATGGCTTTTGCCCAACATAGGTCTCTAGTGCCTCCACCACAAGGACTAACTCCCACAACCAGAAAGGCAACAAGGTCACACTCTTTTGCAGTTAAACCCACCAAATGAAGGCGTCAATTCTACTACAACAGCTTCTTTTCTCACGTTTCCGGTCTGTGGAATTCCCTTTCCTATACTTACTTTCCTGAGGCTACAAGCTCCAGGAATATAAATGCAAAATCAATTTCCGTCTCTTATACACTTATCTAGTCTTTTCTACGTCTCCCCGTGTATCTTGTTCTTTTCCGTTCTCTCTACATTCACAACTGTATTCACTCCTGTGTTCACATCCTTCTCTTGCCTTTTTTCTTTCACCTTATGCAGCTGGCTCGTCTTTCTTTTCACTCACCTCCTGTCTAAAACATTAACTCTCTCGTGTAGCCCCCAGCACATCAGTTTTGATGTACCGCCTTGCTTGGGATGAAATGATTAATATATATATATATATCGTCAATCATTTGCACCGCATGTTGCAGACTGCGCATCAACTTGAGATATTCTTCACCATAAGAATCGATTGAGAACAGCCGAGATAATTTTGTGGAGAGAAAGCCCGGTCAACAAGTACACATTTCCTAGTTAGCATTTACCAGCTTGACATATTGATAGATTTTAAGAATCTTCAATTGGACGATTGATGTGATTAGCTTAAACTTGGTTGTATTCAGTAGTACATTGAAGGTGAGATTATGACAAAGCCGTTTATTTGTCACTCATCTCTTTGGAAGATTGATATTTTTAGCAACGCACTGTCAGGTTTACACTTTTTAGTCTATAAAGTGCAGCAAGTAAAATGTATGCTTTATTTTCAGATCATAATAAACGCATGTCAGTACATATTTATTTTTGATGAAAGATTCTCAACAAAGTGTACTGCGATGTTATAATGCAGCTTAGTCACATTTTTTTATGATAGTTTGTGACCAATATATACCAACTTTGTGATTTGGTTAATATTGTAGTTGTAACTTGTGAGTTGAAATTGGATCTTTCTTTTGTCTGTTGTTATACACTTAGACTTAGAAATGTTAATTTTTAATTCTACTTCACAATCACGATTGGATTTGAGAAAATGTTGACTATCAATTCTTCCTGTGTTCATGAAAGACAGTTCATTTACATAGCTAAGATTAGAAAGTACTCTCCCACTTATTTCCTATTAAATTTGAGCTCTTTATTTTGAAGGATAGCAGCAGCAATAGATATTTTTTCAGAGAATATATCCATGTTTCACTCCTTTCAGGATATCAACAAAACGCATTAATATAAGATCTGTCTTCATTATTGCCATAGAGAGGGTTAAAGTTTCTTTGAGTAAGTTGATGCGCTTCTTCGTGATGGATGTTTTGCTTCAGTAACTGCCTTTGTCTTCAATGATCGATTGCCTTTAGTTGCCTTAGTGAAATCAATGAACGCGATATGAAACGGGTTGTTAAATTCTATTGACTTCAAAAAGTTTTGTTAGATTAACTAATTTGTTCAATGGTACTTCTTCCTGGCTAATATACAGGGTTTGATGTTTATAGGTCTGGCTTCAACTGTGATTTTATGATATTAATGAACAATTTGCTGACATGACTGGGTAGATTGATGGGTTGCAATTTATTGCATTCATGTCTGCCATATTTTTATAAAGTACAATGATTAATGCTTTCTTAAAAATTTCTGCACTCACCCACATACACACACACACACACACACACACACACACACATATATATATATATATATATATATATATATATGCCTTACTATAGATAGGGGTTATTGGAGGAAGTATTTATAGTGTTTTGTCGCTGGATTTTCAGAATGGTTTATATGTGCTGTTTTTTAGGTTAAAGGTAACATCTAAGAAATCAACTTGTTTTTTTTTGTCGATATCGAATTCATTATTTTGAAAAATATTTATAATGGCTTTTCCGTTTTTTCTCCGTGTGTTGTTTGTTACAGTTTCGAAAGATTATTAGACTGTCGTCCCTGTAGAAATCTGTATCATTTTTTCTGTTAATTTACTTAGATCATGTAGTAAATATATTCTTATGATTTTGCAGGCCTCTGCACCGTCGAAGCTACCCATGGTAGCGTCAAACATACCGTCTTTCTTTAACCATGTGATTTCATTGTCGAATAGTAGTGATTTGCGGGAGTGTTTAATGATATCGATTTCATTTGGATTTATTTTTATTTGATCCTGGTGTAAGCATGAATTCTGTTATAGATAGGTGGAATTATTTTATGTCTAAGTGTACAAATTGGCAATTATGTTTATTTTTTTTATTATTGAACCAGTTTGCTTCTGTGCTTTTGTGTTTTCCATTGATTTTCAACTAATTTCTTCCGTGGTTCAGAATTACTTATTTCTAGTATTGTGTTGCTTATTTTCCTAGTTTACTTTCGGTTGGAATAATGAGTGTGTATGCGGGGTTTGCTTTAAAATTTTCTTTGTGGTCTTTTAGTGTGATAAAGGCTTGTGCCATACCGATACAACATATTCTTTCGTCTAAGTATAATTTTTGGGAGATTGCTTTGGCTTTCGTCATAATATCGTTTTCTATTATTTTAGATGCTTTTATTATGTTTTGGTGATACTATCCTTGAGTAATTTATTGTGTATGTGTGTGCTTAGTTCGTATAAATTTCTAGTTTTGTCCCCTCCGATAAACACATTTGTTGAATTTTTTTATTTTATTTATATATTTTATTTAGTTTGTTTTGAAATGCATCCTGTTATATATGGAAATCTATGTTTCTTATGATGTTAGTTAAGCCTTTTTTCAAAGTCGTCTAGTTCTTTTTGCTGTGGGATGGCATGTTCTCGTTTTAATGTCGTATTTTTCTTGGAGTGTATTATAATTGTGAAATCTCTGGTTTACAAAGAAATGCGCTTTCCATCTAATTCTTTTCATGAAGCTTTCTATTTTTTCATTTAATTTTAGCCTGTATCTAGTTGATGATGGGGTGGGGATGTTTTTAAGGAGTAGACGAGACTAAATTATTCTATGTCCATAGTGTGTTATAAATGTAGCGAAAGTGCTCTACTGTTTATTAGGAGCTGAATATAAATAAATATAGTTTTAAGGTGTGCTATATTTATAAGGTAAAGTGTTCAATATCAGAGATAGAGCGTATGTAAATATAAAAGAGTGAACATTAAATCAAAACTCTGGGACGACAGAGTGTTTCATGCTAAGCGCAATCATCAGGTTACATGTGCTGAGTTTTTTCTTGGCTATTTTTATATACGTATCAGTGGGGTATGCTGGGTAATCATTCTAACGGTTATTTTGGCTGGAGTGGCTTGATTATTCATTCAAGTAAATTTCTTTGACTTGTTATTTGTTTATTCTTTTCTTCTTCAATTATTAATTTGGATTTGTTATTTTATATTTTCTTTATTGTTTTTTATTTTTATTATAATTTGTTATTACTTTATTTATTCGTATTATTTTATTTATTATTTATCTATTGTAATAAATGTTATATCGTCGGCGGTTTGTTAATTTGTTTATAATTTGCTCATTATTAGTTTCCTATTTTTAAGTAACGTAGCAAAAATGTGTTTTCATGTTTGCATTTTGATATTAGTTCAGGTCGTTAATTTAGTAGTTTGTTTTGGTCAGGAAAGGTGATAATAGCTATTTTGTTTACAGGCAGAATCTGCAGGTTTTTGATTGATTGTTGTAGGCCGATGTTCTTTTTCGTATTTTTCATGTTATTTTTGCGGTGATTTAGGTTTTGTCTTTTTCTTCTCAGATTTATTCAGAAAGCATTGTGCAGTTCGCGTATTTTTGTGTATTCATTTTCATATCATATGTTTCTCAAATTAGGCATGATGGCGAATATTGATTTTTTTAAAATAAAACTACCAAAGATTGTTTATTTTTATATTTTGCTGAATATACATATATATATCTATATATCTATATAGTTTTAAATAGTGATAATATTTAGCATAAAGTTTGTTTTCCGATGGTTTGACTGATAAAATGAATTTTATTAAACAGATTTTTGTCGAAAAAGTTATCGATAGCTGATTAGAGATAAAGCGTTGAAAAACACAATGTATTTGTTACTTTAGCTGAGCAGGTTCTTGCCGACTTCAAAGTGTCGGAAAGACCCTGTTATGATGTTCACACTCGTCATGTTTGCTTTGTTGTTGTGTCCATTTTTTACTTGTTTATATGGAGTATGGTGTTATTTTGGATGAGTGATCTTTTTTGTTATTTGTTGACTTTCATTTTTTATTTATTTTTTTAATTTACTTTTATCAACGCTCTATCCCAATCCTGACATTTTTTACGATAAAAAAAAACCTGCTTGCCAAAACAGATTTTATCAGTGAACCCACTGAAAACAACAACCTTCGCGCTAAACTTCATCAATACTCAACACTATTCAAGTTCCAGGAGAAAAATATACCCCCAGTTGAGAACATTTGTAGAAACGTCTCACTATGCAGCCACTTTATAACAACACCCGACTAACCGGCCGCTACAACTATAGCATAATTACCACTCATCAACATGGAGGAAACACAATTTAATTCTTCACTAAAATTCAAATAAAATTTATTTATTTAATAAAAGACATACCCACAGCAAAAATGTATGATTGCAAAATTAGGCTCACTGAAAAAACCGAAAACTGTATCGAACACATAAACTGGAAAGTAATTTTTTTCCCAACAAAGAATATTCAAAATCAACAACAACTACAAATTCGGATTCCCATCAGCAAAATGTCCACCACAAAAAAGCGTACTTATTGCATTTTACAACAACACTAGCATCATATCCCGGCGTTGCCCGTGACAATACTCACACAAAAATGAAATCTCGTGATGCAATAATATTTATAATATTAAATGAATAAATTCCATTAAAACTCGATGATATAAAAATAATTATTTAAAAAAAAACTTTTAAATATTTCTTTTGTTTCAAAATTACGGGGAAAAATATTCACATTTTTTTGTTGACCAAATGAAATTTTAAAAGGTTGGAATAAAATGAAATATAAAGGCTCATTTTTTTATTTAATAAAAAATATCTTACTCGCGCTTGACACGTGTGATTTGACTTCTGTGACGTAATTTAGCAACCATCTTAGATCTTAGATGTTTTACGGAGCAAATGTAAACAATCGGCTCTAGTGGACAAAAAGTGCCAAAATTTGCTGAACTTAAACTCAAAAAGTATATGTCGACCTGGCTTCCCTGTAGATATGTGTTCCTAGAAAGTTTGAATGGCGTAGCTTAAAAAGTGTAGGCGTGCATAGAGAACAGTCACACAGAGACTGACAGATTGTTTTTTATATATATATTGATAATTAACAGTATAAACAAATTTGACATGAGAAGAATAAACACAATTCACTACCCGACTAAAACAAGACACAGCATATTATAAACAACCCAGATTTATAAAAGCTGATAAATGTACAAAATTAACATCAACGACCTACAATGAAATAGTTGCAAAGGAATTAATCAAGTTCTACAAGAATACCAATGATAACATGGAAAACAAGATTAACACATAAGCAAAAATCATAACCGCCAAACTAAAAATAGACAAGTGAATCTAACAAATACCGAAGATAGAACCGTTCCTTAAATTAAAATATTAATAAGATAATGTCCTAAATAAACCAAAAAGCAAACTAAAAACCCATACATAACACCGAAAACATAGCAAAAAAGTAGAAATAATATGCTCAAAACAAGACTTAAACTAGAAATAAACCAATACAAAAACAAGGAAGAAACAATCGATTGGCTCATCAATATTACAAAGAGAAATACTCATTAATACACTTGGGCATAAAAATATTTTACTCATCCATCAACGATCAAACACTAAATAATGGCCCAAACATAGCAAAACATTATATGAACATCTAAGAAGACCTAAATATTAACATACATTGCAGAAAATCAATATTATATCATAATTATAAAACATAACAAAAAATGCAACGGTACCAACAACAATACCAACAGTGACTACAACTTTGACGTAATAATGGTAAGCTACGATGGATCTGAATATACAAAATAATATGCATTTACATCATCAACAAACTAAAATCTTCAACAAAATAACACAAGTTCATATAGAGAGGACGGACTTATAATTCTAAGCAATTGTAATGGCAGAACTACGGAAAATATAATCTTGATAAGATGTAAAAAGATTATATAGATTCAATTGCTATGTGTGATGATAAGAAAATAGGTTCACTCTGTAGGACTTGAACATTCTTTCACTAGAATCTATGTTAAATATTTATTAGTCTGTACATACACCAACATTTTGAATATTGCTGTTTCCTCTTGCTTGATACTTCTGCTATATTTGTACAATTCTTGATAAAGTTTATAGAAGAAACTGCAATGTTATTGCTAATGAATTGATGAATCGTTTTGCGTAACATTCCGATTGCCTTAGGCGTTTTTCAATAACATTTTCTTGGCCATTTGTGGGTTACACTTTCCGCTATTGTACCTAAATTTTATGAATTTAAGTGCTATACAATATTAAGGGCACTGTCTCATTATTTTACTTTGGAAATGTATAGATATGATATAAGTGCTATGATAACATTAAATGTGCAGTGATACATATAAATCTTCGTAAATATTTTCTTCGTAAATAAAATGTATACATCATGCCGGAAGACAGCAACCTAAGCATAAAAATGAGAGTTAATCTTAGTCATGTATGATTACCCCACATCCCCAACATCTAACCTATATTTTAAATTTTCAAATGTGACCTTTAATCGGTATCTTCATAATTTATGTTTATTTATTCTTCTATCATTTTAATAGTGATTTTGTATTTCTCATTCTTTCATATTCAGCGAACACTTGAGTTTTAAAAGCTTTTCTTTTCTTGGAATTAAATAAACCAAATAGATATATAAGACCGCATTATATATATATATATATATATATAGTGTAAGGTGAGAATGAAATATGATATGTTCTATAGCAAGGATCGAGAAATCTGCGAATAGATTTACAATTTGAGTCGGTTTAATTATCTTTTGCGCATATATCCTGGGGAAATCATGTCATCCCAAACTCCACATATAGGTGAAAGAGTAAAGCAAACAAGAGTCACAGTCTTGCGTTGAAACCAATCTAATAAAAAGTTAAATCTCAATAGAAAATAGTGACTAAATGTATTATCATTCATCTTGAATATTCTAGTCAGTGTGTTGTTATCAGTTGATAATCAGATAGATAAAATACTTTCCTGCAAGTAATAATATGGTCATTTTCGAAATCGGTTATATATGTATATATATATATATATATATATATAAGCTACATCAAAAATACTTACATACACTTTGGGGTGAGTTCTTCACAACAAAACAAGTTCAAAATATGTAGGGGCCGTTCACGTAGTACGTACGCACATAGTGAGGAGACGGAAACTAGAAAGCATACCTTTGGGTATGAGTGTGAAGTGGGTCCGTGGTTCATTACGTCCGCATTAAAAAATATGCTGATTTTCATATTTTGATAAGCGAAAATATTCCTATTTCAGAATAAAAGAAAATCTTTGTTTCAAGCTTAGTACATTTATTTAGTTGTCGATGGTGCTGCAAATTCATGTTTTAAAATGAACCAATACAAGTCTGGTAAAAATCGAGGTGTGATTTCGTAAAAAAGTAAAGGCGTTGGAGAATTTGAAAGGAAATTTTATTGCGAAATAGACAGACTCCGCCCACAGGCACACAAGCAAAAGCTATTAAGTTTTCAAAAGACAATGGAATGAAACAGTGCAATCTGTTTCGCCTCAGTATTTTAAGTGGTTTATTTCACAAGTGTTGGCTGAGGAACGCAAACGATTATTTGAAATGGATAAACACCTTAAGTACGAAAATGTTTTGAAAGCTTGCATTGACGCCTATCCCTTCTTAGAATAAGCCGAATAGTATGCTAAAGCTCAAGTGTTTTGGAATAAATTAAAAGACGATGTTGTGAAATCATGAAATCTTTCGGTCAAAACAAAATTCTTCTCAAGACAATTGACGAAATATAACTTCTTTTAAAACGAAATATAACTTTTTTAATTTTGTGAAATAATAGAGAAAGGCAAAAAAGTACGTTCGCATGAGACAAGGGGTTTCTTAAAAAGTACGCATGTTTACATGACTGGTGAAAATATTCGAAATTTGACCTACGTGAATGTGAATATCAACATATACAGAACCACCAAACATTATATTAAATTAAATATAGGGCCAATCGTGGACGAGAACAAAATAAGATGTTTAACCAAAATGTCAAATAGAAAAAAAATTAAAAGTAGGTACCTCCACTTTTAAGTATAAATTTTCGACACCTGATTTTAAAATGAAATTTTTAAAATTTAAAAACATTCTTGAAGATTTGATTTTATATTTAATTAAAAGCCTAATAATTAAATTTATTATTTCCATTCAGTAAGAATGTCTAGTGTATTTCAGATAGAAATTATATAGATTTGAAATCTCATTTTATTTCAATTTCTTAATTTTCTTAAAAACGGCCATTTTCTTAATCTTAAGAAATTTATAAATAAACAAAGATTTACCGATTTTAAAAATATTTCAAACAATTTCTGACACTTTGTTTTAGTAAAATTAGAAAATTGAAAGTTAGATTAAGCTGATTTAAAAACAAATATTACTTACTTATAACATAAAAAGTAATATACAACCAATTATTAACGATTGCTCGTGTTCATCTGATCGATGGTTTGACGGATTAGTGACTGATTTGGTGATGACAGGTTGTACGTATGCCCAAAACTGATAATTTTCATAAATCTCAGTGATGAGACAAAACTTTTAAATGACGTAACCGTTTCACAATAATGGCACTTTCAGTCTACCATATATGAAAATAAGGTAAAAATATAATAAATTAAAAATTACGTTTATTAATCTTTGCAATTTTGGACTCGCAAATTTCGTTTTTAATTAATTACTATATCACATTTCATAAACCTGCTAATACAGAATTTTACACGATTTTAAAATATTATAGATATTTATAATTAAAATGTAAAAACAAAAAAATGAAAAAATTCTTGTGAAAATTTCTTATTCATCAGAAAAGTTTATTTCTACAGACAATAATGTCCTCAATATCTCTTATTTACAAAAACAATTAAAAGCTTTTCTAATTAAGTAATTTTATAGTTTTATTGAATTCATTATTTTTTAATTCAGAGCAGATTTCCAGTTAAATGGTACAAATTTGAAACGAAAAGTAGGTGTTTTGCAATCTCTAATGACTCTTAGTTTGAACAAAAATAAAAGTAATTCCATAAATGGGAAATTTAACGAAATTAATTAAGGGTGGGGGGGTTAAACATTTTAAAAAACTTTTTTTTTTCAATATTTTCTAGAAAGAAAGATTTCAAAATTAATTCCATTCATTTGTGATAAATTCTGAAAATTTCATTAAAATCGGACAATTATTTGATTTGTACAAGAATTTTCAAATTAATGTTTTCAACAGAAAAAAGCGCCAAAAAAATCAATGTTAAATCTTGTAGAAGACGATGACGTAAACAAAAAAAACATTCTAACTAAAATTTCGAACGTTTTAGAAAGGATTAAAAAAATTTTGAAAATAATTAAAAAATTATTTGATCGTTCTTCTTAATAATAATATCAACATTTTGACTATAAAACTTTATTTTCGTTAAGTTTGTGGCGTTTTGCATTACGCTATGCTGTTTTTCCCGTGAAAAAGTAGAGGTAAAAAAAGAGTGAATTTTCGTTTTAATAATATCATAAATATTTTGACGAGAAACCTTTGTTTTTTATGTCTGGACCTTTATAATATTATACAATTGAGTTTTTCTGCGATTCTGTTAAAGTTTATAGTATAATCATAATTAAAATATAGATTTAATAAACGAAAAAATGGCACCCCAGATTTATAATTCATAACAAACTTAAATAATGCTAGTACTAAATGTACAAACATAAATTAAATAAACGGTAAGTTCATAATATGTGGCTGATGATTGTGTTTGAGCCTAAATGGCACACACAAAAAATTAAACAACTCAAATTGTGTTGTCATGGCAGTCTTTGGAATGTGTTCCGCTTCTACCAGAATTTGATAATAGTAATCTATAATTAGTGAATATAGTTTTATCCTGAATGATGGCCGTTACATCATGAATTTGCGAAAACGAATAACGGTCAGGGTTGGCAGCAGGCTTTGGTGCTTTATCATCACCACAAATTCGCAAGGTAGCACCATTTTTGATTTCCAGGTGCAAAGATAGTGCCCATTTTTTCTTTGATGGACGAACAACACCCAGTTTCATCATTTGGTGAAATTCAACTTTCGCTTATCTCAGTTTTTCCAGTGTCATCTTACGAGAACGGCTGTGTACAGGAGAACCGCTAGTATCAATGTGGTGTGTGATACTGTGGGGTAGAGAGTGCTGGTGAAAAGGCGGTTTTGTGAAATTGTCGAATTTTTTAAAGCTCTCAACAAACTGGGTTATCTTTTTTGTTTGAAGAGTAGGGCACAGTGGAACTACATTGTTAATAACTCCAGGCGATTTCACATTTGCTTTAGGGTCTGTCAGAAAACGTCTGTGAATATCGAACAAAAGACCTTATTGGTCTAACAATTCTGCCTACAATATGGCTTTCTCTACATCCGCTAGGACAAAAATGCGTTTGGATGTACCACTTTTTATGGCATATAGAGTAAGTTTATAAGAACCTTTATCTTGTCTGCCCTACTGGCAGCAATTAATGATATTTGTTGATCACTGTCCACTAGAAAAGAGATAACAGTAGTGCAGTCACAAATAAATAGTAAGCGGCACACATCTGCCACGCTTCCTTTTACCAGCTTAGGCTTTTCCCTGTTGCGAACTGAACAAACAGGGGGCGCTTACATATTTCGTCTGTAAGTGACATATTAGAACCTTACTACTAGCTTTTGCTCAATCTCTATTTTGTAGGCGAGGAATGCTAACCTTCTGTATTTGCCTCTCTAATTCTTCCATCGTAGCCTCAAATTTTTTCTGTGCCTCTAGGTGTCTAACCAGAGGTTCTGTCTCTTGCGTCTGAACCGGAGCATTGCACTAGAATTTTAGTTTGATATATTATCATCTCTCTTAGCTATCTTTTCGATGGATGCATTTCACCCACCGAACTAAAAGAGCGTGATACTCAGACGGCAAACTTTGGCGACAAATATGACGTACAATGCCGTTGGATAAATGTATCAAACGACGTATAAATTGCAATGATTTGCTGTCTCCTGATTGTTTCTCATGCAAGAGTTGTGACAATTTCTTTTGGGTGGCATACACGTCCTCCGCATGAGTTCCTCCTCCGCATGAGTTTTTTGGTCTTCAACTTGTTGTACGGTTTGCCTTTAGGCGGGGAGATAATAATTTTTCCCACCACTTTGAGAGCATCGAGAGGAAACTTGGAAACCGCGAAATTAATTTTCGGTTTTGTGAGTCATGGTCATTAGCAAAAACGGCAGGCCAACAAAAATGCCAAATACAGGTGAGGGAAACTAAAACCAAGCAGGTACAAAAATTCCAATACCTGGGAAGTGTTATAACAGAAGACGGAAAGTGCGACACAGAGATTTGAAGGTAAATGGACATGGCAAAGAAGCATTCCAGAAGTTGAGTAAGGTATTAAGAAACAGGACAATTTCGCTAGAAACAAAGAGGAGAGTACTGGATTGCTATGTGATGTCGGTTCTTCACTATGGCAATGAATGTTGGTCAATACCTACAAAGATGAAGGTAAAAAGTGAAGCAGTTGAAATGTGGTTCTACAGAAGGATGCTGCGTATCTCGTGGACCGAGCATGTGAATAATGACGAGGTTTTGGAAAGGATGGAAACGAAGAGAAAATTAATACTGATCATCAGGAAAAGACTGCTAATGTTCCTGGGACATGCAATGAGGAAGGAGGGCTTGGAGAACCTGATACTAAGAGGCTAGATAGAAGGAAAAAGTTACAAGGGAGAGCAGCAGATAACATATTTAAAGGACATGATCAGGTGGATGATGGAACGAGTGTTGCATGGTGAAACAGGAGAAAGCGTGCTAAGAGCCACAAGAGACAGGGAGATGTTGGAAGTCATGATTGCCTACGTCCTCAAAGGACATGGCACATAAATGAAACAGAAGAAGAAGAAGAAGAAGAAGAAGAAGAAGAAGAAGAAGAAGAGATAATCGCTGTCAGTTCACATGCTGATCATACTGAGCAAAAAATAACGCTGGGTCAAATTGAAAATACCCTAATACGGTGTTCTTCGCCGATACACGGGCCGTTTTTTCTCATCCATATCTTATGTTCTTTCCAAAGAAAACGCCAATGTAAAGTGCCAAGAAAAATAAACAAACAGTCACAAATAAAAGTCAGAGTAGATATCACTAGTATCACCCTAAACAACCTCCTACTTCCACAAATTGATGTTGACAATTAACTGACCAGACTGCACCCGCCAGTAAAGCAATCTAACATTGTCAACTGGCTCCAAAGAAAGGCCATTAATACAAAGAATGTGGCCATGTTTCCCTGTTCTACGTGACTTTATTCCTAGGCCGGACGTTAATTTGTGCCGAAGTAAAATTGTTCTGACACATGAAGTTAACAGTTATTTTGCAAAACGCAAAAATATACTGTCACGTTATAGTCACCACTTATTAATATTTGTTGTGAACCGTTGATAATTCCGATTATGTGATAGTAATATAAATATTAGTGTATATATAATATTCTGTCGTAGCACGTACGGTAAAAATATGGAAAGGTTCTATGACAATAACAAGTAGGCCTTTAATATAGCAAACACAATTACAATATATTCGAAAAATTTATGTACGTTGCAAAACAATTTGAATGTTCATGTTGTCTAAATAGACGAGAATGTTTTAGCAAGAATAGATAAGTAAGGACATACTGTCTGCTAAGTAGTACCCCTCGTCTTTTTTATCCGTTGACGCTTACCACTGAAGATGTGCGGTGCGTGCTTCTTATTACGTCGGGGCCACAGTGTAGAAGATGGGGTGCATTTTCCTTGGATGTAGAGGTTCACCAGTGTAGATATAGTGTGCGTCCATTTTCCCAAATCACTCATCTTTTGGTCTTCACTCTCCCACGAAGGCAATAAATGAACAAAGAGACCAGGAAATGAAGAGTTCTTCACGAGGGAAGAAAACTATTTTTCCCCTTTAAAGAAAGACAACTCTTGTCTCCCTACAGTATGAACGAAAGTTCCATATTATTGAGAGAGAAGGAACGAGTGAGCAAGAGAGACCAACGGCTAAAAAAGAAACACGCAATGGAAAAATCACTTCCTCACTGGTGAACGCCGACGTCGAAATAGATCAATGAATAGATGAATTCTACACAAGCAAGGAACATGCAGTAGAAAAATCTGTGGTGACGCCAGACGTCCAAGGGCACGAACACTACATCTACAGTGACGAGCACCTACATCCAAAGAACACGCAACCCACTTCTACAAAATCATATCAACACTCTCACTCACCTAACATATCCTAGTAAAGCGGTGCCCTTGGGTCATAAATCAATAAAAACAATCTTAAATGGACGCAATCTAGATAATATATATTAAAAAACAAGCCATTTTGACAAATTCTGATCGTGAAATGGCAAGTTGAAATTTGTCAACAACTGAGTTACGATATAATTATGCACGCAAGTAATTTGAAAAATGTTTTCCTCGATTTATTTATTTTGTTAAAGCAATTTGTATTACTTCATTTACGCGATTATTTCTTTTTAAAAATTTACCGACCAAAATTGTTAGATCTATTTCTCTTTTAAGTGATGCGTTTAAAGATCAGAAAACTATTTTATGTTCAGATTCTCGATTAGATGATTCTAACACATTCACTCAGTATATGTTAAACTCTTCCTGCTGAGTAATGTGACTAGAGAAGTTAAAATTCTATGGTTGATATTCAATTAATATAAATTATTTTAACTTAAATTAAGTTCAAACTTCACGTTAATTATCAGTTTCAGATCCGCTATAGAACACATACACGAATTTTTATAATACGATTAACCCCAACCAAACGGTGCTTACACCAGTCAAACTAAAGGAAATATATTAAAGGTAATTTTAATTTTTTGAGGAATATTTTTAATAGTCAACCATGCATAACTAATAAAATGTAGAAGAACTGAACAATATTAGAAATAATTTAAAAAACATAGTCAGTTTAAAAAAATTCAAATACACACAAAAGAATTTCTTTTAGAAGTTTTTTTTTTAATCGTGTCACCCAAAGCAAGGCATTCCACTGCCACTATAGCGCAGGGGGTTACATAGAGCGATTGGGTATAGGAAATATCAGAAGGAGGGTGATAGACGACTTAAGATGTACATAGGGAGAGAGTTGGAGAGAGTGTGTGTGAATTAGTGTGTTAGGAGGTGTCTATTGACCCTACATCTAAACTCCTGGAGGTTGTATCCGTCGGGGAATCAATCATGTGGTAGGGAATTCCACAGGCGGGAAGTGCGAGGAAAGAAGCTGTTGGAGTAGAAATTGCGGTTACATTTCATCGGTTTCACTGTAAAAGGGTGGGACCTATTTGCCAAGCGTGGGACCTAGTTGCCAAATATGAAGGTCAAAGGATTTGTGTTTAGTTTTCAGTTTTCAATAAGAAATAAAATCTTCAATTATTAACTTAAAACTCTAACTGCAACAAATTTTTGAAATATTTTTGAAATTTTATAAATTTTATAAATTCACTTTTAATGATGAGTTTGAAGATCAGAAAAACTATTTTATGTAGTATCATTCTGATTCTCGATTAGATGGTTCTAAGTTTAATCAGTAAATGTTAATCCCTTCCTGCTTACTAAAGTGTAGTAGATTTAGCTGTGGGGCGATGTTCTAAAATGAAATGAATTTTCGACCATTTTTAAGATAATAGGTTTTACGAGTTAAAAATAATTTATGAAGTATTTATAAAAAACAATATACTCATAGATATTCCTCTCCCTTATATGTACTATTTAGAGACAATGCGTTTAGAAGTAAAGAGAAAAAATAACGCATCATAATATCAGCTGTTAAAGAATTAAGATTTCTTTCATTATTAAATCTAAAATCTATATATATTGTCATCCGCAGATAGATCTGTTTCGCTGTGTCACAGCTCATCAGTACGGGTAGACTCCGATTGCTACATAACCCAGGATAGAAACCCGACCGAATTGGCGTCAGTCGGCGACTCTCTCTCTCTCTCTCTCTCTCTCTCTCTCTCTATATATATATATATATATATATATATATATATAAACTTTGGAGGCGAAATACGTGTTGGGTTTGGTTTGGTTTGTTTTACGGCATATCAACTCCTTGGGTGTCATTAAATGCTGAAGCATTACTAGTTTTATCACAGTGGATGGTAATTAAATGTTACATTCATTTAAAGGAACATTTACGCTATATCTTATTGTATAGTTTCGTTGTTGTTATTCTTCTTCTATATGTCCTGTCCCTTCAGAACGTTGGCGATCATGTCTTTCCACGTCTCCCTATCCCTGGTGGCTCTTACCAAGCCTTCTCCGGTTACTCCATGGTACGCTCGTTACATCATTACTTTCACCTGTCTCTTTTTCCCTCTATCCGGCCTGTTAGTATCAGGTTCTCCAAGTCATCCTTCCTCATTTCCGGCCCCAGGTACTTCAACCACCTCTTCCTGATGCTCAATATTAATTTCCTTTTTGTTCCTTTCATTTTTAAGTTCTCATCATTGCTCACGTGCTCGATCCATGATATTCGCAGCATCTTTCTGTAGAACCACATTTTAGTTGCTTCAATTTTTCCTTCATGTTTGATGATATTGTCCAGCATTCAGTGCAATTTTGAAGAACTGACATCACATAGCAATCCAGTACTCTCTTCTTTGTTTCTAGCGAAATTGTCATGTTACTTAATACTCTTCTCAGCTCCTGGAATGCATCCTTGTGTTTTTGGATCTTGCGAATATAAATGTATAGAACTACTGTGACCACAAAGTGAGGATTCAGTTTATATATTGATTGTAATATGTAATTGATCCCGCACTTTATATCCAGTATGCTTTCGTAGAACCACATTTCAGTTGCTTCCAGTTTTTCCTTCATCTTTGATGATATTGTCCAGCATTCAGTGCCATATTGAAGAACTGACAACACAGAGGAATCCGGTACTCTTTGATTCTAGCGAAATTGTCTTGTTTCTTAGTACTTTACTCAACTTCTGGCATGTTTCTTTCGCCATGGTCATTCGTCTTCAGATCTCTGTGTCGCATTTTCCGTCCACTGTTATAACATTTCCCATATATTTAAATTTTTTTACCTCATTGATTTTAGTATCCCCGTCCTGTATTTGGCATATTCGGCTGCCCTTATTACTGATGACCATGCATTCGGTATTCTTGCAGTTTATGTGTAGACCTTTTTTATCACTCTCTTTAGCTACCTTCTCTAGGAGAACTTGTAATTTTCTTTCTGTGTCTGCTATCAGCAGTGTATCATCTGCGTACATTAGGCTTTTTAAATTGTGGCCTCCGATGACAAATCAAGCCATAACTTCTAGAGTCCTGATAATATTCTCACTATACAAAGTTAAACAGATCTGGTTAAATGATAATTCCTTAGGAATCTAAAAATATTATTTGGGTCAATCTTGTTGAATATCTCCCTTAGATTCCTATCTTGGTAGAGTTGTAGTCGGAATTGTTTAAGGTCTATGCAGTTTGTTAGTATATGTTGTTCTGTGTAGAGCTCTTGGTATGTCATGCAGTTTGGTACTTCTTATCCTTACAATAAGTATGAGTAAATGCCGTAGGTGTGTCCTATTCACCGTTTCTCCATTATCACTGCTCTTCTTGACATTGATTTATTTGTATCTTTATTCCGGTTCTTTGTGTTTACTTGGAGTAGTTTATTTCCTAAACAGAATTTCCATGAACTCCTGCCACTTTTTGAGGATGTATGTATTTATTTTTTTGTTTCAAGTCCAGATAAGGACACAAATATAATTACGGATACCTAATATATTTTACATAAGATAGTATTAATAATATTAATAACAACAAATCTACACTTTAAACAACACATTTACGGTTTTTCACAGTTTTTTCACATATATAAATATATATATATATATATATATATATACACATATATATATATACAGAGAGAGAGAGAGAGAGAGAGAGAGAGAATGTGTTACTTTAGTTGAGATGGTTCATCACTACGAATATTTATCATATCTTCACTCATCTAATAAAACCTAGCTCCAATTAATGACGACTTCTTATCAGTGTCTTCACGAGACTTCGTAGTGAGCATGAGCCTGCACAGTTAAAGTTGCAAATTCTTTTCATCAAACCCATCAAATCTATATCGCCCCCACGATAACGTGCAATTTCCTTTCAAAATACTTGTTTGCAAAAGTATAATTCATCGGTAAAACTACTGATAGAACAAAATTTGATGTTGAACATTATCACAACTTAACACTATATATATAAGTTCTGTGTCGGTAAATATTTATGCTACACTCGGCTCTCACACACAAAGGTCTATTTGGTGAGGTCGAACTTTTAGCAACCCAGTAGAATGAAAAATAAAACCTATCAAAGCGCAAAATAGCATTTGACGATTCAATGGCCAGCTTAGAAGTGGTGAGTCAATAAATCGCTGTTGTAAAGGTGAAACGACACCACTATCAACTTCAAGATATATTATGGCACATTTCAAATAAAATAAGAAAGCTAACTGCGTGAATCGAGAAATGTCTGATAGAATACACTCCTCTTCGGTAAGAAACGACATGTTTAACTGGTGTCAGCCGACCATTATCTAGCAAATCTTAGTATAAATTCCGCAAAGAGGGTCAAACACATTGGAATCAATTTATCACCAGCGAGTGTTTCCATCAAACAAAATACAATTATTGGGATATGAAATGTTAGTATGATAAACCGCTGCGACCAGTTAAAAAATATTAAACAGGAAACGAGGAGGTTAAAAGTCAATATTTTAGGTATATGGTCATATATGCATACAGAAAGAAAACTGCAAGAGTATTAAGACTGATACACGATCAAGACAAGCTGAAACACGCTATTGTATATAACAAAGTATTATCATAGGCCGGCTTTGCCCATGGCAATACTCACGCAAACATCAAATTTCCTGATGCAATAATGTTTATAATATTAAATGGATAAATTTAATTAAAACTAGGTTATATTAAAAAAATAATATAAAATGTTTTTTAATATTTCTTTTGTTTCAAAACTACGGGGAAAAATATTCAATTTTTTGTTGACCAAATGAATTGTTAAAATAACGGAATAAAAATTAAATGGAAATGCTCATTTTTTTTTTAATAAAGCAGATGTAAACAATCGGATCCATTGACCAAAAAGTGCGAAAAGGAAAATTTGCTGAACTTAAACTCAAAAAGTATTTGTCTACCTGGCTTCCCTGCAGATATGTGTCTCTCGAAAATTTGAATGGTGTAGCTTAAAAAATGTAGGCGTGCATAGGGAACAGTCACACCCAGGCTGAAAGATTGCTTTATATATATATATATATATATATAAAAATTATCTGAAATAAATCTTGTCATGAATCTGAGAAGAAAACATTACAACATATTGATCATTGTTGTGTATGCACCACCATTAACAATTACAGAACAACTTTGACAGATATAATACACTCTATGCAACGCCAAGGCTTCATCTAAATTGCAAGGAATTATGTAATTGAAAATCGGCGATGAGAGGGATGTTGCCATAGTTGGCAAATTTTGACTAGTAAACTGTAATAAACGTGGATAAAAATTAATCATCCGGTGTACAGCGAATGACTAATTAGTTGCCAACGCATGGTTTCAAATGAACACATAAGACGTTCATGAACATGGGGAATCACAGAAGGAGAAACAAAAATCCAATTAATTGCATAACTATCAAAGAAGACATTCAGTAGTACAGTTTTATATGCAAAACATATCTAAGTCTCGGCTGTGAAAGAATTCCTTCTACAGTGATATGTAAATTTCAGAACTGCGAAACTGAAGAGGTCTAAGGCATGACAGAAATTGCAATACGACAGGCACTTCATCGATATGAATTTGAAGAATTATTATATGAACAGTCAGCAAAAATGATACAACGGACAAAATAAAAATTAAAATTCGAAGGTGGGCATGCTAGGATAAGTAAGAAAAATAAACAACGGGTGCAGATTCAATTATCAACATGATGAAAAAGAGAGAATAAAACAACGTCGAAACACGGAACAGAATGAAGGAGATTACACAAAGAAACAAGGAAAGCATGACTCAATGAATTATTTGCATAAATAGAAAAAACGAGTATCAGAGCTAAAGCAGATATAGATAAAAATGGAAACTAACTCGACAAAAGGTGTTCTCATCAACAAGATACTCAAAATACAAGGAACGTTAATATTAGGTAAAGAAAAATACTTAGGTGTTGGAACGAAAATATCGGAGAACACTTCCACTACAAAACAGGAAATCCGCAATACACAGATATATTGACAAACCGTAACTAGTAAAATCTCATGTGAAATCTAAACTGGCCAAAGAGAAAAGAAACAAATCGGTATAACCAGAGGGAACTGAAGTAGAGATGTTGGCAGCCATAGATTATTTTGGCATACACAAGATTAGAGAAATAATAAATGAAATCTAAAATAATGGCGATAAACCGTTAGATACAAGTAGTTTTGTTTTCATAAAATTGCTTAAGCCTTGTACAACTGCATATAAAATCTATCGGACAATTAAACTGATGAGTTTTATAACAAAACTTAAGAAATTAATTCTGATGAATAGAGCGCTCAGCAGAATCAAACTGGGAAATAAGACAAGAACAGTGCGACTTTTTCGAATTCAGTTAAAATAGACATGCGGTGTTTATTCCAGAATTCGATAAAAAAGAACAATGCAGAGGAAGACGGATGTGTAATTGGGTTAGAGTTTACGCAAATTCTTTTGATAAAGGCTTAGCAAACTAATATATAGGAAAGTTATTAGAAATATTAAGATCATAGACTGAGAGAAAACATCCTGTATACGAAGCGAAAATGAGTTCAGCGGTTATACAATATTAGAATAAGCTGTAAGACAAAGATGCATCTCCTCACTGTATCTGTTCCACCTATACAGCGAGGGAATTCTAAGAGAATTAGCAATCCTACAGGGAATGTTTTGATAGTCCCAATCTTGAGAAAATTATATGTGCAGATGATACAGTGTTGAACAGTTTATAGCAGACGCAGAAAGGAAACTATAAAATCTCCAACTGGATGTACTGCACAAAAGTGAGAAGAACACCAACTAAAAAACACATGCAGAAGGATGAGACGTAAATGCAAATTACAACTCAGAGAGACAAAAATCAATTCGTTACAAAAATTTAAATATATGGAAATGTTTTAACAGCGGTTGGAAAGTGAGACACTGAAATATCAACCGTGTTGGGATGGACAAAAATGTATCCCAGAAGCTAAACAGAGCATTAAAATACAGAAAAGAACTTCGTTAGAAAAGTGTAACATGTGAATTCTGGGAATGGTAAACGGTATGTGCAAAGATGAAGAGATATACAACCACAGCAGTGTGATTCTTTGGAATGATGCAAAGGACACCAGAGCCGAAAACCTGAGCAACAACAGAGTTCTAGATAAAATGGAAGCAAAAGATAATTACATATTTAAAATCAGTAAGTCAATCAGTTAAGTGCCATACGTGATACACGCTTGCGCGATCATATCTCGAAAGAGACATGACTGACTGGGCAGAAGATTATCCCACAGCAGGTTGCCATTGCTTTCTGCCGTAGACTGGTTGCCGACCAAGGCTATAGAACCCAATCTGTCCTGCTATTTAACCCATAACTGGAAGGAAGAGACGGATTAATACCTTTCCCAAGGGTATTTGCGCGTAAGTAAATACAGTTGATTCAACTGGAATTGAACTCGGCTCACCGGTTTCTCGTTCCGAGCCGATATCCACTGTAATCAGTAAGAGACAATTAAAAATGTGATTAGAATATCTGATAATGACAGGATAGCTTGAAAACAAGAGGTATAGAAAAACACAAAGGTATAACTTATTGAGGTTTAAGAAATATTTGGAGGAGCATGGTTCAGAAAAAAAGGCAAAATAGGTAAAGATATATAATGGACAGGAATTTGAGTCTAACAATGATCGTCTGTGTTCTAAAGGGACACAACATATAAAGAAAACAATATTAATACGTTAGGACGTTCAATATCAGGAAGAAAACATATGTGAATATCAAAGGGGATTCACATCAACACACTGTTTCATTTGTGATGGGTACTCTATTTCGACTCATCCACTTATATATGTTGGTGAATAAAGCACACACACAAACGCACACACACACACACACACACACACACACACACACACACACACACACACAAACACACACACACACACACACACATATATATATGTCTTTATATATATAGTAATCATATATATATATTTATAAATATAAACGAGATTATAATTATCCTCGTCTCGAAAACCTTCCTCGAACAAAGGAAAAAATGGTAGTTAAAAAAGAAAGAGCTTAAAGCATGATAGTCAGTCAAAAGTGTTCGGACCTAAATCAGCAAGAAAAAGCCCTTTCAGTTTTCCCTGACGTACGTGTAGGAGAAACCTAAGTAGGTTCATTTGGCTCATTAGGTGCTATATATAATTATTATTATTGCAAAACGTACCGAGAAAACAGTATCACTAATAATGACTAAAATCATTGAGTCCTACAGTTAACAAAACGGTAAATTTAGTCGTCAATCCCAAAAGGTAATACCAAATGGGAAGAGGGGAATCAAAAAAAGAAACAAACAAAGCCAAAGCAGTGTTCGAAAGAAAAAAACCCAAGACGAAAAGCTTAACAGTAAAGAGCTCAATACGAAAGTATATATATATATATATATATATATATATATATATATATATATATATATATATACTTTCTTAGCAGTACAGAGCGAAATACTAAAGTATATATTTATAGGTTAAATATGGGTTAGTTATGGGTTAAATATCTGATGTCTGCTGTTCATGCAATCCGTGGCAAACTTCTGCACCGATTGTTTGTTATCAGCAGTTCCAAAAAGGGTGGATGGTGCTACACAAGCCTTCACCACTCTAAACAATTCTTTGTGTGGTAGTGTAACTGGGTTTAGACACTCATACGTCGAAATCGACTGGAGAGTCTATAACATAATTTATATTTATATATATATATATATATATATATATATATATATATATATATATACAGTACTGTACAAAAGTATTAGTACAAGCATTATTTTATCTTTTATTAGGTGCATTGACAGAAATGAAAGTATATTAATTATATTAATTTTATTTGATTTACTCAACAAATGTTTTAACAAGAAAATGCTTGTTACAAAATGAATTTAGTATTCAGTATAATAGACTTTTGCTTTTATCACAGCCTTCATTCTGTCAGGCATTGGCTTACGGCCTATCACGTTGAATACACCGGTTCTCGCTCGATCACCGAAGTTAAGCAACGTTGAGCCTGGTCAGTACTTAGATTGGTGACCGCGTGGGAATACCAGGTGCTGTAAGCGCATAGTGACGGATGTGCGTTGTGGTGCAGTGGATATCGGCTCAGAAAGAGAAATCAGTGAGCCGAGTTCGAATTCCAGTTGAATACACTGTATTCACTTAAGCATTGGCATCCTTGGGAAAGGTATTAATCTGTCCATTCCCTCCAGTTATGGGCTAAATAATAAAGGTAGGACTTGGGGACCCTGCTCTTAAAAACAAATCCCAATGAATCGTGAAAAAGAAAAATGTTTTAAAAATAAAATAACCTTACCCAAAAATCATTGGTTATGACCTTAAATGATCCCATAAGGATTGATAGGTCGTTAAGCCTAAAAAACAAACAAACTGTCAGGCATTGACATCACACGCTTCTTCAATGTATATAATGGTATCTCCTACCAAGCAGCTTCTAATTGTTCCCATAGTATGTCTTGTAAAATAACATTAGATTTATCAATTGTTTTTTATCCAAAATATTCCATAGATGTTCAATAAGATTAAGATCAGGGCTTTGTTTGTGATAAGGAAAATTCTAAAGCCTTCCCTCCTCTTCTTTTTAGTTAAATAAATCTTACAAAAGTTTGGCTTTTCAACCTGTATTTAATTTCAGTAAGTTTTTTTTAGGAAAATCACTCTTGTCCTAACACTTTTGCACACTACTGAGGTGTGGAAAATTGTTAGGACAGGGGTGATTTTAAACTTTATTTTGATGGCTCATAAAAGATAAAACAGTTCTTGTCCTAATACTTTTGCACAGTATTGTGTATAGACACATATATACACACATATAGAGAGAGATAAGAGTAGAGAGAGAATTAATACTAGTAAAACGTTGCTCACGTAGTTGATTCTTATTACTTTCAGAATCCAAACTCTAGTTTCATAAACGGACAATCCAGAGAATCACTCTATCCACTCGTTAATGTATAACACCTATTGATTACTCATAATTCTCAACTTTTTTTCTTTATATTAACTTTTCTTTGGTCCATGAATTGTTTGTTTGTTTTGTTTTCCTATGGTATATGACTGTGGGAATGTGGGTGTGTGCGTTCAGGAGCGTACACCGATGCACCTGACAGAGTTCGTACGTGTAGATTATCGTGCTTATTTTTCGTTTCAGCTGTTTAATCACTTTACACTCACTCTTTAACATTTTCCCCACATATATTTTATAAATAAAGTAACTGCCACGTTTAATAACAAATATATAAAAGATATAGTATTTTTGCAACAGCTCAGGTAATGTAAGAAAAACTTTTTCGTGCCAAAGAACAACGTATAATTAAGTATGAGAAAGTTATTTCAGTACCAAAATTAAAGGTCAGGATTGTCTTTCTATCAACAAAATTCCATGAGTCTTTCTTTAAGGAAGGTGTACTATTTTAATAATTGTTATTGCTTTTGGCTACAACACCCCAGAGTACACGAAAATCAAAATTTGTCTAGGTCAGTCCACTTGTAATTGGCTTACTTATATATCTTCTTGGTGTTTTTTCTTTTTTTTATAGGATAGAAAATTAAGTTTGCTTGTAAAATATGTACCGCTGAGAGAGACAACACAGTCGAATGTTATTTTCGTTTTTTTTTTCAGGTTTGCTAGAGAAGAACCGAAAAGCGTCACGATTTAACTTTAAATTTTAAGAGTTTGCGACTTACAATAACGATTGAAATGTGTCAAAATACTGAATGCAGATCAACAGTTCTTTTTCTTCACATTGACGTTCAAAGTTTAAAATGATGATTATGTTTTAAGATCTGGATTATAAAAAGAATGTGCTGTTCATACTGAAAAATAAAGTATTAATTCTAAAGAATTTTAAATTTCCAAAGTGTTTCGATTCTGTGCAAGTCGTTGTATGTAAATGTGGTTAACTTTAAAATTCGGTTTTCTATGAAAAAGGCGAAGATAACAGAGATATTAATATTAATTATAGTACTCCTGTTTTTGCGCGAGAAATAAGAAATCCTATATGAACATATTTAAAAATTACAGAGTGGCTTGCAGTTAGGAAAAACAATAAGAAGTCATAAATCATCAACTGCAAGTGTTTCTAAGTGATTCGTAATCCCATACATTTCAATTAACTTTAAGTAGTTAATTCATTTTTATTCTATATTTTTATTTTATTTTATTCATATTGTTGGTTTTCGTGATTTAATCTAAAATTTCCACACTGAATTTTGCCGAAAAAGTGTTTTGTCTTAATACCATTAATGGAGAAAAATATGACTTACTTCTGCTAACATGTGTGGCTTTTTATTCAGCGATGTAAACAGAAGTCTTCCATAATACATACATTTTAACTAAGTCAGAAAACACAATGTCTACTTGTGGATCTGCATATGTAAGTATATGAAGATAAACCCAATAATCATTTGCATAAAAAGATATAAAAACTTAAACAAAATGTAGAGATAAGAAAGATAAAATATTTTATTGCTGTATAAATTTGAAGACTAGCGTACAGGTTGATATTTTGAAATTCAGGAATGTATGAGTATACATACATAGAAACGTAAACTAATACACGTGAAATATTTAGGGATACTGTTGAAGAAACTCACGTGTTGTTTTTAACGAAACAAGATAAGGAATATATTTACACATTGGCATATTTGAATTTCAAGTAGCTTGTTTCAAGACAAGTAATCAAACAAGAAATGTTCGTAGTTTCAATGAATTGTTAACAAAATTTAATGTTTATATTAAATTATTATTATTATATTCATCACGTCTTAAGGATGCTTCTGACAGTGGTACAAAAATATTCACAAATTGAAAAAAAAAATTGCTGTAAAAAGTTTCCAGGTATGTTCAAGGTAAACAGCTTATATTTCAAGGGAATCGCTGATAATTATTGCCTTGAAGAAACGTGTTTCAACGCACAGTGCAAACAGACTGTAAAAATGTACGACTATTTTACTCAACTATTCCTTTAAAATTGAATATTTACCTTAAAAAAGGCAGTGCATGCAGACGGTTTGTCAAAATTAATCCCCAGAATGACCCAACTACTGGAAGCAACAGTAATAGCTTCGTTGGTTTGTGAGTCAGGCAAAAAGAAACTTTGTATACAACACTGTGTCTGTCTTCTGGCAGAGAGGAAACCAGACGGTCCTTCGCCGAAGCTTAGACTTTCGTCTAGACAAAATCAGACAATAATTTTTGTCCGAGCTTAATGGTTCCGTGTTCCCAATTAAATGGCCTTGTGCCGCATCTTCCTTAGCATCCACCAATCTGACGAGATGGTTGATACTTCAGAGTGTCAGTGATGTTTGCTATCGGACTGTGCTCTCTGCGGCCCTAAGAATTTAACCTTCCTTCTTTTTTAATTATCATTGTTCAGTCTTATCTTTATTGTTAATAGCTTAAATGTTCTATGTTTACTGTGTGTTATTATTTACTCTTTGATAATGGCTTATGTGAGCCGAAAGCTTAGACCTGATAAAAAATTCAACAAATACTGTGATTTTTTGTTGTCTTTTAACGACATCACCATCAAGTATATCAGACGGTATGAACGGATCCTACACAAAATTAATAGACAAAACTTGTCTATATTATTCAATGAAACCTGCATTAATGAAAAAATGCTGCCAAAATACACACAATATATATATATATATATATATATATATATATATATATATAGTATATTTAAGACAAAGTGGAAAAGTTTGAAATATTTGTGAGATACGGTTCGACATTTAAAACTTCATCAGATTAACGCAATATATTTTCGTGTTTTTTTTTTTTGTAATTTAGTGAAATAAGTATCGGATGTTTGATTATAAGAAGGGAAAATATATAGTTATAAACGGACAGAAAAATCTTGTTTTGTTTCCTGGGAAGTGTTCTAACAGAGGACGGAAAGTACCACACAGAAATCAGAAGACGAATTGGCAAGGTGAAGGATTCATTCCAGAAGGTGAGTAAAGTATTAAGAGACAGAAAAATTTCACTAGAAACAGAGAAGAAAGTACTGGATTGCTATGAGATGTCACTTCTTCAATATGGCAGTGAATACTGGACAATATCATTAAACAGGAATGAAAAGCTTGATGCAACTGAACAATGATGAGGTTTTGAAAAGGATGGAAATGAAAGAGAAAATTAATACTGAGCATCAAGAAAAGTCAACTAAAGTTCCTGGAACATGCAATAAGAAAGAAGGGCTTGAAGAACATGATGTTATCTGGCCAGGCAGAGGAAAAAAAGACAGAGCAAAGCATAGGATATACTGAAGAGGCTAAGCAGGTGGATAACAGAACGGGGATTGCGTGATTTTACATGAGAAATCGTGCTAAGAACCACCAGGGATTGGGAGACGTGGAAAGCCATAGTCGCCAACGTCCTGAAAGAAGAAGAAGAAGAAGTATGTTAGTTAAATTTTAAAAAGTTCATAACCTTTTAAGGAGAAAGTATTTGAAAATATTAATATCAATAATACCAACTATAAACGTACGACTAAACCATTACAGTAATTTTTCATCTTTGTACAAATCTATAATCAATTATTTCAAAATATGTTTACCATTACATATAAATAAATAATTTCAAAATTCTTCCATATATTCATAGCACAGGAATATTGTTTTCTGTATATGCACCACAATGTATATTCATTCAAAATTAATAGATTATAATTGTTTCGACCCTATATTTCCTATTATTATTTATATTTTTCTCTTTATTATTTTATTTTATTATATTTTATTTTTTATTTTTCTCCTTTTTCTTCTTCTTCTTCTTCTTCTTCTTCTTCTTATTATTATTATTATTATTATTATTATTATTATTATTATTATTATTATTATTATTATGTCATTTTTCATCATATTTCGATTTCTGCATTGGTCTCACTACCAACCAAGTCTGCGGGGAGACCTAAGGCAGGTAGTGGCGTGTTGTTATGACTCCATTTCATGTTTTACTATCTTCCCTATCATCCCCAGCATTACATAGATAACGTTTTCCTTAGTGTGTGGGCTGTACTTAATAAGACAATTTTTTGTATATCTCTTAAGCTGGGGTTTCCAGGGATTCTTTCAATGTGTTGTTTTGTTCCATTTTTTATCATTCCAAGTGCACCTACTATCACTGGCACAACTCTTGTTTTCAATTTCCACATTTTTTCTATTTCAATTTCCAGGTCTTTATATTTTGACAGTTTTTCAAATTCCTTGGTTGCTATGTTACAATCCGCTGGACAAGCCATATCAATTAATAGACAAGTTTTCTCCTTCTGGTTTTTAACAATAATGTCTGGCCTGTTTGCTTCAATTTTTCTGTCTGTGTAGATGGTGTAATCCCATAAAATGGTTACATCTTCTATTTCTGTAACCGGTGCTGGATGATGTTCATACCAGTGTTTCTTTACAGCTTTTCCATAATGTTTGCACATTGCCCAATGTAAATATTGCCCAACTCTATCGTGGCGATTTTTATATTCGTTTGGGGCAAGCACAGAACAGCCTGAGATTAGGTGGTCTATTGTTTCTTGGTGTTTATCACAAAACCTGCATTTTGGATCCATATTATTATGCATAATATTTGCCTGAAAGTTTCTCGTGAAAAGACTTTGGTCTTGTGCTGCAAGTATAAATCCTTCAGTTTCAGACTTTAATCCAGATGCACGTAACCATCGATGAGTATTAACTTTGTCAACATTGGATTTATTGGCACGTACTGGATATTGGCCATGCAGAGGTTTGTCTTGCCAGCGCTGTTTCATCTTTTCAAGAGCTTTATCTTTGGCTTTCATTTTCATATTTTTTGCCGCAATAGTTGGTTCTTGGCTACTGTTTTGCTTTTCTACAGAATCTACTAACTGTAATTCTTGTTTGTATTTACTGCCTTCTTTTATTATTGAATATTTTTTCTTTCTTTCTTCATGTTGCCTTACTAATTGTATCATCCAATCCTTTGTTGTTTCTATGTATGTTAGTAAGCCAATAGTTGTTGTCTTGTATGACAATTCCAGCTGAATAAGACCCCTTCCACCTTCTTTACGGGGTAGGTATAGACGGTCTACATCAGCCTTTGGGTGATGCATCCTATGCTTAGAAAGAAGCTTTCTTGTTTTAGCATCCATTCGGCTGATGTCGTTTAGAGTCCAGTTTAAGATGTTGAAGCTATATTGGACAACTGGGATTGCAAGGCTATTAATGGCCATAACTCTATTCTGTGAATTTAATTCAGTTTTTAATATCATTCGTAGCCTTCTATAGTACTCTTTACGCACTATTTCTTTCATTTTTTTATGGTGAATGTTTTCGCTCTCATTTACACCTAGGTATTTATAAGCTTCTTCTGGTTTCAATTCTTTTATTGTTACAGCAGGGTCTAGGCTAATTGAGGATGTTTCTTGTATTGATCCACGTAAAAGTGTAGCTTTAGCACATTTATTCAAATTAAATTTCATTCCAATGTCTTCGCTGAAGCATTTTACAGTTTGCAGAAGACCTTCCAGCTCATTATCATTCTTAGCATATAACTTTAAGTCATCCATGTAAAATAGATGGCTTATTTTCTTTTGGCCTATTTTATAACCACATTCTGTCTTATTAAGTTGACTGGTTAGTGCTATTAATGATATGCAGAATAGTAAGGGAGATAAAGAATCACCTTGAAATATACCTCTTTTGATGTTTATTTCATCAGACTTATAGGTTCCATTTATATGATTGAGGTAAAGGGTTGTTTTCCATATAGACATGCACTGTTTGATGAAATTGATGATGACGGGCGATATCTTGTATATATTTAAAGTCTTTAAAATCCATTCATGTGGCACACTATCGAATGCCTTTCGGTAGTCTATCCAGGCAGTACTAAGATTTTTCTTTGTCTTGTAGCAGTTTTCCAGGATCATTTTGTTAATTAGCAATTGGTCTTTACAGCCATAACAGCCACGTTTGCACCCTTTTTGTTCAAGCGGTATCATGTCATTTCTTTCTAAGAATAAATATGTTTGTTTTGTTAAAATAGATGTTAGTAGTTTATATGTTGTCGGAAGACATGTAATTGGTCTGTAGTTTTTCGGGTTGTTTGTGTCACCATTCTTGGGTAGAAGAAATGTAATTCCTTTTGTCATCCATGCAGGAATTTTAGTGGGATCGTCAACCATTTCTTGAAGTTCTTTGGCTAGTTTTTTATGTGCTGCATTTAAATAATATAGCGAATAGTTAGGAATTTTATCTATACCTGGAGTTTTCCAATTGTGTGCTTTTTTTAGTGCAAATTTAACATCATCTTCTGTAATTCCAGACCATGTCTGTTCGGGTTTATTCTTCATTCGTTCTATCTCCTGCGTAATCCAATGTACTTCCTTGCTAGGTTCTTTAGGGCAAGCCCATATCTTTTCCCAGAACTGTGTGACTTCTTCCATTCTGGGGGGTACTGTCACTTCAATTCTTTTTTTACCTATTTCCCTGTAAAATCTCTTTGTATCAGTCTGAAAGATCTTGTTTTGTCTGTAAAATTTTGCTCTATTTTCATAGCGCCTTATTCTTTGAGCCTTCAGTTGGATTTTTTGCTTTATTTTTTCTTTATTTGATAAGACGTCATTTTCATTCCTGATGTTATATTTTTTTCGGCTCTTCTTCTTTTCCTAGTTCTTACATTTATTCCTCTACTCAGTTCATCCAGTACTGACAGTTCACTTCTTAGTTGTTCGATTTCTTTTTCGATTTTTCTTTTCCAAGGTGGATCTTCACGTCTGCGTGACTGCCTTGTTTTTATTTTGATGTTTAATTTTTTTGTTGCTGCTGTTGCTGATGCATATATTACTTCGTTAAGATTTGTATTCGGGTCTTCATCCAGTATTGATTTCAGTGCTGCATTGTACAATTTAATAGTTCGGAGGTTTTGTTTTGTTGGTTGGAATTTTGGGAGCTGTTCACGTTCCTCCATTGTAATATTTTGTATTTGACTTAGATGGTTTTTTATTTCTATCTTGGCTTCCTGTATATTGTTCTTATTTTCCGTCAAATAATTATCTTCGATGTGTTCTGAACTCATTTTATTTTTGTCTTTTAACTGACTCAGACTCAGATCGCACCTTTCCAGCACTTTTAGACTTACATCATTATCTTCGCAGTGATTTGCGTGTTTCACGGTTTCTACATTATGACCTGTGATTTGTTTGATGTTATTACTTTTTATTTCTGGTTCCGGTTCCTTTTCATATTTTGTTGATTCGACTCTTCTTGTTACAATTCTTTTAATTTCGTGAATCTCAGCCTCTGACAGTCGGTTATTACGAATAATGTACCTACGTACATTGGCCAATTTATTTTCGTCAATATACTTTCTATTTGTTTGACCAACTTTTTCACGCCAAATGTCATATGTTTGGCGAGTCATGTTTTTTTGAGGTTTGAGTAACGCTTCATGAAATGCAGTCATAACGACTTTGTACTCCTCACGAGACCATTTTATTTTTTCTTTCTTTAAATATACGGTTGTAGATCTTGCTGGTGAATTTTCAGGACCATCATTAGGATTATCCTGGTTGTGGGGACCTGAAGATACATTCTTTGTGTAGGAGTTTGTTCCTATGGCAGATTTTTCGACCTCAGGTAGGTTCCCTCCTGAAGGACGGGCTCCCTGTTTATCCACTGGAAGAGCCATACTGGACTTTTTATTTCTATTTGTGTTTTTCATGTTTTTCCCACGAGTGACGCACGGGTCCAAAAGTCCACCCAAAGTTGCCCGGCACGTTGGGTAACGGTCTTTTACAAACAGGGTCCCGAAGCCTGTAGGGAATCGTTTGTGACCTCATAACGCAGTAGCCATTCACTCCTCGGCACGATTAACACCTTGAGTTGCGTGTTGTTGTTCGGAGTTTTCCTTCTCCTAAATGGGCTGCCAAGCAACATCTGACATAGACGCGATTGGAATTCAAGGAGAAAGACGGCTCAACGAAACAAAACATCAATATTACTAGAGTAGTTTGTTTAAAAAAAAAAATAAATAAAAAAATAAAAATTATAATATCTTAAGAAAAAAAAAATCCTGTTTATATTAAAACAAAATTTCATATTGAGAAAAGGAAAAATTCAAATAGAGAGACGTTTGTTGAAAAAAAAAAAAAAAAAAAAAAAAAAATTTAATAATTTGTTCGTCCACTTTATCTTTCATTTTTTCAAAAATAGGATTATCATAATAAGATAAATTAAATAAGTAAATTAAATCAATAAATAAATAAAAATAAATTTATCAAAAAAATACGTAGACTTTCTATAAATTAATACCATATAAATTGTTTTTCATCGGATTTAATTTATTTTCTTGTTTTGTTTTGTTTTTAAGAAAATTATAATAGTTAAAAAAAAAAAAATTTACGAACTATCGACAGCTAAAGGAAATATAATACGGATGATTTTATTTAGGTTAATTTAAAGAACAAACAGATAAATTAAAATAAAGCAGAATTTCATAAAAAAAAAAAAAAAAAAAAAAATTCCCTAATATCTAAAGAAAAAATCCTGTTTATATTAAAACAGAATTTCATATTGAGAAAAAGAAAAATTCAAAGAGAGAGACGCTGGTTGAAAAAACAAACAAACTTGGATGTAACGGCCGTTCAACGAAAAAAAAACATCACTGCACTTAGAGAGTATTGTTAAAAAAAAAAAAAACATTTATTGCTACTATTAACCTTTGTCCTTGCAAAAAAAAAAATTCAAAATTTAATTTAATATGAAATATTCTTTCATTAAATCCAGCGAGAATAAAATTATCGAAAAATAAATAAATATATAAAATGAACGAACAAATATAATAAATTATTACATATTCTCTCTAAGAAAGAATATCCTAGATCGAACATTTTTTTAGTGTTTTTCGTGATATTTTTTTTTTTTTTTTCGTTGTCTTGCTTTAGAAAACTAGTTAAAGGATCATTAAAAGAAGAAACATACAATTTGAATTATATACGAAGAAAAAATTAATGTTTATGTTTAAAATAGTGAAATTCAAATTAATGTTTACGTTAAAAAAAAAAAAAAAAAAAAAAATCTCAAAAAATTTTTTAATAGGAAAGAAAAAGTGGACATACCTTTGAGTTTACTACCGTAAAATTTAAAAATAATTTGTTGGCCTACTGTATTCTGTGTTATTCTTTCATTAAATCCAACGAGAATAAGATTATCGAAAAATAAACAAATATATAAAATGAACGAACAAATATAAATAAATTATTACATATTCTTTCTAAGAAAGAATTTTTTCTAAGAAAAATTATTACATATTTTTTCTAAGAAAGAATATCGTCGATCGAACAGAGCGCTTTTGGTACTTACGTATTATCGGGAGGACCTTTAAAAAAACGACTCAAAAATTAAAGTAAATTATTTATTGAAACGGTTAAAACAATAAAATAACATTACATTTGTAATTCCGGAGGCCAGAACGTCGCAATTGCTTCCAAAAGTGACTCAAAGACATCAGTACAGGCAACATGCTTCCGCCACATGAATTCGGCCAAATACGACTCCAAATGGTGACGTGCAGTGCCACAGTGCTTCTTGTTTCGCCACTTTGTCGATCCCCATAGGCGTTCCACTGTCTGCGTATGAGCCCCGGTGTTCGAATCCACAAAGTTGTACTTGTGGTTGACGTTGAGGTGATGAAAGCCTGATTTTTCCAGTTCCTTGGTGTTATAAGCGGGCTTATAACACCTTGTTATCAAAGGTCCTCCCGATAATACGTAAGGACCGCGCTTTTCGTCATATTTTTTTATCGTTGTCTTGCTTTAGAAAACTAGTTAATAAATCTATTTAAGGATCATTAAAAAAAGAAACATACAACTAAAATTATATACGAAGGGAAAAATTAATGTTTATGTTTAATATAGTTTAATATAGTGAAATGAGAAATTAATGTTTACATAAAAAAAAACAAAAAAAACGTTACGTTTTCAGGAGCCTCAGAAAAGCACGTCGTTCTCGTTGTAATCCCAACCGCGTTCTTCTTCTTCTTCTTCTTCTTCTTATTATTATTATTATTATTATTATTATTATTATTATTATTATTATTATTATTCAAGGACTTGTCGCTGCTAAAGACAGCGAAATGAGAAAACGAATGCGGAACAAACTTCAAAATGAACCAGGTTTAACGAAACAAAAACTATCATAGGATTGCCAAAAATGCCTAAGTATGAAGAAAGACATTAAAGATATTGAAGAATCAGGAGTCGCGCATATTCGTAAGCTAAAAAGAATTACGTTTTTCACCCTCCCCAAAAGCAAAACAAGATGTTAACAACAAAGAAAAAAGATACAAAACAGATATTGACAGAAATAAAATAAAACAAGTCCCGCCTCCATTCTGCATGTTACAGATTAGGTGGATGGCATTGGTTTAGAAATTGTCAGTTCAAATACAAAAATTGCAGGACGTGTGAAAAGATGGTTCACAATGCAGCTGTATGCAGAAACAAAAACAACGAAGTAGGGTCAGATCTACTCAAGTGGAAGAAGAAAACAAGGAATATATGAGGAAATATATAAAACATGAAATATTGAATAAGAAGATCAAATTACAACTCGATTCAGGGTCTGACTTAACAATAATCAATCTACAGACATGGCAGAAGATGAATAGACCGACAATGTTACACACAAAAAAAATTGCTCAATCGGTAACAGGAAAAAGGAGTAAGCTCTAAGGTGAAATAATCATAAATGTGTAATTTCAGAAAAAAAAAACAAAATGCTAAAAATATATGTTACGAAAAACACATAACCTTGTAGGAAGGAACTGGATGCAGAAATTTAATATATGGGAATTACCCATTACCTCTTGTTGTAAAAAATGAAAAGCGTACCGGCAGTAACAACGGAATTGAAAAAAAGGGATTCTCAAGCATTAACAGATTCACAACAAAAGACGAGCAATAGAAGAATGTGCAACCAGTATTTATTACACATATAGTTATGGAAAAAGCATTCAAACCAGGTGAACAAGGTTACTTCACTTAAAAAATCACATGGCACATTGGGAACCTGGAACAATTATAAACGGACTAGGAAATGCAATATACAAAATAGATGGAGAAAAAATTACGCATAGAAGGCACGTAAATCAAGTACAAAAGAGAAGAAGTGAAGAGCCAGAAAGTGTTTACACAATGGAAAAAATTTTCGAAGCCTTTGACATTCAGAGATATCAAATAGATTCAGAAATCAGAAGAACCAATCACACTCTTCTTTGTGGTGCAGTGGAATTCGGAATGTGAGAGCCGATTTCGAATTCCAGTTAATTTCGTTACATCTACCTACACGCAAATCCCATAAGAAATGTATTTATTTTTCCCTTCTTCTCCAGCAATGGGTTAAATAGCATAGCAATTTGGGTTATACAGCCATGGTTGGCAACCAGTCTACATCGGAAAGTAATGGCAACCTCTCTTCTATCGGATTAATAATGTCATGGGCCTTTTCGTACCTTAAATCCATCCGGCTACTTTCAAAGGTTTGCGTTTTTTCTTCTTCTATATGCCCTGTCCCTTCAGGACGTAGGCGATCATGGTTTTCCATGTCTCCCTATCCCTTTTGGCTCTTATTATGTTTGCTCTTGTTGCTCCTGGCAGCCCCGTTCCGTCATCCACCTGATCAGACCCTGCAAATATGTTATCCGCTGCCTTCCTCTGTCTCTCTTTCCTTCTATCTGACCAGTCAGTATCAGGTTCTCCAGGCTCTCCTTCCTCAATGCAAGTCCCAGGAACTTCAGTTGTCTCTTCCTGATGCTCAGTATCAATTTACTTTTTGTTGCCATTCTTTCCATCATCTCATCGTTGCTTGCATGCTCAGTCCACGATATCCGTAGCATCCTTCTGTAGAACCACATTTCGGCCGCTTCCATTTTTGTCCTCATTTTCGATGATATTGTCCTGCATTCACTGCCGTATTGAAGAACTGACGTTACGTAGCAGTCCATCACTCTTTTCTTTGTTTCTATTAAGATTTTCCTGTGTGTTAGTATTTTGCTCATCTTCTGGAACGCGTCCTTTGCCATGCCAATTCGCCTTCGGATCTCCGTCTCACAATTTTCCATGCAAATATTTAAAACAATCTGTCGTTTTCTGCGTCACGTGATGTAAACAATCTCTCGGAGGAGCGCTCTAGCAAAAACGTTTCTAATTTAAATTTTAAAATCATTTGTTTCAATGAAAGGCCGATGACGGTGTGAAAATATCAAATATAATAATAGAAATAAATAAATATTGTCAGAAAAATACATTTTTAAACTTACAACTTTTTAGTAGTTTTATTAGTTTATATATATAGTCATCCGCGGACAGTTCTGTTTCGCTGTATCACAGCTCATCACTACGGTTAGACGCCGATTGCTTTTTAAACCATGATTGAAACATGGCTGAATTGGCGTCAGTCGGCGATTCTACCTCTGAGCTATGGGCGCTCGATAGATGGAGGCAGTCTTTTTTTGCGTGTATATTATCATTATACACGCCCAATAGGTGAGAGTGTTCTAATTCATTACTGAATGAACGATGAGCTCATGCTAGTGTAGCTACTGTTTTTCAAATTCTACGATTCTTCCAGATGAGTGTGTGTGTGTGTGTGTGTGTGTGTGTGTGTGTGTGTGTGTGTGTACACTAAGATTAATTTTAAACAATGAAAATTCCATCCATGAACGCAATCTCGTAGTTTGATGATTGTGATTGCGTTCAAGCATAAATCTCATTATAACCGCTCGATGTCAACTTTTATATTTTTATAAAGCTCTTATATCGGGCACTTTAACCTAGAAATATAGCATACAATAAAACTAATTTCATAATATATATATTGTCATCTGCAGACAGATCTGTACGGTTAGACAGCAGACTGCTTCGAGCTCGGATCCAAACCCGACCGGCGATTCTATTTCTGCCTTATGGGCGCTCAGAAGAGAGAGGCAGACTTTAGACTGTTGTATGCAATGTAAATACATGTCAGTAGCTGAGAGGTTTTAAATACAATTACTGAATGAGCGATATATAGTGTCAATTCAAAATTTACACTAAAGTATCGAATAGTACCAATGTAGAATATATATATATATATATATATATATATGAATGATCGCCGGTGACCATCGAGTTTCTATTCTATTCTATTGTGGCAACAATATTTCTTTTATACAGTTTTCAATAAAAATGGTATTAAAATTATGTTTTTTTTTATAATATTCAGTGTGTTCCTAAAATTTTTTCTGTACTCAAATTATATAAGAATTGTCCAAATATTTTTTACTTTCAAGCGTTTCGGCTACACGTTTAGTCATTATCAAAATTTAAATTTGTTTTACTTGTAAATAAATATGTTTAATATTTATGCATATAGAGCGTTGTGTATGTTGAGTTTCAAAAACACTAAGCACGTTGTTACCCTGTAATGTTTTCTATTTCATCGCCATCAATCTCTACCAACGACAAGTGCATTCATATACTCATCTGTCCAAACAAATATAAATTTATTAGAAATTATATGCAGAAACATTAAAAATACATATTAGTCATATTAATCAAAATTCTACAACTGCTAACTGCTTACTAACACTGTAATATTACTACTGCTACTCCTCCTCCTACTACTACTACTACTACTACTACTACTACTACTACTAATAATAATAATAATAATAATAATAATAATAATGGTGATCATGTTAATATGGGAAAAATAATTCAAGAATCAGAAAAGTCATTATCTGCCAAAGTCCATTATAACATGAAATACACATTCCTTTAGAGGATACAGAATGTCATCAAAAAACTCATTTATAAGCAATTTATTGCTTATTAAAAATTAATATTAAATGCCAAATCAGAATTCTAAAGTCACGAACAGACAAATAATGATCGGAAAATATTTATCTCGGTAATAATATCAATGAATGTGCAATTTCCAAAGTGAAAGAATATATATATATATATATATATATATATATATATATATATATATATATATATTTCAATGTAATAACTGAAAGTAAATTCTGGATTTTATTACAAGAGCACAAGAGAAACGTTTAGATAATTAAGTAAAGTGTTATTTTTGTACTGAAGACAGAATAATGATCTTATCAGTGACGAAAATCTATAACTAGTTCTTTTTACGCGTAGTTTTCCAGGACGGAGTCAATCATGGTTCTTAAATATTCTTTTAGAATAATATTCATCTTGTACAAAACCTAAATAACGCATGACATAATTAATACAGTTTATGGGAATATATTTTGTCGATAACAGTTAAATCTTGACTTGAACAGGTTAATATTGGGAGAAGCATTTACAATGTAACGGTTCGAGTGAATCTTACGTCTCACCAAAGGAGTAAGATGGAAATGATCAGGGTTTTCTCTAATATATTTGAAATGTCGGGGCTTAGATGGGAGGGTTTGAGTTAAGGGAACTGAATATTTAGCTAGTTATATTTTCTATGTAAACAGAGGTTGATTAGCATGGGGCTTGCAGATTCTCGTTTGTGGAAATGTATTTCAGTTAAAAAAAAAAAATTAATCACACTCATGTTTGCGTACACAATTCAGTATGTGTAGTGGATATGTTTTACTTTCTCGGCAGCTACAATTAATTTTAGTAGCGTCACCTATATTTTTTACGTTGGACATGTGTTTATTTCATATCATATTGTTTTGTTGTGACATATATTTAAGGATATTCTTAATGTAGATATAGCTAACATTAACACTGATTTGTTAAAAATCCTTTTTAATGTAAAGGAATAGTTGAAATGAGTGTGAATTAAATTTTAGGAAAATTCTTCTGATGTCTGTTTGGGCATTACTGCTAAATGGTGTTTCAACCTCATGATGTTACTGCCTACAAAGCGTCCAATACATGACCGAAAGTTTAATTTACAGTTCTAGAATCCGTTTTGAATTGTGAAGTTAAATTTTAATCACCAACTGAGAAAAATAGAAGTACTGTTACTTTAATCATCAAATGACATGAAGTAATAGGAAATACAGTAAATGCACTGCCTTCTCGAAATATTGTTTTCAATAAGAATCAGCAAAATACCCATTTTTATCTGGAATATCATTGCATCAACCGAATCTTATAAGGGATAATGAAAATAGACGAAATATTCGCCTTATAGAAAACACTAATCTTTTCAAGAACCTCGAAATTTTCAGAAAAGACGCTAGGAAAATCAAAAACTTATATTGGCAGCAAACCGCTTGTGTACAAATAGGAAGTGAACTCAGCAGCTATGCAAAAATAGAAAAAAACGTAAGTCAGGTATGTGTTTACTCACCGGATCTTTTCAACCTGTACAGCGACGCAGTTATAAGAGAAACAAAAGTCATGCTTTGTTTCTTCATTGGCGGTCACAACCTCGACCATATCAGATACGCGGATGACACGGCGCTGATAGCAGACACGGAAAGGAAAATGCAGGACCTTTTACAGAATGTAACAAAAGAAAGTGAGAAGAAAGGACTAAACATAAACTGAAAGAAAACACTGAATCAGTAAAAAGAGGAGCTTAATATGACAATAACAATTTGAAGAAACTAAAGTAAAACAAGTAAAAATATTCAAACACGTGAGAAATGTTTTCACAGAGGCTCGAAAGTGCGATATAGAGATCCAAAGGAGCATTGACATGGTCAAAGATGCATTTCACAATTTAACCAGAGTAATGAATGACAGGAAAAGCTCAATAGGAACAAAGAAATAAGTGTTGGCTTGTTATATGATATCTGTCCGTTGTATGTATGCAAATGTTGGAGGATCTTATCAAGGATGAAAAAGAAGCATGAGGCAGCAGAAGTATGGTTTTACAAAAGGATGCTGAGGATACCATGCACGGTGCAGGTGCAATGATGAAGGAAAAGATGCAAACGAGAAGAAAACTCTTATTATCAGAACGAGACAAATGATGTTCCGGAGACACGTAAAGAGATAGGAAAGCATGGAGAATTTAATACTCGCAGGTCAGTCAAAGGAAAAGAGAGACGGGGAATGCAGTGTGAGAAGTACTTGTTAGGTCTGAGCAAATAGGTGGTGGAGCGAAGCTTAGAAGAGGTAACAAAAATGAAATTATTGAGACCGACAAGAAATAGAGCCAAGTAGAAGTCAATCTGAAAAATTTTAGAGAATAAACCTAACTTTCTAAACAAAAGAAGTGAATTGAGGATTTCAGGCAAACGTATAAATAAACATCTGCCCAAAAATATGAATGAATTATTAGGTTTATATAGACATTTTACATAATATTGCTATTTTTTTTTTATTTTCCCTAAAAACAAACAGAAATCAACAATCAATCTCTCTTACTCTAGAGTATGAACAGTATATGCGCTGGCTTAAAAATTTTCATAATTTTGGGGATTTTACTTTTAAATTACATGTTTAAGTTTTATTTAGAATTAAATTTTGTAACAGAAATTCTTTTTCGTCTTCTTCTTCTTCTTCTTATTATTATTATTATTATATAAATGCTATGAAAGATCAGAGACCCCAAAACTCAAATCTCAGAACAGTCAATAAAAAATTTACACCAGAGAAGAGCATAGTACCGATATATATATATATATATATATGATAACACGTACATACTCAAACAAGAAAATAATAAGCAGAAACTAAAAATCCTCGAAGCACTCTACATTAAACAGTTTAAACCTGGTTTGAATACAATCAATTTCGATATTTCCAACAACGTACTCAAATGTCTGTAATCAGACCAGGGACCACAACACCACTATTTTGTCACTGTCTTCGGCCATCCGCCACGGTAGGGATGGACTTATATTTTCAATTCAATTATCTTTATTGTTAATAGCTTAAATGTTCTATGTTTACTGTGTGTTATTATTTACTCTTTGATAATGGCTTATGTGAGCCGAAAGCTTAGACCCGATAAAAAATTCAACAAATACTGTGATTTTTTGTTGTCTTTTAACGACATCACCATCAAGTATATCAGACGGTATGAACGGATCCTACACAAAATTAATAGACAAAACTTGTCTATATTATTCAATGAAACCTGCATTAATATATATATATATATATATATATATATATATATATAAGAAAGTTATCGAACACCTAGGCTGTAAACCCACTGTTCATGCATTTACTTTTATAAAGAGTGCTCGATAAAACCTAGATCTTATATTGTAATGGTTGTTACAATGGTTTATAAAAGCATAGTATCACTACACAAACATTTTCGCGTTTCGGAACTACGATTGCTCCTCATCTGGTGATAAGTTGAAATAAAAAATCAATCGTGAAAACGATTTATTTTTGGTAATAATATATATAAGTGAATGTGGTGGGAGTTTAGTAAGATTAGAGCCGGCAGTTTGTAGCCATAGTGATACAGCCTTGGGTTAGGAGAGGGGTGCGAAGTAGCTTAGTTTTGGACAGGTCACTTTTAGTTTTGTCTGGGTAATTCTTATATTGGGATGTATGGTTATTTTAAGAAAGGGTAGATACTTTTTTATTTTACTACTATCTATGAGTGGATGGAATAAAGTTGCTATTAATGTTGTGTGGTTTTATCTTCTTTTATTTGTACGATGTTGGTTTTTATTTTGAGGATTAAACATGGGTATTAATTACCTTTTTGGGGGATTATTTTATGTGAATGGGGTATATTTTGGTTAATTAAATTTTAACAAAAATATTTTCGATGTTTACGTAACACTGCTAATTAGTATGTACGGTTTAATAGCTCGCCATTTTTGGGCTACTTTAGATGTGTAGCTTTTCATTTAAGCAAAAAGGGCAGATGTCGTTAAGCGAGTTGCATGTTCTAGTTTTTTCCAGGATTTTCCGTTTTTGATAGACAATTGAATTTATTTTGCATATTTTCTAGTGGGCGATTATTGGGGTTTCGACAATTCCATATGTTTTTATTGTTGTCTTCTTTATTATCTTTGTAGTTAATTTTATTTCGATTCACGTCTTGATTTAAGATATATTTATTATGATTAGTTATAATTTTTCCCTAAAAAAGTGTCTACAAAAACGATATCATCTACTATATAACAAACTATAACCATAACAGAAAAAATAGAAATAGAAAAACAATTTGTTACGCACCTCTTTTCAACCAAATGGTAAACACCAAGTTAGGGCGGAAGTTGTTTTTTTTTAATCATTTCACCCCGGGCAAGGCGTAAATGCCACTGATGTGCGGGGGGGGGGGGCTACATAACCGAAAGAAAATTAATTAGAGGAGGGAGAAGAGGATTACAAACCAATTAGAAAGAAGTAATAGAAAGATGAAAATGCAGGTTTGATGACAGTTGCGAGGGGGGAGAGAAAGGGAGGGATATACGGGGTGGGGGAAGGGCTAGAGTCAAATGGTTAGTGGATGAGTATTGACATTGCATTTTAATTTCTGGAGGTTGTAGCCGTCAGGAAAGCAAGAATATTGGAACGAGTTCCACAGGCGGGAAATGCGAGAGAAGAAGCTGCAGGAGTATAATTGTCGTCTACATTTGGCTAACCTAACTGTGAATGGGTGGGACTCACTTGTCATTCTGGTTGCACGAGTAAACACCTGTTGAGGAGGCACCAGTGACTTAAGTTCATCTGAGAGCAGAAGCCATGAAAGTACTTATATAACAGACAAAGGGAGGCCGCATCTCGTCGGTGGGGAAGTGGCTGTAGTCTAGCCGCCAAGTCACCACCTATCACGTTACTAACTCTCCTTTGGAGCCAGTCGAGGACACTGAGGTGAGCGGCAGGGGCGCCTGACCACAAATGGAAGCAGTGCTCCATGCAGGGTCGAATGGTATACTTATATATATGCAGTATGGATTCAGGCGGAAAGAACGTCCTGGATCGACACAGTGACCCAAACTTCTTAGCAGTGGATTTAGCTATGGATTCGATATAGCGGTTCCATTTGAGATCAGAAGAGAGGATAAGGCCGAGGGGGCGCAGTGTATTGCACTCAGGGAGAATCGCTTGGTCCATGCTCATGGGAGGCAGGAGAGGTTGCCTGTGATGGTTGACAGAAAATAGCTTTGTCTTGGACGCATTGAAGTTGACAAGCCACTTCTTGCCCCAATTGTAGATCCCGTTCAAGGTCAGCAGCGAGATTATGTCTGTCCGACATGCCAGGTTTCTTACTGGAGCTGGAGTATATTGTAGTGTCATCTGCGTAGATGCCTACTTGGGACTTGATCTCATCTGGGTGGTCGTTGATGAAAATAAGGAAGAGCGTCGGGCCCAGGATAGATCCATGGGGGACACCGGCATTCGTGCCGTTGGATGAAGAGGCATGACCATTCAAAACGACCTTCATTTTGTGGTTGTTTAAAAAAGACTGGATTAGATCAAGCAGGCGTCTGTTAATGCCGTAACCCCGTAGCTTGCAAAGGAGGCCAGGGTGCCAAACCCTGTCAAAAGCCTTTGAGATGTCCAGAGCAACTGCACGAGCCTCGCCTGACTCATCGAGGTTCTGAAGCATGTACTCCTTAACGGTTGTTAGCATATCGGCAGTGGACCTGGCAAAGCGGAAACCATATTGCTTGTCAGAGAAGAGTTTGTGGGCAGTAAGATGTTGAACTATTTCAGCATTGATTATGGCATCGAACACTTTCCTCAATTTAGTTAATATCTACATAACAGATGCAAAATAAATTCAATTATCTATCAATGCAATATAACATCAATAGAAAGCCTCACTATAAATAAAGCTTATATCGGATCGACAAAGAACATCTTTACGCAGCGCCGGTACATGCACTTAACTTCATTCAAAAATAACTTATATCAAAACCAAACATCCCTTTCTGCATACTTTTGGAAATTAAAGGACACAAAAGAGAATCCCAAAGTAAAATTCCCATAAAATAGATAGTAGTAAAATAAAAAGTATTTACCCTTTCTTAAAAATAACTTACATCACAATATAAGAATTACCCAAACAAAACTAAATGTGACCTGTCCAAAACTAAGCTACTTCGCACCCCTCTCCTAAGCCAAGGCTGTATCACTATGCCTACAAACTCCCGGCTCTAATCTTACTAAACTCCCGTAATATTCACTTATATTATTACCAAAAATATATCGTTTTCATGATTTATTTTTTTTATTTCAACTTATCACCAGATGAGGAGCAATCGTAGATCGGAAACGCGAAAATTTTTGTGTAGTGATACTATACTTTAATAGACCATTGTAACAGTTATTACAATATATATATATATATATATATATATATATATGAACGCCGGTGACCCTCGAGGCGCTATTCTAGGTCTTGATATTCATTAACGATCTCCTCGATGTAATCAGATCCCAAGTAGGCATCCACGCTGACGACAATACCGCTTACTCACGCCTCGATCAAAATCTCCTGAAGCTGACAAAGCGAACCTCGGTGATGAGCTTGAAAAGATTCTTCAATCTGTGTTGGACTGGTTTAAGAAATAGCTCGTAAATTTTAATGCTTCCCAAACGAAACTGATATCTGTTAACCAACACAGACAATTGTTCCTACACCCTCATTAGCATGGAGCAGATTTGCCCCTACTGAAAGCAAAAAACTGCGCCTCCTCGGGTTAACTCTCTCAGCAGATCTCAAGTGGAATGGCTATATGGTATCCATATTTAATTACGTAGCTAAGAACGTTAGTACACTGTGTAGGGCCAGGAAGTTTTTCCCGTCTGAATCTATGCAGCACATATATAAATCTGTCAACTGCCCGTGTATTGATAAATGCTGCAAAATCTAGTCGAGTGATCCTGCTACTTACTTCGGAGTACTTGACAAAATCCAGCAAAGTATCTGTAATGTGATAGATTTGCACTTGGCGACTCAGGTGCAGTCACTTTCTCACGGGCGTAATTCTGTAATATATTATAAATTTTATATTTACAAAAGACGTATGGTGTTTCATAAATTTTCTTATAGCGAATTCGTCCAGTTTATTATTTTTGCACAATTCATTGCAGTAAAATATTTTGATCCGTTTTGTTTTTTGTGTGTGTTATTTTTAATGTATTTGTCATTTTTATTTGTAAGATTTGATTTGTTTATCAGAGATACAGTTGCAAAAGTCAATGTTAACTAATGTTTCTTATATGTGTTTTAGTTCGCTAAAAAATTCTTTGGAAGGAGGAACTCTGATGCCTAAATTTAAGAAGATCTTTATTACTGCTAATGTACATCTTTCCGGAGATTGGCTCCTATAGTTTAAAAAATCAAAAAAAAATATTTTTATACAGGAATGAGATAAACATTTTGTTTTTATCTCTCTCGCTATGTGTCTCTCCATAAGTATATATATAAATTTTAATCAAACCACAATTTATACATATATATATATATATATATATATATATATATGTGTGTGTGTGTGTGTGTGTGTGTGTATTATGAAGGGAGATGCAAAAAGTAATTGGCTCACCAAACAATAGACAATGTTATGGTTATCGATACTTGGTCGATACGAGAATATTTTATCCCAATTCGTGTGTGTATATATATATAAATATATATATATATATATATATATATATATATATATATATATATGTGTGTGTGTGTGTGTGTGTGTGTACACCCATGTATATATATATTTTCACACATATATATATTTATGTATATATATATTTACATATATACTTTATTTACATCGTGGCCTAGGGGCAGAATCGCCGACTGACGCCAACTCAGTCAGGTTTCAATCCTGGGTCAGGAAGCGACCTGAGTCTAAGCCGTACTGATGAGCTGTAATACAGCGAAACAGATCTGTCTGCGGATTACTATAATATATACTTACATATATATATTTACATATATATGTGTACATATATATATATATATATATATATATATATATATATATATGTATACACACACATATATATATATATATATATATATATATATATACACATGTGTGTGTCTTAAAGTGAGGGATCGAAAGATGAAAAGGGATAAAGAGTCACTCATACCGCTACTCCTATCCACCAAACAAATACGAAGAGTAAAATCATTCTCCGTTGAATGGGCTAAACATAGAGAAATAAAGAAGAAATCGGATACTGGCCCTCTTGGAGAAAACTTAGACCACTGACTATGAAACTCCAATAAAATAACTTTCAAATGAAAAAGTTGGCATATAAATCGCCAAGCGCGATAGTAAACTGACTTTTATGAAAATAATGTCATATGGAAACCAATGGCTGATTCAACAGATACAATATCAAAACAGATACAAACAATCCAGTTCATCATGATCCAAATTGGATTTCTCCTGAAATAAAGGACGATGAAAAATCGGATCATCTGCGATGTTTTATTGAAAATCGGGAATAAAAACAAAGAAAACAAAAGTTATCTAAATAAACAATACAAGAAAGAAAATCTGAGATTTGAAATCCAGTTCAACCATTGCATCGATGTAAAAAAAAATTGTTTTCTTGGATAAATAAAACTTGTTTCCTTCTTAGAATCGATGAGAGAGTTTATATATATTTTTTGTTGTTGTCTTTTTATTTCCCACAGACCGCAGCTTTGGAGTAAGGCTCAAAAAAGAAAAAAAATCAATAACGAATGACAAACAAGAGAATTTTTCTGCGAAAAATTGGATTGTGTGCAAAAAAATCTCAGCCCGACCAACATTCACATTCTTAACTAATTATATCGCTTCACTTTGTCTGTTCTAACGGCAACACCGCTGAAGAGCTTTTTCTCTAATTCTCCGATCACACATATTTATATGTGTTACTTGATTGTCATCGAGGTCCCACCATTTTACCATTGAAATTGTTAAATATAGCCACCTCTTCAAAACGAACAGTTTCTTTTCTCAAACTTCAATCCTTGATAGTTACAATCTTCGAAAAAGTAAACAAAATGTCTCTAGCCATCATCCAACTCCTTGATTCCCATTCCTCTCTTATCCTTTGTTTGACATCCCGTGTCTTGAAATTTATCCTTATCTATGGTTGTCCTGCCTTGCTTCGAATGAAATAAGTATAAAAAAATTAAATTAAAAATAAACTTAACCAAAATCACTATTTCAATGAGTAAACATTAAAATACCGCTGGTTGTAAGTGCGCTGGACAAAGAATATATCAGCACAACTTAATGATACTATCGATTTATTTTTGATTGATGCCCAGGGCTTGCTGCCACATGATTTTGAAATAACGGTTCCCTTACGAGCACTAAATTTAAGCCATGCTGATCATCGATTTACTTGCTTCCCTTTTCACATTCTTCAAAACTTTTTAATGCAATGTCAATTTGCATCTTGTATCTTCCTGAATTTGTTGGTCTTTTATCCTTTCATCAATACACCTTGTAACCCGTTTTTTCTAACTTGCTTTGGGTGAGATGATTAAAAAAAAGAGTTCCTAGATGCGTAACCGTTTGAGAATACCAGGAGATTTAACGTTGAGATTGGGGGTCGCGGAATGGATAATGTCTCGGAATTGTTAATTGGAATGCCGAGTCTCAATTCGCATTACGCTCGTTACGACCATATTCTCTTTCTTTGAATGATGAGTCTATTTCTCCACTCCCTGGCCTTGGGTTAATTTGTTAGACTTGTATCGCTGAAACTATATTATCTCCCAAAAGAATCAGACAATCTAAAAATATATTTTGCATTTAAATAATTTGCAAAATACTGAAAACCGTAGAAATCAAATCATTAAATTAAAATAATAGTATGGATGTATTCTCACTTGATAGCCATGTCATTAAATTGTGAACAGGAAAATAGTTTACGTTGAAGGCAATGAGTTTGTCTAAGATAGCGTGAGAGTGACATAGAATGATCGACAGAGAACGAGAATGTGTGTCTTCGTGTATATATGGAAAAAGAAACATAATTTTTATATACTTTAATATTAGACAAAAGATGTGCATTACAAACATAAATTTACTTCATTAAGTAGTGTTAGAGAGGGAGAGCTAGAAATAGTTATTCATAGAATTTCGACTTTATGCGGATCTAATCTTTTTACTTAATTAAATGTGAAATGATTTCTGTGACTTTGCCGGAAAGTTGCATCCGTTCAACAAAATGTTAGAAACATGATCTATTTTAAAATTATTAATAACTAAAAACTTTTTTGTTTTTCCTGGCCATAAGAAATTATTTAATAAATATGTAGATATGAGAATTTAGTTAGAAATAAGTAAAATTATATAAATAACAAATAGTAAGCTCCAATGACATGGTTTTTGAAAAAAATACTACGAGCTGTAATATAGATTTACATATATTTATTCGAATTATAGCTTATAGATTCTCGTGTATAATTCAGCAATATAAATTATAGTTTATGAATCCAGATAACTTATTTATCTACAGATGTAGTGTAAACTACAGAAAAAAATCACACCGAATCAAACAGAGTTAACGAAAATTAAACATTATTAAACAAGATATGTTGAAACCGGAACTTACACAGTAAAACAAAGGTGGATAAGCATGCGCACAAAACAGTAAATTACGATCGACATAAAGTTAATACAGATAAATAAATAAGTAAATATATAAATATTTATAGTATAAAAATAAATTCAGATTCAGATTTTGAACGAGATGAACTCTCCAGTTTGAGAGTATTTCTTCTTTAACAAGGGGAATTTTGAAGTTCGATCTACATCTTTTAATCATAACTAGAAAATAATTTCTTTCTGAATTTCTGGGATGATGAGTTATTTTTTCTACGCTATTTATATTCTAAATTTTTTCTCATTGTGTTGTTGTTATTACGTTTCGGTTGTTGTTCTTTATGGTCTTAATCAGGTGTATATCGATTTGGTTAATCTATATTTTATTTAATATACGGGTGTTTACTGTAAACTTTCCACTGCCTATGTCTAGGAATATTGTTCAGTTTCTATTTTTAGTAATGCTTATTGATTACGCACAAGTTTCTACTGAGTTTAACTACTCATGTCACATCCAAGTAATTGAACTCACAATTAATACCAGAAGATACATGAACCAACGTATTTGATCTCGGATTTTGTTTTTTATTCACCTGTGGATAACCAAAATAGAATATCACATTTTCATGTTATATTTAAGGAGAAGTGTTGAAATCTTGCCATTTGATAACTGTATGGTACGTATTTGATGCAAAACTCTCTGAACTGCATTTAGGTGCATCTAGATAATTCTATTTTATGTGCTTATTTTAAGCGTTATACTACCGTCAGATTTTCAATTCAGTTAATAAGCATATATATTTAAATGGGTAACATTTAGATGATTCCAAAGATGAAAGCGGATATTAATGATTTAGTTTGATCATAAGAGGTGCGAAGCAATTACACAAATGTTTAATAGAAACACAAGACCTTGGGTCGAGGACACAGACGCGTCGAAAACAAAAGACATATCTCATAAGAAACGGTTGCAAATAATTAAAGAACATTAACAAACTTGTTAATTCTGGATATAATGCTCGATGGACAATTATGGAATAGGTATATTACGAACATGAAAGCTGAATATTCTGTCGAAAAGCACACACATTTATGAAATCGAGGTACTTGTGATATATTACTCATTCGCCTGATAAAAGCGACATAATGAATCAAACTTACCAATAATGAAGTGCACTTACTACAAGCAATTACATATATTTAACGTTTAAATGACATATTCTCTTCGGAGAAGGGTGTAAGTACCACGACATGGTGTAATGGTTAGCAAGGTTTTCTCGTTAGGATCTATTAAAACTAAGTACCGAGTTAGATTCTCTGTGGGGAACCAAATATTTTCGAGCTTGTGCCACATCTATGCGGCATTTAGAAAATCTTCTTTATCATCCGATTACAACTCAATGTGATGATTGATAACTTCCTTTAAAAAATGTTGGAATATTTCCATGTTGACAATCAATGAAAATATATGTTGATAAATTCACAATATGTGGCAGAGTTTTAAGACAACAAATGAGTTAATATGACTGGAGTAATATTATACTTAACTGAACTAAACAGTAAAATAATTTTGCATGTAAAAAGTATTTTTTGATTGATATTAAATGAGTGTTTTCCCTGAGAAAATGTAACGATTTATTTTTTGGTCAAATTATTCATTTCCTTTATTAACATAAATATAAGACAATTATTTTTAATCTGTATTTTGGAATTAATTAAAATGACAAATGTGTTTGCACTATTGTCTCGGTTGTGTGAGAGTAATGTGGGCTGGGATTGATGCATTGAAAATGTTTATATGTGAATATTTTGAAAAATAACATGACGTGTAATGCAATATATTACCTTGAGTCGAAAAATATGATTGACAAAAATATATACCAGCCGTAGATGGTAGCTGCTGGATGTAGCAACAAATGTTTAAAAGCCGATATCTGGCAAAGATTATATATCTGGCGGTAGATGACGTCAATTAATCGACAACCCCAAAAAGCATAAATGTCTAAGAATTTTGGGTTTTATAATTCTGGGATTTTTGGTCTAAAATAGAAAAAGAGAAGAAAACACACAGAGAAAGAGAGAGAGTTCTCACTCTCTCTCTTTCTTTCTCTGTGAGACAAAACGGGAAAACATAAAACTACCCCTCGCTAACGATTCCCGACAACTTCTGCTTGTGTGCAATTATTTCTGGCTACCCTCCTAATCCACACAACCGTCAATGATGAAGAATGTTTTTAATATACATGTTGGTAATTCTCTGTTAAGACGATTATTGTTTTCATCAGAGGTGTAACACAACAAATGTAAAAATTTTGCTCGATGTAGGTATTGTCAAAAATAAAAATATGATTTTTTAAATTATTTTTCTTAGAACAAAATATAATATTTTGCCTAGCCATACGTAGAGCAATAGAAGAACATATAAAATCTAAATATACAGAAATAAATATAATTTTGCATATCTCGAATAAAATTTAATAGCAATTAAACATATCACAAAAAGTCCTTTTTATTCTGTATAGATAGATAGATAGATAGATAGATAGATAGATAGATAGATAGATATTTGCTGGTCCACGTGTTATTTAAAATTGGTTTATTTAACTTTTCTATTTCATGTCACCAAAATGATATGAAGTAAATTATACTGAAGTGGGATTAAGATCATATTACACGACATGTAGTAAAAATAATATTTAACGGTATGGTTTCCGCTTCAACATGTCTGCTGCTGATAACTTCACTGAAAGAAGTATGCGTATTTTTTTTTCTTTCAAATGTTCTTTCTGTAAACGGGGAGGAAATGTAGGATAATATTTTTCCAAATGAGTTTATAAAAACATCGGGCGAGAAAAGCAGCAAATTTTAATCGCTCAGTTTAATTTTAAATCGACTGAGTTGATTGGGCGAGTGAAATCTCAGAGCTATATATATATATATATATATATATATATATATATATATATGTATATATATATATATGTATGTATATATATATATATATTATCCAACTCTATGATTTCATAAGGATTTTTGATAAGACAATATCACATCTTCTCCAAATGAGCTTGTAAACTAAATATATTCATCGATGAATTCAATGTATATTTTGTATGACATCGGTTACGTTGAGAACAACACAGAACATGATACCGAAAGTAAACAAATAAGAATTGTTGTTCTTGTTCAGTATATTTGCATAATGGAGGCAAGTTAATTATTATCTGAAATACGGTATTCGTCTCATTCTTTTATGAATCATGTCTAATATATTTTCGAATATATTTCCTTTTCTTTATTTCCCTTATCTTAACATTTTGTTTTACTTATAGTGAATAATTTTCTCTTACAGAAACTATCAGGCAATAGGATAATTAAATATAAAAATGAGGGCTGAAATCTATATAATGTTCACTCACTCTTAGGGAAGTTAATGAGGAACAGTCACATATTTATGTGTTTTGAGATGTGGTTCTACCGATGAATGGTTAGAATAATTTTGACCAAATTTCTGAGCAAGAAGTCTTCAAGAAAGTAAGAACTAAAAGAAAACGTTATATACACAATAAAAAAGAAGCAATGGTTCCAAATCACAAAAAGTAACATGGCAAAATACAATAAGAAATAACATAATTGTTTCCGAAAACAGAAAACACTAAGGAATTGAAAACGAACACACACACACACACACATATATATATATATATATATATATATATATATATATATATATATATATTGTAAACAGCAGAATGGGTTGAAATGCAGAAAAACATAAATAAAACAAAACCATAATTTCTCTTGTCCTTAACCACACACACACACACACCCACAAACACGCACACACGTGCACAAACACAATAACAGACACATGCAATATGTATCTGTGAACACAAACATGTGATAGACGTCAAAGTCAAGAATGGAAACAGTCACAAAGAAAAAAGTGATTAAGTCAAGGGCAGTCAGCCCTAAAGGCAGGAATGTAAACCGTGACAAACAAAAGAATCTTTACGTCAAAGAGAGCCGAATTTAAGGCAAGAAATATAAACAATGACAAACAAAGTTGTGATGACGTCAGGAGTAGTCGTCTCGAAAGAAATTAATCGGCGAAAATGATTAATAGATGAGCTTAGCTATAGATGATTCAATTAAGCACAAATCGATTAATTTAGCATATGTATAATCGTTTTTTCTCAGGTTATAAAGAGAACACACAGAAGAGAGAAAAAGAGATAACAAATCCCTCTTGTCAACTTTCTCGTATATGTGTGATACCCTCCGACTACAACTCCACACAACCGTCACTGAAAATGAATAAATTATAAGTTTATTCGATAAGATGATGATCATTTTTGTTATCCAGAAGAAGCATTATACTTCACACCCATATATAAGTAAAATAATTTAGAAAGTATCTAAATCACATTTTCCATGTTTCTTCTTCTAGTACATTCATATATTCAAATTGATTTTTAAAAAAACGTTTTTTATTGAGTCGTGTTAGAAAGTGTTCGTGCTCATTTCATGCCATTTTCATCTATTTTAGACAAGTAAATTTTTGTACGTTGTAGTGCAGTGGGTATCGACTTGGAACGAGAGATCGAAGAAGAGATGTTAGAATTCCAGGTGAATTACTAGCATGTACTTACGCGCAAATACACTTTGGAAAGGTATTAATTCATCTCGTCCTTAAAGCTGTGTCAACTAACAGGACAGATTGGGCTCTATAGCCTTGTTTTGCAACCAGTATAGAGCAGAATGTAATGGCAGTTTAATGCGGGATATATCTCCTGCCCAGTCAGTCATGTCTCTTTCGGAACATAATTGCCAAAGCGTGTACCACGTATAGCAAATAGCTGAAGTTTTATGAATTTATTACTGAGTTAATGGGTGTTAATACATTAAGTATCTGATCATGAGGCTTGTAAACTCATCATATGTCAGGAAGTCAAAGGAGCCGATAATTTGAGAAAGTGCCTGAAATACATACCACATGGTGAACCAAGTCATGTGACTACAAATGTGTAGACGGGGTCCGTAAGGAGCTGTTATTGATTGTGCTAGCACAAAGTCAATGGGTGTTTCGGTGTCTTTGCCTTGATTAGATGTGTTTATGGGAGATAAAGTGCGCGCTCTCTCTCTGTCTCTCAGAGACTGTATCTAAGGTCCTGTCAGCATAATGCCCTGATGGGCTATGTGTTTGAACAAAGACAAATGTATGTAAGCAACCGTCTGCAACGGGATTAGCTAACCGCCCTAGTAGACAGGCGTCTTTGCATATGAGTGGCCATTCATATTCGGTTACAATATGACAGAATTAATTAAAAATGTGATTTTAGTTTTTGAAATCATCACTTTAACTATAATATATCAGCACCGTGAACCCACGTTTTCCCAAGTTTGATGTATATATATACGAGTAATGTCTATTTAGTTTAGATCTTCTTGCGTGATATGATTAAAAATGACATTAGATTTTTTTCCTTAAATCATTTTTGAAATAGTTAATGTAATCTTTTAATGTTTTTCGAATTTTCACAATTACAGCAAGAATCCCTGATACATGAAAATTCTGTTTTTGTATATGTGGTCAGAAAATATTCTTCACACCTAAAATTGGACACAAGGGACAAATGATTGAGGAACGCCATTATCAAAGCTCATCGGACTAATGTTATATTTTTGTTGATAGATAATTTTAGGCGTAGGATGAAGAGAGGAATCGGAAACAAACGTTCGCTATAATTATGCACAGAGAGGAAATCGTAAAAATGTTTGAAACACTGAAATTTTAAACATCTAAATTTACTTATTTATAATTATGGTGTATCTGTGCATTTAATCTACAATCAATTATAATCAATTTCAACAGTTTTTACCAATTTTATTATTAATTATGCCCCAATCTGAACTTTCCCTCCTGTTCTGCCTTGTCATAATTATAAGAAATGTTCCCTTTATATACGTTACTAGCAATATAGCCCGGCGTTGCTCGGTTGTAAGGAAAGCTTTAAAACTAATTCAGGGTCCTGGAGCCCAGACTCTTTGGACGTTGGCACGAAAGACTAAAAAGCAATATATGTTTCCAGTTAAAGCGAAACCCTAGACTGAATGAAAAATGAATGAATGTAAGTCAAATTTTGATTTCCTGGAATCGATATCAAATATGTTTTTTCGTCGTAAACTGAATTTAGAAGGCTAAATATGTCCTCTGAGTAAATGGAATCATGGCCCTGACAAAGAACTACAATTATACCTACGTAGAGCCAAAAGCGAAGCAAAATCTAAAATAAAAGGGTTGAAAAAATAAAGACATACAGGCAGATAAACAGGCACACGCACAAACATCTTGTCTTTTATATATATATATATATATATATATATATATATATATATATATTATCGATTTTCTACACTATTGTAAGAACTGCAACCTTAAAACTTCTTAATATCGTTTCTCATGTCTTTGTCCACGAGTGTATCAAATTTGATTAAAATCGGACAAATCCTTCTATATCCCGATTTTTTCGATTTTCGATATTTTTGGGGGGGGTTACCTCGACACAAGGCCTAGCTAATAACACTCGCAGACGCTTATAGTACAACTGTGTAAATTTTCTAGAAAATCGGTTCAGCCGTTTCGGAGTCTATAGATAACGGACACACACACACAGACACACACACACAGACAAAGTTCCGTTTACAAATAAGTTTAGATCACATCCTGGCTTATATAGGATTCCATTGACATAAACATAATTTTAGTCCGATGAAGTCCAAAATAGCGAAATGCGTGACACAAAATCATGTTTCATTTTTTCATTGATTTGCCTAAAAATTTGCCTTTATTTATATCTACCAGCCAGAATATTCGTAAAATATTTTTAAAAAATATGTTTTCTCCGGTAGGATCAGATCTACATGCCTTTTAGCAGAAAAAAAACACATCCTCACAGTCGCTCACATTGTCAAGACGGTTGAGACACGTCAGATATAACGAATATTCATTAAGTTAGACAAATGAAAGAAAATAAATCATTAAATACATGAGCATAGCGTCAAATAAAATATATAAAATAAATAGATATATAAAATCCATAAGATAACTTTTGTAATGCTAAATGACTGCCGGACCAATAAGTAAAAAATCAATTCTTACTTAATGATTTCGACGTAGGATACTAGCTATATTTATTAATATATAACTTTTAGTACTGTTATATTACATTGAACACTGATCTATTAACACCTGATAAATATTTATATACCGGTGTGTACCTCCCTGTATACACATTTACATCCAAGTAATATATATATATATATACATATATATATATATATATATATATATATATATATATATGTATATATATATATATATATATATATATATATATATATATATGGCGTGTAACTAGAAAAAGATGTATATTCCTTTGTATTCCTTTACCTGTCAGGTCATACAATCAATATGGTTGCACCCTTAAACTATACTTATTTAACAAAGCCAAATCTTCTGTCATAAACCTTGAATTCACAAAAACCTCTCGGAATTGTTTTCTGGTCCTCCTTAAGAAAAGATCTATATTTTCCAACTAACGAAATTATCTTCTGGCAGATTTTGGGTGAAGGTGTTTCCTAATTATTAATGTGCTGTTTATTCACGTAAGTCAGCGCTCTTACGTTGAAAGCACAGACAGAATAAATAGCCTCCAAGAATATACGAACGCAAATTTGATCTTTGGCCATTTTAACACGAAATCTTTTAATCTTAACAAAAGCTAATAAATAAATCAGGAAACTAAACATACAGCACAAATATATACATAAAGTATGAAATTAAATACTTTTTTAAATCATCATGCATAAAAAAGGTGCTTGGAAAAATAAATATTATTTATTTGGTGTGTCCACTGAGAACACTTAATAAATTTTGTATTTCTGTTATTTCTCATGAGCTCTGTTCCGACATATCATTTACTCAAGCTCGCTAAGTATGGTATGTGTTGTTTCTCACTTTCCCTTCTGCTCTCAGTCTGTTTCAAAAGTATCATATTTTCTTATCATTTCTTCCTCATTGTGCATCAAAGAAATCTCAACATCCTTCTGTAGAACCACATTTATGTTGCATCAAGTTTTCCTTTTTATCTTTGAAATATAAATTAAAAATTTAAATCATTTTTTATCTTCTTTCTGCTAATTTTATAACAGTTGTATATATACATTTATGTGAAGTGTTCTTTCAGTACTTGGGCTCTCTTGGCGTTCCTATTCTCCCTATGTTCGGTAGCTTTAACATGTATACCTCACCTTACTATCTTGTCTTATGTACATTCTTCTATTCTTTGGCACGTGTTCGTTAAATATCCTACTTGAGGTTTCCCCATTGCCATGAGTTTCCCCCTCCGAACGTCCAATACTTCCAAATCTATTTCACAGTTATCCCACAGTCTCTTCCTGATTTTAAGTATCATTTCTTGTTGTTCCAATTTTCCTTAAATCCTCTTCGTTTCATGTTACTATTATGTAATGTTCACAACTTTCTGTAGGACCGGATATTACGGCGTCGAATCTACCTTGTTGCTTCAGCTATGCATTTCGAAATTATTGATAAAATCTAATTAAGAATATCAATCTTATCTTTAGTTTTAAATCCTTCGTAATGTTTTTAAGGTTTTCATCCAAGGAATTGCGGGGCTGCCACTATTGCGCAGAAGGTTACAGTGAGAGAAAAAAACGTGATATAGAGAGTGTTAAAGACAGGATTAATGTTGAACGGGATTCAGTTGTAATGAAGATTGCAATTGTATAGAAGATGACGTTGATTTTAATTGTTTTAGAGTGTATAGCTATCAGAGAAGCAAGTGAACAAAAGAAGGTTCTACAAGCGGGAAGTGCGGGAACAGAAATTGTTGGAGTAGAATTGGCGGTACCATTGAACTTTTTCGGTAAGAGGTATAGATGCCAAGCAAGAACCACGTTAAAATTCACCTAGACGGAGCACCAGGAAAAAATCTCACCAGACTTATTTATTGTTCTCTTCACTCAAATAATGTTTTAGTTTTACCGATATTCTTTGAAACTCAGTAATTATTTGCGTCTTATTGGATTTAATACCTTGCTTGCGGGAAAATTGTTTAAAAGTATAAATAAGAAAAATGTGAAAGTGAAATATTTCGCAGGTATTGGCATAGAGGATAGATTATTTTCCATATATATTCAGCATTCTTTTCTTAGGTTCTGATGACATTCTTCTGGTACTTCATGCAATGATTAGCTGTTATATATCGACAAACAACAAACACGCATATATATAAAAATATAAAGTTATATTTTTATTAATGACGATGAACCGTGTAGAATAGGGAACAGAGAATAAGACTACACGTCTTATCTGCTGTGTCTCTCTTCACCGGCCGATCTCTGTTGCTCCTCTACTGGCGAATCCGTGTGCCGAGGTCTTTTTATAATCTTCCAGAACCGGGACTTTTTCTTCCGGTTTTGCCTCGCCCACGCACGCCCACGTAATTCTCAGAGACAGCTGTTCTGTTTGCCTCTGTAGTTATTTCCGCTGCTGCCGGAAATAAGGTCAAAGGACATCCGTTCCTTTCAACGACCGGAAACACCCACGCTTGCATCAGCCTTCCTCGGGTGGGGCCAGATTGTTATATTACATTCCTCGCCCTCCCATTTTCCAAAATGTTCACCTAAGAACATTTTAAGCGCAACACCCTCACACTCCTCCCCATGCCACACAAGCCCGACAATTGTATAAAACATGTGCACGCCAAAACAACAAAACATGTGCATGCCGAAACAAAAAACAACAAAAAAAATATATAGGGGAGCCTACATCGGCAACCCAACAATGTTCGTGTCCATCGTGTAAATTGTTCTACCAGCTCGATGTTTCATTGTTCCTTTTTTTTTTTTTTTTTTTTAATATCCATTTTCACAGAATTGGGCAAAGTTCTTAAAAATGTTCATTTTCTTTCTCGACTCTGTCCATAAGCGTAGACGCCTCGATGCACGACCACATGATCATAGGCGGTAACCACGCCCCAGTTTCTAAACTGACATCGAGTAAATGACCTTTGACCAAAACCATGCGTGTTTCTGCTCGAGTTTATTGTTACACATGTAACTTCATTTAATTTAATTTAATTTCAAACATACTATGTTTGAACACAGAAAAATGGCCATTATCTGCAGTACATATCATTCATAGTCTGACCGAGAAATGTTCAATAGAAAATGAAGAAAATTACCCTGATTTCCAACGTTAATCCGCATGCAATTTACTTGTGGAGGATTAGAGGTTTCATCTATATTAATTTAGTCTAAAAAAATGGACCCGTGACTCGTAGTTCCTTAGTTTGTACAATGTTTTCTATTCCTTGAACTACTTCCTCTGGATTCGAATCCAAGCATATCTGATTTGTTGACATCTCTCTGTTTAACGCAGAGACATTTGAGTGTTGAACACCCGTTGACCCCGGAGTACTATTCACAACGGATAACTCCCTTTCCTTTCCCGAAGCACTGTTGCTTCTTTCACACTTAAAAATCCGCATCCTAGCTATTATTCCAATGATTATCATAACGCCGACTATGCCAGCAATGACTCCTGTCGTCAACTTCTTCGGGAGTTCTTCATATCCTTCACTAAATCTTTCCATATCTATCTGTTCCAAGGTATTTACTAGTTTGCGGATAGGAATCTCCTCCATATCGCGCAATTCTACCGGCATGGTGTCCACTGAAAAATTGGGAAATTTCTGCGTAATTGGGGACCAAACCACTGAACCAGAGACGTATAATTTACTTTATGCTTTAGATACTATTAATAATTTTCCACGTTTGTATCTTCCTAACTATTTCACTTAAACTATCGTTAATCCTCCCACTGCTTCTTTCCCAATCCTATAGCATATCAGCCAATAAGTCTACAATACTTTTCAGTTGTTCTTTCTTTTTGTTCCGATCAACTGTGGAATCTGCAGGTCTATCCGTGTCAATATAAAGTTTTCAGAAATTAATATATCTTCAAAAGATATTTCCCAAGTCACATAAATGAAAATTCACAGAGGATGTTGAATTGATGGGAACCTGCACAAAAGCATAATTCACAAACATAGAAATGTAAATCATTTTGTAGTGTACAGTCATTGAAAAGAAATCCAAAAAAAGAAAACCTAACACTGCACAAACCGAAGAAAACATTGTTATCAACAAGTTAATCCAATTATCCACTTTAAAGAGTAGAAGAAACTTCCTTTACATGATTTTACATTTCACTTACTCAATAAAAAGTAAGATTAATTAAGCAACATACCAGTAAACTCACTTCACATATATGGTAAAATATTAACAAAAAAATAAATCATTAACTCAGATGTTTTATACTTACAGATAGGTAAATATCTCAACTTTATTCCTCCCGTCAACCCCAACCTATGCGCTCTCCGCTAGGTGTGCTACTCTCTGCATGTAGTCCTGCACCCCCTCCGTTCTACCCTTAATGTGTTCGACACCGAACAATCCACATTTCTCAATTCTAGGGTCAGATCTGCAAAAGTATGCTGTTCCATTTTTTTTTCTAACTAGACTTATTATAAACAAGAGCAGAGAACACACACACTATCAAATCAAAGAGTCACCTACCTTGGCTGATGTCTATAGTCGTGCGGCTGCTTCTATTTTCGTCTTCTTTTTTCTTTCTATCTGGTAGTTCTAAGTCCGTTGAATTTCAATCGTCGCCGTGGCAACCAGCTCGCATCTAACTGTTTTGTTGTCTCAAGACAGCAAGTCACTAGCACCAATTATGCGTCTTAATGACTGAGCCGGTTAGAATAGGGAACAGAGAATTGAGAGAGCGCGCTTCTAATGGGTTGACGGGAGTGTAGTCTTATCTGTTGTGTCTCTCTTCACCGGCCGATCTCTGTTGCTCCTCTACTGGCGAATCCGTGTGCCGAGGTCTTTTCATAATCTTCCAGAACCGGGACTTTTTCTTCCGGTTTTGCCTCGCCCACGCACGCCCACGTAATTCTCAGAGACATCTGTTCTGTTTGCCTCTGTAGTTATTTCCGCTGCTGCCGGAAATAAGGTCAAACGACATCCGTTCCTTTCAACGACCGGAAACACCCTCGCTTGCATCAGCCTTCCTCGGGTGGGGCCAGATTGTTATATTACATAGCATCTGGAACGACTCATTCTTTTTTCCAAAACGCTGTTGGATTTCAGTTCTACATTTTCCGTCGCCTATAATAAGAACATTTCCCAGAAAATTAAACAAAAATTATGTCATTGTTTGATTTTTGACGTCTCGAACTTGTATATCTCATCAATGATTTCCTCTTTTTCTGACGACCATAATCTTTGGCTTTACATTCCTTTCTTTTGGTCGCTTTGATTTACTACATTCCAGTCATTCCTTGTCGTTCTGTCTTCACCAACATGGCATTAGTTGTGTCAATCAATAATATACCGCCATTGAACATTTCAAAATAATAATACTAATATGTTGTCATACAGCATTAATATTACTATTCATATTATTAGATTTTGTGGATGATTATATAATTTCGGTTTATAAAAAAAAATTATTTCTTAAAATATAGATTGAAAAAGATAGGACAACTATTTTAACATATTCGTCTCATAATAAGGCTTCATCTAGAAATAATTTTGTTTCTAAATATGACAAACTAGATGCTTATTATGTATTTAACTTTCCAACGCCGAACCGGAATCTCTTGTCAAAACCGTTTGGATTTGTTCACACACACACACACACACACACACACACACACACACACACACACACACACACACACACACACACAAAATTTCTCAGTGTTTGAGCCGTATGTGTGTTTGCGGGTACACGTTGTGATTGTGTGCGCGTGTGCATATATATGAATACTAATTTACTACTAAATGGTATAGCGATTTTAAGTAAAAGTTTTAAGATATATATGAATACTAATTTACTACGAAACTGTACAGCGATTTTAAGTAAAAGTTTTAAGATATATATGAATAATTACATAGTAATTTTACATCACACAAAATGTATATCCTATCGTTAGAAATATATGTTAAACTCCCT